>CAJQZJ010032054.1:1812631-1845100 GCA_907164525.1 Lophiomys imhausi | reverse complement strand
CACACACACACACACACACACACACACACACACACACACACACACACGTATATGCATGAGAGAGAGACAGAGACAGAGAGACTGAGAGAGATGAAGGAGAGAAAGACAGACAGACAAACAGATAGACATACAAAGAGAAAAACTAGAGAACAGTAGAGCAGTAGAGTGTTTTGTGGACAAAAGTACCACAGAGCAGAGTAAACCAGACAGGAGGGTGAGACAGGCAGGGTAGTTCATCATTGCAGAATAAAAGTTCTTATGAAAAAGTTTATAGAGAAGGTGGGTTGAGTCCAGATGGGAAGGAGGCAAGAGAGGGAGAATGATAGAATCAAGGAGCGGGGATGTCCCAGAGACAGATAATAGCAAGTCTATAGGAAAGAGGGTGCAAATCTGCCTGGTGGTATTTGAGATCTCTGGAGAAGCTCCTCCAGCCACTGTGCTCTGTTGAAGCAGGGAAAGTAAAGGCAGAGAAGTGTTGTGAGATGAGGTTAGAAAAGGACACTAGGTCCTGTAGGGTAAGGAGGTCATTAAGAACTCCTTAGCTTCTTTTAAGAGGTGGTCTCCCACTGGAAAGTACTGTGAAAGGAATCACATGATTTCTTGTAGAGTTTGAACATGGTGTGTTCTACTGAAAGTCAACTGTAATAAAGTCAGGAGCAGAGAGAGCACACAGGAGGGGGCTATTGGAAGAAACCAGGCAAGGAAAGAGAATGACATGGGACAAAGTTGTAGCAGTGGAAGCTGGGACGAGTTGCTGGATTCTAGATATATTTTGAAAACAGAGCCTCTATAATTAACTGCTGAGTTGGATGTTAGACCATGGAGGAATCATGGCCATCCAGGACAGATTGATTTTAAGAGGTTAGCCTGAGTCATTGGAGAGATGGAGTTTTAATGAAACTCCCCTGAGATCCTAAGGAAGGAAAGCTTAAGTGAGAAGGATGGTGGTAGCAGAGATAAAGTAAAGACTCAGCCCAGCTCAGAACCAGAACGACAAATGCTGACTGTGTGAAGTCTATCCCACTCGCACACCTCAGAATTAAGAAGACAGACAAGAAATGGACCACTATTATCATCAGCAACAGAAATATTCAGCAAAGACAAGTTGAATGTTTGGACCAAGAAATTCATGAGTAGTGCAGCTACAGGGAAGGTAATGAGACTTCTAGCCTAACAAAGATGAAATTTGTATTTATAGCATGTAGCTGTAATTGTCTTATGTATGTATGAAATATTGCTAGGTGCTTTCAGTCTTCCCAAGCTAAGAATGTTGTTGTTCTCACAACTCATCTGGAAATGAGATTTGGAGAAGATGGAGTTGGGTATGCATGTGCATGCAGAAGTATGTGTGGGTATATGACTCTCTCTCTCTCTCTCTCTCTCTCTCTCTCTCTCTGTGTGTGTGTGTGTGTGTACCCCTACATACAGACACACAAGTGAGTATATAGGGAAGTCTCCAAGAGTTCAAATCCTGCTGTCTATACACATAGGGGACTATTGGGAGCTATATAGGGAAAAAAGTCATTGCTGCTAAATACTTAATGTGGACTGAGCCAAAGGGAGGTGTGAACTTTTGGGTTAGGGCTGATTCTGAGGGACTTGCTTCAGTGAAGAAAATACCCCTGATTCCCCTATTACTTTTTCTCAAATCATTTATTTTCTCTTGAATTTTTTGAAGACAAAGGTGAGGGTTGAGACCTTGGATCTAGTGTGTAATGGGATTTGGATCTGCCTGTTCATTGCTGGACATGGAGGCCCCAGGGGAAAACTAGCTGCCATTCCCTCATGTGTATTTCTCCATTGCACTTCCCTTTTCTTTATGTCTCCACTTTTCTCTTCATTGTCCAAAAGAATGAGAAAAACATTCTTTGAAAGAAGCAAATTTGTCTTTCGGGCTTTTCCTCCCTGTACCTGGGGATGCCAGGAGAACTGAGAACTGCTCGTTGGCTTTGAAGCTTCCTGAAGATATAGAATGTGAGAGCTGTGGATGAAACTCCACACTCTGGCAGCCATACTAATGAACTGTGAGTTATTTCTCCTCCTCACAGGTCATGTGGAATATTTCTGAATTCTACTTTAGTTTGAGGTAACATGATGGACCAGTCAGACAATGGGGATGTTTTGAACTCTTGACGTACACAACAATTATAGCACCTAGATTAATGTAGCTGATTAGGAAGGTCCAAGAACTGCTTAAATCCAGAGAAATTGGGATTTTTATGGGATGGGAATTTTAGACATTTGCATATTTTAGGTACCTATGAGTTTGGAGGAAACAAAAATTAAAGATTATGAGAAATGTCTAAAATTAGTTCAAACCTATTAAATTTCTACTTATTTGTCCTTACATAGTTAAAAGTTTTATTTTTCTTAGCTCTTGATAAATGTAAAACAATATATAGTAGGTTAAATTCATATTTTACTTCTATAGGTGCCAAAGGACAGATTCAGAAACTCATCACCACACTTTCTGTTGTATGTGTGTACACATGTGTTTGTGTGCATACATGTGGGTGTGCATATGCATGGGGCCAGAGGGTGACATCAGGTGTCTTCCTCAATTACTCTCCAGCTTAATTTTTTGAAACAGGGTCTCTTATTGGATCTGGAGCTTGCGTTTCGACTAAGCTAGCTCTAGGACCTAGGGATTTGCCATCTCCTCCCACCTCCAGTGCTAGGCTCACAGATGTGAGTCACCACACCCAGATTTAACAAGGGTGCTGGGGGATGAATTCAGGTCCTTGTGCTGGTACTTTACTAACTGAGCCATCTCCCTAGTTCCAGTCTTCTCTCCTTAAAAGTTTTTTTTTTCCTAGTGAAGTAGAGATATTATATTTTTCCTTGAATTTTAATTTGATATCTGGGAAAAAAACTAAGCAAGTTGGAAGTGCTCTTAACAGAACTAATACTAGTTCTCTAGATGACTCTCCAGCATTGAATGTGACACTGGAGGCCATCTTGTCTACCAGATTTCTCAGCTAGGTTTCTGCCCTTGTATCAATCACATGAAAAGTTGGAGCTCTCTGGCTGCTCATAGGAAACTGTTCCCATATTTAGTCAACCTTTCAGCCCCACTGTGGTCAGAGAGATTATAGATATTGCTCCTTCCTTGCCTGTGAGGCCCCTTGATCACAGAGGGAAATTAATTGGCCTGGCATGATTCGTTTTTTGAAAAGTCACATTGGTTTCCACCCAATACTTTGTGCTTTTGAAGTTGATGCTAATTGATTGATGTTAAGTTCTATATTTTCCCTGATATTGAAGTGAAGCTGACAGGTCTACAATCCTGGTGGATTGCCCTTTCTTCCTTTTTAAAAAGATGAGCACTTCATTTACCCTTTTTCAGTCTACAGGGACTTTATCCTCTTGAGATCTCAAAATAATCACTAGCAGCTATGTAATAACACCTGCCAATTCCTTAAGCACTCTTAGAAGAATGTCATCAGGCCCTGCTGATTTGCCTAAAGCCAGCTTTTCAAAATACCTTTTAACCATTTATTCCCTCTTCAGGCTTTCAAGTTCTGCTGTCAAAGGTTGGTGTTGTTCTGATAACTGTGTCCCTGATGCTTTTCTTTATCCATTTAAGAACTTAGAGTCATGGTCATGAACTTCTTTTCCTGTCTTTGAGGCGTTGAGTGAGGTGCTGAAGCACAAGGGTAACCTTCTGTGTCACTAGAGAGGTTTGTCCATTGCTGCCTCTGTCATCTATAAACCATGCGCACTTTCCTTGTTGAATACAGAAGAGCTGTGTGCTCAGCGACAGGCATTTTATTAAAATGAATGTTTGTGATTTAGACATTCTTCTCACCAGACCTTTGCTTACATAGGATCCATTAAAAAAATCCATTTGGAATGATTTTCTATTCACAGACAAATTAAAAAACAGGACACATTGCCTATGGAGCTTCCTTTTACATGTCCAGGTGCTAACTTCTTATGCACCCAAACTAAGAAATTAGTGGTGCCGGGCATTGGTGGTGCACGCCTTTAATCCCAGCACTTGGGAGGCAGAGGTAGGCGGATCTCTGTGAGTTCGAAGCCAGCCTGGTCTACAAAGTGAGTCTAGGACAGCCAGAGCTGTTATACAGAGAAACCCTGTCTCGAAAAACAAACAAACAAACAAAAAAAAGAAATTAGTGGTGGTAGGCTATTAGGAATGAAGCTAGATGCTGTTTTTGAATTTTACATATTTTCCATTAGTTTTTATTTTCTGTTTTAGGATCCAATTTAAGACCATACATTGCTTTTAGCAAATTCATTAAAGTTGCTTTTGCTACTGATGATTCAAAATGATGTCTTATTATAATGCTCACCAGGTTTCTACTGATCTTTAGATATTCAACTAACTACCTTGACTTGAAAGGATAACATTTGTTTTATATATTTTTATACTAAAAATGGTACCCTCCATACATCTCCAAAATTAGTTTAACAATATGAGTTCCAATATATGGGTATGCTCCCTTGCCCCCACCAATGAATAAAACCTGAGTAAATTGTTATTAAGGCTGCCCTTTGTGTGATTTAATATTATTTATTTGGTTTTCTCTTGTGTGTATGTGTCTGTGTGTGTGTGTGTTTCTGAGTATGCATGTCTGTGTTTATTTATTTGTGTGGAGGCTAGGCATTGATGTCAGGCATCTTCCTCAATTGCTGTCCACCTCATTATTATTATTAATTATTATTATTATTATTATTTGAGAAATGGGCTTTTACTGGTGTGCAGCTTTCCTATTCAACTTGAATGGCTGGCTAGCATTGCCCAGGGGTCCCCAGTGCTGAGATTTTAGGCATTCACAGCCACAGCATTTTATAGGAATTCTTTGTATTTGCCACTCTTTATACTAGTTCTGAGGATTCAGTCTCAGGCTCTCAGGCTTGTGTATCAGGCACTTTACTGAGCCATTACTCCAGCTTCTGACTTGTCTTTAGAGATGTGCCTTGTTGTTTAACTCAGGCTAGCCTAGAACTTGCTACATAGACCAGGATGGCTTGAGGCTGGTAATCCCTCTGCCTCAAGCTTCCTAGCTCTGGGATTTCAGGTGTGGACCATGACACCCAGTTGCTGATCGTAATGTTATTCTAATATGTCTGTTGTTCTTTTTATTCTTTCACTTTGAGGCACTCTTTGAGTAGAGTGAGGGGGGCTAAGGTACAAATTGAAGGAGGTACTTAGTTTTACGGTCAGGCAAGTTCAGGCTGGTACCCGAAGGGTGACCTGTCCGTAAGTTCTGCACTCTTGTTACTCTACTTTAAAATTATTCCTGCCGGGCGGTGGTGGCGCACACCTTTAATCCCAGCACTTGGGAGGCAGAGGCCGGCGGATCTCTGTGAGTTCGAGGCCAGCCTGGTCTACAAAGTGAGTCCAGGACAGCCAGAGATATACAGAGAAACCCTGTCTCGAGAAACCAAAAAAAAAAAAAAACAAATAAAATTATTCCTTATCTTAAAAAAAGATTTTATTTTTAATCGTAACTTTGTATACATGTGTGTCTCTGTGTGTAGGTTTGTGTGGATGAATGCAGTACACGTGGAGGTCAGAAGAGGTTGTTGGGCCCTGGAGCTGCAGTTCTGAGAAGTGATGTGCTGCCCAGCACTGGGGATCATTGCCCAGAATAAGGGTCTTTTGCAAGAGCAGTATACTCTTAATGGCCAAGTCATCTTTGGGGCTGCAGAGCCTCATCCTCTTTGCCACAGTCTCTGCTTGTTCCTGGGTTTTGGAGCCTATATTCTTTGGTTTACAGGGTCATGAACTTTCTCTTCCACCACCAATCTCTGTCCTTCTGTTTCTTTTGTTACACATAGCTTCTCATATAATATTTTGCTTTTCTCCCTTAAATGTGGTCCTCAATCATGGCCTACTATTTCCCCAGCGCCTCATCAGTGTTAGTCAAAATTCCAGAAAGCCTGGTGTTTCTTTGTCAACGTAGTACATTTCCTGTGCAAGGCAGGTCTTAAAGGGGTTTTGAGGAAATGAGTGTAGGTCTGAATGTAATTGTGTATTTGTATGTATAGTCTGCAATTTAAATTTTGCACTAAGTGCTGGAACTTGTTTTTAAGCTTATCTCAAGCTGTTAGACCTTATTCTGGGTAATTAGAATAATAAAATGCAATTTAATACCTTTCTCCTTCAAAGTTGCATTTATAAGCCACATGGCTTTCTCTGACTGGGGTGATAAGTAAACTCATGATAACTATACTGTTAATATCCTAAAATGTTAATATTTAGAAAGAAAGAAATTATGATCATCTTCCTGAAATTGCTTTAGGGAAACCAGTGGATTTTTTTTTCCCCTTGTGACTTCCTGAGGAAGGGGCGGCAAGGTCAGTAAGATGAGGTGGAACTTCTTCGTTGGTAGCATATTTAGGCAGCTGCAGAGAACAATGCATGCTTTATATTGTCAAGTGCTGAACCCTGGGATCATGCTAACAGACACAGGGAGGAGAGACCAGGTTCTTGAGCACCAGGAACGTGCGGTACCTACGCAGCAGCTAAAGGTCTAATCCAGGAATTCAGCAAGGGGCTGTGCAACCGGTAACTACTTTACTTTTACGTGCAAGTCAGTTTATAAACAGAAAAAGCGACCATAGTAAGGAGTTCTCAGAAATCATCCCATGTGGTTCCCCAGTTTTGTGTCAATAAATTTGTGTCTGAACTTCAGGCTCAGAGTTTCCTAAGTGAAAAGAGAACCTTGGGTTGAAGTGAACTTGTTCAGTTGATGAACTGCCTCGACCTATGTGTTAGTGTCAGTTTTGAGAAAGACAGCCATGTTGTGAGGTCTGCCCTTCCCATACTCGAATAGGGTTACCGAGTGACTTGTGAAATCAGGCACTGGGTGTCAAGTAGTTTAAGTGGGGGGTGGGAGTGGGGTGGAGGGGTGGAGGGATGGGGAAATGGGGGTGGGGTAGTTATAGAAAACTCAGACAAGTTGGGGACTGAGACAAGGAACAGTGAAAAGTAGGTTAAGCTGATTATGACTGGTCCACTGGGCTCAGACCCATTGAGGAATTCTGGGAGAGAGCAAGGAGCCAGCCTTAAGTTAACTTGGACTAAGGGGAAAGGGAAGTGGTAATGTGATCAATCTTCTCCCTATTTGTTATTGGTTGATGACTCTCTGGATCTTTAGCCTATCAATTGGTTGGATTCCAGCCTTCAGAAGGACAGCTCCCAGGCATTGAGGCACAGGAGTGGCATTGAGAGTCCCTGTCACACTCTTGCACAGAGTGCTATGGCTGTCATTTCATGGTTAATTTGGAAGTTTGTCTGAGGCCCATCCTTACATCACTGTGATCTAGGGGCTGGAGAGATGGCTAAGAGCACTGGCTGCTCTTCCAGAGGTCCTGAGTTCAATTCCCAGCAACCACATGGTGGCTCACAACCATCTATAATGAGATCTGCCGCCCTCTCCTGGCCTCCAGGCATACCTGCAGACAGAACACTGTGTACGTAATAAACAAAACAAAACAAAACAAAATAAAATAAAACATCCCTGTGAACTAGTACTTTCAGGAGCAGCTAAATCCAGATAAGGACAAAGACAATTCTCAATATCTCAACAGTGTTGGAAATAGCTAGGTTGAAAAATCCCAGAGAGAGGAATAATATCTTGTGTGGTGGAGTATATGTGGTATATTTAGTTCCTTCACTGTTTGCTCAGTTAGCTCTCTGAGTGACCTTCAGTGGAATTTTCCCTTGGTCCCACCAAAAGGAGCGGCAGTGGTCAGGGTAGCAGAGGGCAGCACTGCTCGGTGCCTTACGTGGCCATTATTCATCATAGCCTCCTCCACACACAACTGGTTCTCTTGCAGGGTCTTTCCCTGTGTCTTGCAGACATCATGGAGATTCTTGACGTCGATTTGAAGGCTCAAGAGCTTGCTGTTTAGGTTGTTCACATCTCTGTCTCTCTCCCCGGCCTACGCAGCCAGAAAAACAAAATCATCAGTTATGAATGGTTGAGAAAATGTTTGCTTTCCTCCACTTACTGGATTGACATGGAGCTGAATTTGCTGGGGATTCGTTCAGTGGTCCTCTGCTGTGATTACTCATCTCGGGTAACATTTACACAGGATCCATTTGCGAGGTGTCTGAGTGCCCTGCATCATTCAGACAATTACTTATTTATATTAATTAATCTTCGCCACGCTGCTGTGGATACGTCAGACCACTTCCCTGTTTTTTCAAGAGGAAGTCAGTGCCTAGGATGATTCCAGGCACCCAGAGAACTGTCTATAAATATTAATGGTTCTGCCGCTGATGAAATAAACATATTGAGATGTCAAATGAACTTGTCAAGACTACAGTCAATTGGTGACAGAGCAGAGGGATTCCGAAGTCTCTTAACTTTCTCTTTATCCATTACCAACCCCCCTCTTGCCTATGAGCCTAGTGCTTTTCTTTGCAGGGGTTCACCAGTGGGAGCAAAAGAGAAAGCCCTGGCCTGATCAGCAAGATCCCGTGTCTTTGATTAGGAATTAGAAGGGTTAGCTAATTATTGCTAGGTCAGAATGGGAAGTAGTGATTGAGATCACAACAAATTGTGTGGAGAGTAGCAACTTGGGTGGGGAGGGGGTTGGGTACAAAGCAATGGCAGATGGGTGGGCTTCCCATCACCGCATGAAGTCACTTTCCAGGGAGGGTGGTGATAATGTGAATGGACTTTAGCAGGAAGCATTCCTGTCACAGTACTGCTCTTTGTCACATTCATGAGGAAAGGAGGAGAAGGAGGAGGAGGAAGAAGAGAAGAAGAAGAAGAAAAGAAGAAGAAGAAGAAGAAGAAGAAGAAGAAGAAGAAGAAGAAGAAATCTTCCAAGTAAACTAGCAAACCAGCAAGGTTGCATTCACACAAGGGTCTCTGGGTGACGGTGTTAGCCTGATCCTACAGGAGACTGCAGAGTACAACAGCTACATCTCAGAGTCAATCTTGATTAGTGGGAATGAAAGCTATGCTGCCCAGGTCCACACCAGCGATGTGGTGGCCAAAGAGTGCACTACGGGATTTGAGCTTCCAAGCACTTCCAGCCTTCTGTTTTTATAGGCAAAGCAACCTCAGTGGCCTTAAAGCAACCGTTTTAAGAGAAATTCAGGAAAGGACACACAGTAGCTGGGCAGGGATCTGAGCTACCTTTCCAAAGCCTCATCTATGGCTAGGAGGAGAGAGAGCCAGGGGCTTGCATTCTTCTTGACCATGGAGCCAGGGTTCCGCCATCCTATCACACTGACTCGGCTTCTGAAACGCATGAACTAACAACACACATTCCCATGGGAATTAGAGACCTGAGATGGACATTGTAAATCAGGCTCTAGTGGACAGGTCCATTTAGGAGACCTTTGAACAATGTGGGCCAGAGGACAGTGTGGGAACTGGAACCACAGTATCAGAGTACCCGGAATCCAGGTGGTTCCCAGAAGCACTGCTGTCTCAGCTGATTCACTTCTTCATTTCCATTTAGTACCTGCAGCTTTTTTTTTTCCCCACTTCACAGTTTAATTAGGTTAACGGCATGACTCTGTCATTAAAAGGATTTCATTATCTCAAAACCCTCCCTCCTCCTTTCCAGCTCCTATCCCTCACTCCTCACTTTCAGAAAAATCACAGTGGATGTCAACTGCCCCAAGCATGTAATTACTATTAAGACAATTACCAGGGACTCTCTTAAGAGAATGTGCGTAGAGTGGTTTAAAAAATTGGCATGTGGTCACTGCTTTCTAACTGGAAAACAAAATACATGATCCCAATAGTGAGCAGCAGCTTCACCCTGGTACTTCAGATACCTTTTCTCATGGCCGCCGTACATGGCATTGGGAACTCAAAGGGGAGTTGGACGCTCAGGGTCCCCTCCTCTCTGGCTACAGAATCATTTGTATCATCTCTGAGGTAGGTGACAGTAGTGTGCTTGCCCTACAGGAGAGTGTGAGAATGCTCTGAATGTCTTGATGCTGATTTTATCTTAAGGTGAGGACCATGTTCTCAGGTTGCTCTGAAAGGAGCCACGCCCACTGAGGGTTCATTGGTACAAAGCCAGTGAGACACAACTTGAGCTTCCGCAAGTTAACAGTTGAAGGCACTCTCTCAAGCTAGTGAAAACATCCTCTCTCTCCAGGTTGGGATCTCCAGTTAATGTTACCCCAGTCTTCCTGAAACTTCAGGGGCTGGGCCTTCAACATCATCTAATTTGGATATTTAGCATCAGCTTGAAGTCTCTGAGGAAATGTCTTCATTCATAAAACAAGAGGTCTGGGATAAATCATCTACCTTTGAAGGTTCCCTAAACCAGTTGAATAACAAATGTGTTTTGCTACATGTCAGATGAAATTTGCCTCTAAAATAAGAATGTAACCATTCATTCCTAAACAGCAAATCATCGCAGTTCCCAGGTATCAGAGCGAGAGTGAAGGCTCTTGAGGGGCAATGAGAAGCTCCCTAGCATCCTATGCATCTTTAATGCAGTTAGCTGTAAGAAGATGCTGTGCTCAGAAACTCAAGAAAGGTGAGTGTTCCTGGGGTACTAGTAAATCTAATTTCTTTCTAATACCTTGCTCAAGACATTAGCTGTGAACTATTTACAATCCTATGTACTTTATGGAGAATGAATTCCAGGCAGGTACCTTCAGAGTATCAATATGCATTAGGTACAGATTTAATATGACATTTCATCAATCAGAGATCTGTAACCAGTGCTAGGGGTAGGAGATGAACCAAAAGTTGTAATGTTGACCCTTGGGCACCATCTGATACCGTCCTGGATCTGAAGCCGTTAGTGATGGCTGACATAGCAAACTGCCGCTGCTAGGTGAGATTTCATTTTGATAGGCTGTGAACTCAGATACCCAATTTTACTGATGTAAGAGTCGAACCTGGCCACTCTGCCCAGAAGCACATGACATTGGTAGGTAGCTGAGCTACCTACCAATCCAGAGGCAAAATAGTGAGTGGTAATACTTCAGTTGCTTTCATGATCATAGTAATTACCGGAAAATAAGCTAGTTAATGAGAGTGGATTCTATATTGATCAAACAAGCATTTTGTCACTTAGTATGCCTTCTCATGGATTTCAAGAGGGGAAGAGATTTTGCTCTGAGTTTTAAAGGATTGACAGATAGCTTCATGTTTATTCTCAGGGAGAGCTGGGTCATACTTGAGCTTATGACTCAGCATCACTTGGAGAGCTAAGGACGTCTAAGATTCAAAATGGTGGTAGGCTTGGGCTTTGAGTCATTTCTAAGGTAACTTTGGAGTCAAATGGTAACCCAGTTAACCATCTCTGGGAAATTATTTGTCCAAGAATGAAGATAAATCTTCAACAAATAATGGAAAACTACTTTTAACCTTCCCCAATACTACAGCCACTAGGCAGATACCAGTTTATGGTGGGAGTTATATTTTTGGAAGCAGAAAGCTTGGACCGGTGAGGTTACAACACCGGCCACTGAGCCTCATGAGCTCAGTTTGAGTCCAGCGACCCACATGGTGGAAGTTGTTTTCTGATCTCCACCTTGCCCCTGTAAATAGATAAATGTAATAAGATTTTATAAAACCAGGAAGCCTTAAAAACTAATGTTGCTTCAGGAATTCTTACATTTTACTTGCGATAATTGAGTTCACAATTATCTACAGCAATTCCAAACACTAGCACTGATATTGCTGACTTGGGACTAAAGTTTTACTTAAAAACAGCTGTACTCACATAGCAAAGAATATGGACATGTTACTGTTTTAAATCCAGTGACACTGGCACACTGGGCAAGCACGTACTTTAAGACACATGTGGTATATGACAGATACTGGCTACCTGTGGAATGTAACTGCTTTTTGATGGCACTTCAGTCATTCCCTCATACTTTGGGCCATCACATTTGAGGGGCTCTTCGGCTAGGGGGTAGGCTTCAGGAGAATAGGGATTTATGGTTTTGAACCTCCAGCTTCCAGAACAATGCCTGGCACACTCAAGGTATTCCAAAGACATATATTAAATGAAAAAAAAATTAGCCTAGAAAATTTATACCAGACCCTTATTTCCAGTAGAACTAGCAGCAAGTCCCACATGGCAGCAGTATCCCAGAAGGAAAGTATTAAGAATGCTTGCTTTAGAAGCAGCTTACTTCTTGGCAGAAGCACATGTCATGTGAGGCATCTCTACATTTACCCCAACGGACCTCTTCCATCCTTTGTGGAACAATGAAGGAATATATACATAGAATTTGGTCAACTCTTTATTATACAAAGTGGAAAACTCTGTTTATATATCCTATCAGATAAAAAGAATAAAATAAAAATGTCAACATATAAACAATAAAAAATGTCAATTAGGTGCTCTTTACACATGGCACCTGATTATCTAGCAAACATTTGGAATATGTGCTCATCATTTATATTTCTAAGGTAAGGCAAAGGAGGCAGAGGGGGGGGGGGCAACATGGTCCAGGTTGCTCTGCTGTTAGATATGGACACGGAGCTGCTGAGGCTCGAATCTAGGCTCTTAAATCTATTTTCTAATGCCTGCTCTGTCTTTGGCATTTTATGATGCTTCCACTTGGGATTTGGAGGCATGGGGCTTTAAAGAAATCCCCTTCAACAAAGGTTCACCTTCACATATATAGGAAGTTGGGAGCCTTACCTCATCTTTCAGTCCCTTGGCAGTTCGCAAGTCTCCTTTCAGCTTTAGCATTTTTGTGAGCTTTATTATAAACCTGAAAAAGTCCAAGTGTTTAAGATGGAAAAAGTATAAATGTGTCCAGCCCTTTAAGAATTTTCCCAGCTGGATCTATAGCAGGGGAGTTGGAAAAATCTCCTAAACTGTTAACAATACCCAACTTTCCTACCCATCTGTTTGTGTTTTCACATGTCTTGAAACCTGTGGGAGGGAGGCAGGACCATAGTTTTACATCTTTCTCAGAAAACCACTATGTGGTAGACCAAAAAGTTCCTAACTTCACTCTTCTAGGGAAGAAAAAAGTTTGAGTTGAGCTTTCTTTCTAGACTTCCATGGGTCAGATATAGTTAATATTTTTATGAACCAGACAGTATGCACAAGACTTATTCCCATAGTGACTCTGGGGGGCACGAACTACTAATATCCCTATCACCTAGAGGGGGAAACTGAGGCCCAGAGAGGTTATGTAGCTTACCCAAGGTCACACAAGGTCTCTTACTACTCCACAAAGTTTGCCCACTCATTTTATCACTATGAATGTGAAATATCCAGTGATATGATTTTTTGAAGCATCAACTTGCCATGATGGGGATTTAAAGCTATAAATCTTGTAAAGTGTTGAGAATTATCTAGATTAAAAAGCTTCCAATGAAACCAAAAATGGCTGCACATGTAATGGTGTGTAACTATAGGATGATGCATTTGAGGTCATAATGCACTGAACTTACTAAAATAATCTAATTCATTATGCTCTTAACTACAGAGCTAAAGGAGATTTCCACCAAGCACTTACCTGCAGAATGGTTCCAAGAATGAGAAGCCACTAAATACTCATTCTTTGTAATAAGCTACACCCCCCATCCCTAATATAAGCCAAGAAGAAAGAATGGTTGTGATGTGTGGAATTTGGAATGTTTTATGGAGTTGTATTCTGATTTTCGGCATTCTGGGTCCTCTTACATCTTCACGCACAGAAATGCATCATGGGAATGATGACATCGCTCAGTCTTAATTGGTAAGGCTGGGTTGGGTGATTTCACACTAACAAACCCCAAATCTCAGTGGCTTTAAACTAGGAAGGATTACTGATTACTTTCCACTTAGTCTACATGTCCTTTGTGAATCATCTGGAGCTCTATCCCACAATGACCTCTCTCAGATCCTTATTTTCCTCAGCTAGTGGAACCTATATTATCTAGTATGTGGTCTGTTGCCATGAGAGCAGATATGGAACATGGTGAGGTACAGATTGGTTCATAAAGTGGAAATGAAGCCCTTTACTTCTGATTGCATTTTATTGGTCCAAACAAATCACATGACTATACCTAATTTTCTTTGTTCTTGGAATATTAGCAAACATCACAAGGGCTAACCCACACTAGGCAAGTAAAAAAGATTGAGAGTAGCGTGGTATCCAAGAATAATCAACAGGGCTGTGGGCTACCAAAACTTTGAAACCTAGTTCAAAACAATGTGAATCATATCCCATGGGAAGGCTTCATCTTTTTGAGCCCTTATCTCTGTGTCTAGAGATGGAGAGGACGTAGTAAGTGACCTTCATGGCCTGTCCTAAAGCTTCATTTCACTTTCTATCTTGATGGACACCTTTATTTGATAGGAACTATAAACTCAGTCTGAGCATCACACACTAAAAATGTGTTCTTGGGAGTCACATATCTCTTCAGGAACACCCACCGGGTCTTCGGCAGATGATTCTCAAATAAAATTTTATCTAAAAAGTGAGAAAGAAAAAAAAACCACCACAAGAAACTTTTCTAGATTGCTTTGGTTTCAAAGAATATTTCAAAGGAAAATTGGAAGGTGTTATTTTCATTTACTCACATAAAATATACTGGACTATAGCAAGTAAAAAGTAAGAGGAAACAATAATGGGATTGTCTCCCACAAGGAAGACACATGACCCCTGTGAGTCATTAGTAATGGTGGGCAATTTGGAAGTGCTCATGGTTGAAAAAGAAAGAAGGGTTGTGTGATATATTTTAGAGGCATTTGACAGTAATATTTACCAGGCAGATAAGGAGACCATAGAGGGAGGTTCCATACTTCCTAAATAATCATCTGAAACCCTCACAATGCTATTTTATAAGGATGATTGACAAGCATTTTATGCAGAAGGAAACTCATCCTGGAGGGGATAGGATAGTCTACCAGATCCCTGGTTACTGCTCTTTTGGGTCTAAGACTTTTTTAATGTCATCTCTTCTGAAGCCCCTGGCTTCACATCTTTGTCTCTTGTACCCCCGTTGAGTTCATTGCTGCTTCATACTTCATCTGTTGCATTCACCCAGGGAACCGTTTTCTCGTTTTCAAAGTTTTGCCATCTGCTTTTCAAACAGTATTTTTCTTGGTGACAGCTGTGCCCAGGGAAAAATGATTAATAGTCTAAATAAAAACTTAGAGGCCCAGGGAGATGGACTAGTAGGTAAAAGCAGTTGCCACGCAAGCCTAAAGACTGGAGTTTGGTCCCTGGAGCCCATATTAAGAAAGAAAACAGCTGGATATAGTGGCACACATCTGCAATCCCAGTACTCCTATGGCTAGGCGAGAGGCAGAGACAGTAGAATCCACAGGAAGCTTCTGAGGCAGCTAACCTGAATTATGCTCCCTGGCAGGAACACAAGAAACCCTGTCTCGACAAGTGGAACGTAAGACCTGACCAAAAGCTGAGGCTGTCCTCTGTCCACATGCACACAGACATACACATCGCATGCACACGCACACACACTAAATAAAAAGCTTGGGACTTCTTGTGATGTTTCTGATGCCTCTCCGTCCTTTCTCAGAGCATTAATATATACACTCAAGAAGCAATACTGTCTCCTTCTTGGGTGTCAGCTGTGAACTCAGGTGTACAAGGAAAACAATCTCGTTTTCATCATTTAGCCTCTTTATCTTGCCCATTTCCACCGCAAAACAGAAACTTGGTGATTCCTAAGAAAGTGTCATTGTTATCAGGTAAGAATGAAATCAAGTTGTTTGGAAAAAACCCTTTTAAAGTCTCCTTAGAGTGTACTTAAATTCTTGGGCCCTGAAATCATTGCGGGGAGGGGGGATGTTTGTGGCTCACGGCCACAGGCATCTGTCTAGCTCGAGTGTGCTATGATGTCTTTGACCCGGGCAACAGTACATTATACTGTATTTTCCTTTCTACAGGCTGTGAGTCACTTGGTACTGTCTCACTCTTGGAGGATTATCTTTTATGATTTTTGACATATATAGTTGACAATGTATATATGTCAAATATCTCTCCTCTCTCTTTATATATACATTATATATATATATAAAATCAGCTCTGATCATCTTACAATTGCCCTACCCAAAGTCTGTGTTTTGCCTTGAAAGTATATAGGATCTAGACTCTCACTTAGGTCAAAGTGGTAACCCTAATTTTGTTAGGGTCCATTAATTTCATTGTTTTCTTCCACGTTTGCATTTGTCTCATCTTATCTCTCACTAGGATCCAACCATCTTGCCTTTGTTTTGACTTACATATTCGTTGTTTTCTTTAGTTCAGATGGCCATTGTTTAGCTTTGGGAAGATTAAGGAAAAAGTGAAGAGATGAACAAGTTCAGTGAAACCCAGGTTTGTATCAGGTGGGCTTTGAACTCCCCATGTCTTGTGGTCATGAATGTGCACTGGCCAGCCTCTACCTGTGTATGAGTGTTAGCGTTGCAGGTGTGCACCACTATACAGGCTTCTTCCTCTTTCTCACCTGGATAGAACTGATCAAGGACTTACTTTTCACCAACTAAAATGTATTTCTGGATTTTCAGAGGAAGAACTGCTATTTAATTTTAAGTTGAAAACAAGCTTCAGGGGTTAATCAGAATTAGATTTATCTACACTCAGCTCTAAGTAGTCATACTAGCTTTTAGATTTTTTTCAACATTATAGGTCCTAACAATGAAATAAGTATGATGGATCCTAGAGACATTAATTACCAGATTGATAACAAGATTTTCAAAGTTTTCTTGATTTTAAAGACATGTGACTATTATAAGTGGACTGAGATATCTTTCATACACTAATTTTCTTTTTCTGCCCAAAATGTGTGGAAGGAGTCAGGGTATGTAGAGCCTCATTTCTTTGGGTTTAAATTCAGGGATAAAAGAGAAAATGCTTGCTCTTGGAGGGTGTGCCTGATGGGAAAGGAGTGGAACCACAGGACCAGCTGATGCAGAAGTTGGTTTTGCTAGGGTGCAAGGCCTTGTAGTACAACATAGAGAAGAGGACTCTGATACCAAAGTCCAGTGACTTTCTCCAGAAAGAGACATTGGGATGTAGGAAGAAACGAGGGGTCTGAAGCAAAAAAACAAGTGTTCTAGGATTTGTCTGGACTCTGTCCTAGGTTAAAACCTCCTGTTTCTTTTGGTACATTTCACAAAGACTATTAATGGCTTGTTCTGATATCCACTCTCTTATCTCCCTTAGTAACAGAGCCCTGATTTTATTGAAATGTCTATGTACTTAGTAGGAAACTACATCTCCCAGCCTGTCTCCTGGGTAGGTACGGGTATGTATTTAACTTTTAGTTAACAAAAGGTGAGCATTACAAAGACTTTTTAGGACATCTTAAAGAGAGAAACAGCAAGGGGGCTGGAGAGATGGCTCAGTGGTTAAGAGCATTGTCTGCTCTTGCAGAGGTCCTGAGTTCGATTCCCAGCAACCACATGGTGGCTCCCAACCATCTATACTGAGATGCCAGGTGTATGAAGATAAAAGCACTCAAATGTGTAAAATAAATGAATAAATCTTAAAAAAAAAGAGAGAAACAGCACAACTCTGTTTCTTCTCTCCTTTCCAATAGCCCGTGATGCTGACTCAATGCCTGGCTCTCCAATAGCCATTTGGAGCATGAGGAGATGTTCCCAGAGACTGAGCCTAGGTACTTAATGTGGAATTATCATGCCAGTCCTGACACAGAGAACAATTTTGGTCTTGTTTAAGCAATTGCTATCCTTTTAAAATGTTTCATGCTATTGAATTTAATGTGAATGGACAAAAATAATCCTTGTTTATGTTCCTCTAGAGAGACCGCTCTAACAATCCACTGTTTCTAGCACCATCACTAGCTTTAAAATGCATGCTAGACTGGGTTCTGGAGAGATTGTTCAGCATTAAGAGCCCTGCAGGGGACTTGGGTTCTGTTCTCCCAATATACACAGGATCTCAAGCTCCATGGGTTCCAGTGCCCTCTTCTGGCCTCTGCTTGTACTACATGCACATGGTGAAAATCATATAAGCAAGGAGGAACACACCAAAGATAAAAACAAATTCTAAAATGCATAGAGGACTACACTTTTGTATAATGTAGACAAGTCTTTGACATCAATACATGACATTTTCTTTTAAAAAATTATTTGTTTACATTCCAACCTCATTTCCTCTCCTCCTCTCCTTTCAGTCTCTCCTCTCACCTCCCCTCTGCCCATCCTTCCATCCACCCCTCCACTGTTTCTCTTCAGAAAAGGCCACGCCTCCCACAGGTATCAACAAACATGGCCTGTTGCAGTAAATAAAGACAAAGCACTCCCTCCCCCTTGTATTATTGTGGACGAGGCAACCCAGAATGAGGAAAAGGGTCTCAAAAGCAAGCAAAAAAAAAAAGTAAGAGACAGCCCTGCTCCCAAAAGAAGGACAAGCTACACAACTGTAACATATATGCAGAGGGCCTAGGTCAGGCCCACGCAGGCTCCCTAGTTGTCTGTTCAATCTCTGTGAGCTCCTATGAATCCAGGTTAGTTGATTCTGTGGGTTTTCTTGTGGTGTCCTTGATCCCTCTGGCTCCTACAATTCTTCCTCCCCCTCATCTCCAGGATTCCTGGAGCTCCCCCTAATGTTTGGCTGTGGATCTCTGCATCTATTTCCATCAGTTTCTGGGTGAAGCCTCTATTATGACAGTTGGGTGAGGCACCAGTCTATAAGTATAGCAGAATATCATTAGGAACCATTTCATGGACTTTTTTTTCTTTTGCCAGTTGTGTTTGGTTCTATTCGAGGACTCTGGGCCATCCAGCCTTCAGGTCCTGGAGCACCAGGCAGTGTCTGGGGTGGGCTCCCTCTTGGGGCATGGGCCTCAAGCTGGACCAGTCATAGGTTGGCCACTCCTACAATTTCTGCTCCACCTTTACCCCAGCACATCTTGTAGGTAGGACAAATTGTGGGCCGAAGGTTTTGTGCCTGGGTTGGTGTCCCAATCCTTTCACTGGAACCCTTGCCTGGTTACAGGAGATGGCTAGTTCAGACTCTGTATTCCCCACTTCCAGGAGTCTTAGCAGGGTCACCCTTGTAGATTCCTGGAAGTTTCTATTACCCTAGGTTTCTATATCAACCCTGAGATGCCCCCATGAAACTGAAAAACTTCTGTAAGGCAAAGGACACCATCAATAGGACAAGATGGCAGCCTACAGAATGGGAAAAGATCTTCACCAACCCACATATGACAGAGTGCTAAATATGTAAAGAACTCAAGAAACTAGACATCAAGAAACCAAATAATCCAATGGAAAAATGGGGTCCAAATCTAAACAGAATTCTCAACAGAGAAATCTCAAATGGCCAAGAAGAACTTAAAGAAATGTTCAACATCCTTAGCCAATAGGGAAATGCAAATCAACATGACTCTGAGATCCCATCTACACATGTCAGAATGGCTAAGATCAAAAACACAAGTGACAGCTCATGTTGGTGAGGATGAGGAGCAAGGAGAACACTCCTCCATTACCGATGGGAGTGCAAACTTGCACAATAACTTTGGAAATCAACATGGTAGTTTCTCAGAAAATTGGGAATCCATCTACCTCAAGACCAAACTGTACCACTCCTGGGCATATACCCAAAAGATTCTCCATCCTACCACAAGGATACTTGTCCAACCATGTTCATAGCACCCTTATTCCTAATAGCCAGAAAGTGGAAACAACTTAGATGTCCTCCAACTGATGAATGGATAAAGAAAATGTGGTATTTTTATATAATGGAGTATTACTCAACATTTTATGTACTCTTTTATAAGTGGATATTAGCTGTAAAGTAAAGGGTAATCACACTACAATCCACAGACCCAGAGAAGCTAAGTAACAAGGAAGGCTCGGGGGGGGGGGCACACACACGAATCTCACTTAGAAAGAGAAATAGAATAGATATCATAGGTGGATAGGGATGGGGGATGGGAACAGGAGGGATCAGGTAGAGGAAGGATAGAGGGAGAAAGTTCTGGGAGAGACTTTTTCTTACATGTCCCCTTCCCTCTTTGACTTGACTTGGTTTCTTTTCAGCCATTTTTCTTTGCTTTCACTTGCTACCCCTCCTCTTGATGCATGGAGTAGGAGGACAGGGTGAGTGGGGGACTTACAGGGTCAGGCTTCCTACTGTCACCATCATTATTCTCAGACCACCCGACTTCTCTTTTGGAAGTACATAATGCTATCGATCTTTGTTGCTGTGATCATTGACCAGTGAGGAGGAAATCCCTGCCTCCACCTTGGTTTGTGTCTTCCTTTATGAGATGCATATTCTCTACCTGTCGAAATCACATTCCTTCACAAACCAACTAGACTGACACTCCAGTCATCCTCCTCACAACTACACGTGATGTTTGTACTTGTCTCGAAGCTTCTGTGTGGCACACACTGTTGTGAACATGAAATGATGGTCAGTTCTCACACTGGCCTTGCCAGGTGGGCAAGCCTCTCCCAGTCACAGTGCGTGAATATCTTTGAACATGACCACCTGACTTTACTATAAATGGGGGTGATTTGCATTTTCTACCTAGCCAGGTAGCAGTTGTCTACTCTAGCCAGAGAACAGGAGCATATAGACCTTCTTGAGATCACTTTAGATTTTCAGAAAAGTTTGCAAAGAGAGTCACTTCAGATTCTTTTAATCGGACTGGTCTTTACTCTTTCATGACCTAGAGCCTTTTGAAGATTATTAGCAGCTAATTTATAGACGTGCTCAGTTTGGACTTTGCTCATATTTTCTCTGTGCTTAGACCAGGGCTGTACCTTCTGGGCATGTGTGTCATAAACATTTTTAGTGACTCATAGCAGGTATTCATGATGTTAATACATTTCATTCTGATGATCTTAACCCTAGGTCACTTGATTCTTGTTTTCTTTACTGTAAATCCATTTTAATGAATGCACATCTGGGGAGATACAAATATTCTGCTTGTCCTCACACTTCACCCACCATTTTATTTTCATCAAGATCGATCTTTCTTGCCATAACAATCACTGTGTTTTTTGTTTTTTTGTTTTGCAGGAATGGAGATGCACTTGTATGTGGGAGCCTGTGGAGGCCAGGGATTGATACTGAGTGTCTTCCTTGGTTGCACTCCAGTCTTGTCAACTGAGGCAAGATGTCTTGATGAGCCCAGAGCTCACCGGTGCCATTGTTTCTGCAGAGTATGGGGGTAACAGGCAGGCTGTCATGCCTGCATGGCTTTTGTGTGGACACTGGCAAGTGCTTTCCCCATTGGCTGTTACCCCAGCCCCGTTACTGTGGCATTCTGAGAGAGATGTTCTAGCTCCGTCATTCCTCTTACATTTACTTACTGTGATTCCTCTGGAAAGAAGGGTTGCTCCTTATCCCCGGTTAACTGTTATTTTTATTGATATGAGCCCATGGATATCTATCTGATGAGATATGATCTACTATGGTTAATTTGGTTGCCCAACTGTTCCTACTTCAACCATGAACCCCTTTCACATTGTCTACTAACCTTTCAATAAGTCCCATCATTTCTGCAGCTCGTCCTTAATTTCTAGGACCACAGCATGCGTACTCCAGTCTCATGTTGCTTTTTCTTGCCCCCGTCCCCACTTACTTCTTCCTGGAGTCAGGGGTCCCATGTTCACTGCATTCATGTGACAGCAGTCACACCAACTTCTTTCAAATCTCAGCATCTCTACTTGGAAACAACTGGGACAGTAATAGCCATCTTACAGAATGACAAAACACACGTGTGATTGGTGTTATATTTTTGAATGAGTTTTTCCTTTTCTTTCTTTTTCTGTCTCTTTCTTTTTTGCCTTGGTGAGGGTAGAATTTGTTTCTTTCGCTGGCTTCAGCCTGATATTATACAAGATTCCTATCTTGAGAAAGGATTTTCCAAATCATCCTCCTTTTTCTCCTCATCTTAGCCCTTTTTTATCTTCTCCTACTTTTCAAACAGCTCATAGAAAAAGACAAAGACTATTGGGGGCAGGGGTGATAGCACCAGCCGCCAGGCTCCTAGATGCCTGCTTCCTGGCAGGAAAGGGTTAAATACTTGGTGATAAGTTCAGTGCTGAACTGCCAAGTCTCTCAGGTTCAGCTCAGCAATCAAACTGCATAACCTAATAGAGCCCCTGGTGCTACGGGAAGCACAAGACACTGATTTATATTTTAATATCAGTAATTTCCACAAGAGCAACATTTCTGAGTGTCATTTTACAATTTCTGTCAAATGCCAGCTCGGTTTTTCTTAATTCTGTTTATTGTGTCTGAATTTGCAACCTCATCGGCAATGCAGATTCTTGGCTCCCAGGAGAGAGAGAGAGAGAGAGTTTTCATATTTCTCTGCAATGGGAAGGCTGGGGCTGGGGGATAGAAATGGGCCTATAAAAGAATTGGAAATATAAATGAAGTACTGCTTATTAGGAAGTGTTATGAAGTACATTTAGCATTAAAAAAGCAGAATTGAACAAACTGAAAACAAGAAGAAGAAGAAGAAGAAGAAGAAGAAGAAGAAGAAGAAGAGAAAATATTTGAGATCCACACTAGAACTTTTCCTCCTAGAACCAAGAACTGTATGCATATTGCAACATGGAAAAGGGGGCTGGTCCAGGGGAAGCTGGCTCTCTGGCCAAGTTTCCTAAGAAGTGGTTGCTGTAGCCATTGGCAATGCAGTGGCTTGTGAAGGGGTTTGGGATCAGCAAAGATCAAAGGTACAGAACTCCATAAAGGCCAGATGCTGCCAGTAGGAAGAAGCCTGGTTCTCTCTTGGATTCTTTGAACAACTAATAAAAGAACAAAGCTGGCGCGGCTGGCACAAACCTCACTTTCCGGTTGGTGTGCTCAGGGGACCACGGTGCTTCACGAGGTTGCCTGCTGCCTACGCCCTCTTTTGTGTGCCAACGGTGTCCACCAGCTCCTGCCAGACCCACAGCTCTAGTTTCTGCACTGGTACTTTCCCACATACGTCAGGGTGACCTGTAAGGACTCAACGTAGAGCCTAAAACTTAGCTGGTTTAACTGTCTCCTTTGATTGTCACAGAAAGTCAGCCAGAGCCAGACCTGAGGGACTCCGTGAATGGGAGTGTTGCTAGTGACCAGAATCCCTCTCTCTCCAAAGACTCGACTCCTGTGGGTTATTTAGAGCCCAGGGCCACTTGCTTCGAGTCTGGTGTATGTTGAGACCGAATGCATTTTACCATTATCGTTCAGTTTCACACGTTTGAAATCCAACATCGCGTCTCACTGCCAAACCTCTGGCAGAAGCCGTGTTGAGTTTCTCAGTGGAGCTATCGACCACATTGACTGAAGCCGCAGCAGCGTGTTTCTCCCCATCCAAAAGGGTAAAAATAACAGGAACAAGTTGTCGGAAATGAAATTTCAATTCATCCACGCCCTTTCTACACTTCTGCTGCGACTCCCAAGCAGGGATCGATAGTGTTTAGACAGCCACGGAGATTTTTTTTTCCCCTCTTAAAGCACCAGATCAATAGTAAAAAAAAAAAAAAAAAAGAAATCTTGCAGCCCTCTGTATGTGTTGTAGTAAATGTGAACAAATCAGAGGCCTTCGGCTAAAGCGACTGACTGAAGGCGGCCGCGGCAGTCCTTGCTTTGTAACCAAGAGCGCATGGACATACAGGTGGTGACAGTGAATGAAACGCTGGTGCTTCCAGGGTTCCAACAACAAGGAGGCTTCAGAAGGAATTCCAGTACCCAAAACGAACGGAAGAAATGAAAAGACTCCTGCGCATTTGCAGTGTTTGGGTAAGATGTCTTTAAGAGCTAGTTAATATACTGCAAGGATCTGTGGCTATCCTGCTCACTGGGAGACAGCATGGAGCCTGGAGCATGTCCCACGACACTCCCTCTTCCTCCTGCCCTTTGCCTGACTGTGTATTTAAAGTTCCTGGTTGCCTGTCTCCCCCCCCCCCCAGCGTCCCACATGTGTTCTTTCCGTAATGCTGCTCGCTTTTCACCTGTCTTCTCCAGCAGACTCTTGACTACCAAGTTTCTGGTTTACCCGTGGTGTCTCTCACATACCTGCTGTCCCCATTTGTCACTACCGATGTCCTCTGAGTGCTGCTTTTCCCCATATTTTTAATCCTATTATTTATGGGAGAGAGAAATTTGGTCGAAGCTCAATTCTGATTTTCCTTAAATGGTTTACCCATGAGCAGCCTTTTCCCATTATGAAAATTTCTGTATTTTATTGCATTCTTCCCCCTGCCCCCACTAAAGATAATGCAGTGACCAGATACACACATGAGTTAGGGCTGAGATCTAAGTTTGGTCTTTCAGTTTCAAGAACTGGAGAACCAATAGATTAGGAACCTAACTATGGGACTTCTGAAAGCTGAAAACTGAGACAAACCATGAAAAAAAAATCCTAAATTTCACTCGGAAAGACCAATTCAGAGATTCAAAGACTGCCACATAGCTGGGCTCCCTTTGTGAAAAAACAAAACAAATCAACAGCAACAACAAAACCAAAGAAACAAAGAAAAACAACAACAACAAAATCCCTAGCTCTTTCAAGTTAGAAAACCCAAAGGTGGGCACTGTGAACGTATATGAACAAACAGTCTTCATTATGGAAGACTTGCTATTCTTACCAGGGGTCGTTGTGCCAGCTTCTATAATGAATTAAGATCTTGTTGGAAACAAAATTATGTCCAAGTCTAGTGCAGAAACATACACATAACTAGCACAAGAGTTTTTTAAAATAGTATTTATTTGTTTATCCCCCCCCCCACCATAGTGATGTCCATTGAACCCATAGCCTCATGCATAATATGGTGGTTTGAATAAGAATGGCCCCCATAGTCTGATGTGTTTGGGTGCTTGGCCCATAGGGAGTAGCAGTAGTAGGAAGTACAACCTTGTTGGAGGAAGTGTGTCACTGTGGGGGTGGGCTTCTAGTCTCATATGCTCAAGCAAGGCCTTGTGTGACCGACCGTTGCTTATGCTGCCTGCAGATCAAGATGTCGAACTCTCAGATCCTTCTCCAGCACCATGTCTGCCTACAAGCCTCCATGACAATAATGGACTAGACCTTTGAAACTGTAAGCCAGCCCCAATTAAACGTTTTCCTTTATAAGAGTTGCCTCAGTCATGGTGTCTCTTCACAGCAACAGGAATCCCAACTAAGAGACAATGCTAATCAAGTGGTTTGCCACCGAGAAACCCCCCACTCCAAGAACAGCATGTTATTAGTTTTGATAATATAGGTTCTTTTACTATAGTTAATGAAATATTTGTTTATAATCATGACGTTATAGTTAGTTAAATGTTTGTTTATAATCATGAAAAAAAAAAAAAGGAATTTTTCTTACCAGTTGTGCTATAGAACAAAGCTTAGAGTCACTTTCTGTTTGGTATGAGTCCTCATGGCATGGATTTGCTTTCCATAGGGATACTGGTCTATATCCAAAGTGTCCCCAAGAAAAGAGAGCCATGACATTTTATTTCAAAAGCTGAGATGTTAGGAAGTGGTAGTGGGAAATGTCTCCCTTAGGGGTTGTTTCTAAAGATGGAAAAAGAGAAACTAGCTGGGTGTGGTGACCCTGGGAGGGTGAGACAGGATTGTGAGGTCAAGGTCTCGGTGGGGTACAGCAAGACCCTGTATCAGACTAAACCAAACCAAATCACAAACAAATGAAAATCAGAGAAACAGACTGAAATATTGATTCAGCAATTCATAAATTCTGAGAATAAAGTCATATCAAGTGTAATGGAAATATACAATAACAAACATAACTCCACGAAAACCAGGTGTCTAAAAAACAAACCCACATCCCTCCTGTAGGCAGCCTTATGCAGACAAGACAGCCACTAGCTTCTCTCTCTGATTCTTATTTGTTCCCTCCCCCACTCCTCTCCCTCTCCTCTCTGTGTGTTCACGCCTGTATGTCTATGTGTACATGTGCAGAGGCCAGAGGACACCTTAGGTGTCATTCCTCATGAGCTGTCAGCTTTTTTCCAAAACAGATTCCCACTGGCCTTGGGCTTGCTGAGTCAGTTGGGCTGTCTGTCCAGGGACTCGGGGATCAGATTGTCTCTGCATCCTTAGGGCTGGGCTTACGGGCATACACCATCATACCTGACTTTTGAAAATGTGGGTTCCAGGGCCAGAATTTAGGTCTTCATTCTTGCATAGTAAGTGCTTTACTACTGAACTGTCTCCTCAGTATTAGCATTCTTTAAGTTTAAACATACATTGTAGTATGGGGCTCTGAAATGTGAAAAGGCCTTGGGGTGGGTTTTCCAACCACTCTCTCCTCTCAGCTCTGCCTTCTAAGGTGTACCCTTGTTCTCTGGCCCCTGGCCTCTGGCCTCTGGCTTGGCCAATGCTCAGCATCAGACCAGAGGGAAGGAAGACTGCACAATGTGCATGTTGCTTTTGCCCTGGAAGGTCCCCAAGTGTGATGGAGATGCCATCTCTTAGGGATCTTCCATGCAGCTACCCTCTTGACCATTTCAACTCTGTTCCCTCCCTTGGCTCTTGAAGTCTGGATGTGATCAGGGCCACCTCTGAGCACTGCATGGCACCTCCTTACACCACACCCACATTTCTGTGAGATACTCCATAGCTTATTCTGCTCATGGGCACCATTGACTTCCTGCTTATGTTCACTAATAAGGGAAAAATGGTGGAAAATCTTGTCATCAGTTGTTCTCGTTTTTTCCAGGGATACTTAACAAAATCCCATAACCAGGTGGCTTAAAATAAATGTGTAGTGGGACCACTCTGAAGGCTTGAGATCTGAGGTCAAGGTATCTGCAGTGTTGTTCTCTTGGAGGGTGTACTGTACTCCCTGGGCCTGTCTCATCGCTCCTAATTCTGTCTTCATCTTTATATGGCGTTCTCTCCATGGATGCATGTCTGTCTCAATTTCTCATGTCACTGCTGTCTTGATGAAAGAGAAATTTGGAAATAGACATGCACAGGAGGGAGTGCTATTCAGGTGACATGGATGGATATGCCAAACAATGCCAAATATTGCCAGAAAATCAGGCAAATGAGGGAAAGCCTGGACTGGATTCTCCATCCCAGCCATCAGAAAGAACCAACCTTGCTGATACCTTGACCTCAGATGTTTTGCCTCCAGTGTGGTGAGAGTATATTACAGCTTTACGTCACTTAGTATGACCCTGTCTTAACTAACTGTTACTGCAATAACCCCACTTCTGAATAAGGTCACATTTTCAGGTCCTGAGGGTTAGGACTACATATGAATTTGAATTTGGGGGGGGGGTGGGACACAATTTAATTCAAGCAGTGAAGTATGTTCAAGTATCTTCCAGTATACAAAAGAAGAAAATCTCTCTTGACCTTCCCCCACTCTGTCTCTCTCCTTCTGACCTCACATCGAGTGCCTTGCTGAATGAATGGTCCTTATCCTGTTTGATCAACTTGACACATAAGGCTACTTCTAGAATACCATCTCCCTTCCCAAATCACTTTCTGTTCTTGGTTTCTGAGATACTGTCTCAGGTTACCTCGAGTTTTTTTTTTGGATTTCTCCTTAGAGTCCTTGGCACATACTCCTCCTGCTTGTGCCTGAACTGGTCTCCAAGGTTCTCTTTTGTCCTCTTCTTTCTTATTCTATATCATCTCATGTCGCTTCTGTCATCTTGACATCAGCTACCATTCATATCAGAACTGGTCCAACATACAGTCTCTGGCATAGCTTTGTTCTTGAGCTTGAGATCTGTGCCCACATCTGTCTTCTAGATGGTTGTAGCTATCCTGAGTGTTCCTGTAATTCAACATCTCCATCAGAAATCCTCTACCCCAAAGCTCCTTCTCCGTGCAGATAGAACATTGTGTGCTGTGCACTGTTCTGAAGACTTTGCTCTTAAGCCGTGTCATCTGCATGGCAAATCTGTGATCTAGGTTCTCTGATTACTTTCATCTTTGGTGAGAAATTGAGGCACAGAGAGATAATATAGCTTGTCCATGACTACATGGTAGTATCTGATAAAGCAGAGCTTGAAACCCAGGGAGCTCATTCAACTCTGGGGTTGGTACTCATTGCCATTCCTGTATGCTGTCTTAGTAAAAAGGACCATCATCTACTACATTTTTTTTAAAGTACAGGAATCCAGTACCATCTTGATATTCTCTCTCTTTCTCTCTCTCTCTCTTTCTCTCCCAGTCCTCTTAATCCGCATCTTACAAATTTCTTCCCACCACACTTTCTAAATAAGGCTTTCATTGCTTCTTTTATCCTCATCCAAATGCCATATTCATCCCAGGAACTATAGATATGATGTGGTCATTGATTTGTTTAAAGTCTTTCAATCATTCTCTACTAATGTCATGATGAAGTTTAGGTCAAATGGCTCAGGAAAGCTTCCTTGATCTGTGCCATGTTTCTGACCATCCTTCCCTATCTTCTTCTTTCCATATCTCTACTGAAGTCTGCCTTTGCCCCATGCTTCTTAAACTACATGCATCATTCTGCTCCCTCTTTCCACCTTCCTCAGGCTGGTGTTGAGAGACCCTGAGACCTCAGGGCTCAGGCTAAATATAATTTCTTCTGTAAAGCCTTTTCTGGTTCCCAAGACCTAGGCTCCCATCCTGATCCCTTGACCAGAGCAGTCACTGCCCTGTATTAGAATCACGGGTGTACTTGCTGCATCTTCCACTAGAGAGAAGATCAGGGGACTGTGATTTCCTTGTTTATCATCTTGTCTCAAACAAATAGACAAGTACCTGCCATTCAGTTGATGTTGAATCATACTGACTGAAAGAATGGAGACCAGTGGACTAATGGCTAGAAGGAAGTTACTGTCATGGGAACTGAGATCCTCCATATCCATGGCCAGTATACTCTTTCCTCATGGGTAGACTGACCTAAGAAACTGAAGAGGTTTGTGAGGTGATAGAGCAAAGGTCCCCGATATAATCCAATTGATTGGCAACTGATTAAGATAGAATCACTTAAGTATCTCAGAGTTAAGATCATTACAATGGGGCTGCTGCTCTCAATCTACTGGCCAAGCTGTCTCTTCTGGATATCTCCAGAAGGACTCTGGGTGCCTTTCTCTCTGTGATTCTGTTTTCCCTCTACATCACAAAACTGTTAAGTTCTTTCCCTTAGATTGTTTAGTCTAATCCATCCAGGGTCTGCTGACCTCGAGCTATTTTGTCATGAGTTATTTTTCCCCAAGCAATCTTTCTTATTTTAAGTTCTAGGGGATGTCTCCCTCCTCTTAACTCCCTTTGAAGTTGCAGGCCTTCTGCTGTTCAGAGGCGCAGTGGATCACCAATCAAGAAAAGATTTTATGGAGACAATTGCTTTTGATTTTGCTCTTGATTCTGATGAACGGTGATGGTCTATATTCCAGGGCACAGAGGAGAAATAAATACCCAACTAGAGCTGGAAGAGTAGGGGAGCCAAGGTTGAAGAGAGTTTCAGAGGCTAGGATTTGGAGTCTAGAACTTGTCTAGAGGCCCTAGGGAGCACTGGCAGGTGTCTGAACCTGAGAATGACACCAGAATTTTCTTCATGGCTGGAGAGGCTGCTCATGATAAGGTTAAAGAGCTTATCATGTAAGTATGAGAGGATCCACAGAATCAATATAAATGACAGGTGGGCATGGTGGCTTGCCTGTAATGCCAGATCTCCAAAGGTAGAGATGGGATCCTCAGAACAAACTGCCTTGTTGGATTAACTGTGTGAGAACTTTGGGTTCAGCAGGGAGACCTTGTCTCAGTGAACAGTGTATAGATAATGGAGAGACCCTGCCCCAGTGAACAAGGTAAAGAGTTACCAAGGTGGACTTTTGACTTAAACCTCAGGCTTCCATATGAGCGTGTGCATACACACACACACACACACACACACACACACACACACACACACACTTCACCACACATCCTCACATTTATCTCTACAGAAACAAACATGCATTCATACACCTACACACATTATATATAGACACATATGAGAAAAAATTTCTTTAGTCAGATTAGCCCTGACTTTCATGTATAGGAAGGGCAATCAAAACTAGTAAGAAAAGGGAAAGACCTAGACAGCTAGACAGGAGTTAGGTGACTCTTCTCAAAGAAAAATAGCTAATTGAGCAGAACAGCAGCCAAGAAATCTATTTTTTTTGCTAGTGTCATAGTATAATATTTTATTCAAATATATAAATACATCCTGTAGAGAAGTTTGTTAAGCACTGATTAAAAGCAAACAAAGGAATGTAATATCTGAAGAGGTGGTTACTTGATAAAGACTGGTGGCGGATGAGATTTAAAAGGGACAATACTGCCTTTGGAATGGCCCACTTTCTTTACTACCTAGGCGAGTGTACAGAGAAGGACTTCTTCAGTGGTCTCCAGGAATTATCTGCCTTCATCTTGTTGGCTTAGAACAGCGTGAGGTACCAGTCAAGTGTCTGGGGCTTAGAAATGTTTTTGTTCTGTCAATCCCTATGGCGCTAGGATCCATCTGTACCTTTAGAATGATTTGTCAACATTTGCTCTGTAACCACAAAGGTTAAAGGTGAGGTGAAGTGAGAGGAGATTTTGGATCAGGGTAGGCAAACAGCACACCCATAGCAACCCATTTATATTCCAAAGTCTGTCCTTGTAGATGTTCCGGTGATCTAGCCCTGGAAGGGAAGGGGGAGTGGGGCGGTTACGTGTGGGTGCGGCTATTGTTAACGCTGAAAAATACTTTTTGATGAATAGTCATTTCCTTCCACTGCCGGAGGGTGTTGATAATGAGCAAATTACCTTTTACTCCCTCTGGTGTGGATGTGAAATTGGCTGTTAATAGAGTTGCTAATGCTACCGGGTTAGCATGTGATTGTTCTATTTTAAGCCAATTTAAGTTATATTTGGGGAGTAGCCAATGAGACACCTCGCTAAGAATATGGGCCCCAACTGCAGCATTTAATATTGAGAAACCTGTCTAACCCACAGATGCAGCTGTGAGCGGAAAGTCCTGAACACGCCATCATTAACATGTAGTATTTTAATATAATGTCTTTTTTTTTTTTAAAGGTACAAGAATGGTCTCATTAGGCAGATACCAAATGTTTTCATTATGGACGAGGACCCATTTTCAAACCCCAATCATACGGAATGCCATCAGCCAGTGGCTGACTCTGTTTAATCTAACAATGGGTTAATATTGGTCATTTTATTAATGCTTGTTATACAGCAAAAGCTTCTGAGAAAATGAAGTGTTCGGAGATTACTTGAAAGGAGCAAAAGAGCTGAGAAATTTCACTGAGCTCTATGCTCAGCTGGGCTAATTAAAGGTACAGATGCATTAGTGGATGGTGGGAGTGGTTTTGGTTTCTAAAGATGCTCGCCTCAGACGGATGATGTGTCCTAAACATATACAACGTTGTGAGTCCTCAAGGGCAGAGAACACAGCTTTCCCAGATTCCATGCTGTGTAGCCCTGTTGTCACCTGGCTCCCATCTCCCTGCAGTGCCTTTTGCCACCTGGCACCTGGTGGATAAATTGAGTGTGTTATTTGAGACAGTCTCTTGATTAAACAGGACGTCCTCGAACAAAGCACTGTTGATGTGTGGGTTTTGTGTTTTATTGGCTTTTCATGTTTTAAATATGAAGCTCATTACGCATAGAGAAGGAAACAGGTATGAGGGATGGAAAAGAAAGCACCGCTGATGGGACACAGAAAGGTACAGCATGAGCCTGTCTGGTTTGGATTAATTGGGCTTGGCATCGTTAGGGTTCTTGTCACCTGATCAGCTTACAGAGCTGGAGACAGTGGAAAGTTAGGCTGCTGCCTAACAGAACCCCAACCTCTCTCCCTGCCAGAATACCTCCCAAGGAAATTTTAGACCCTCGATCTCTAATTTGCAATGGAAAACTCACCCCTAATGGTCTCCCACTCATTTAACAAAATTTTCTGAAAGCTGTCTTGTGCAAGGCTGGGACACAGATGACTGGAACAGGATTCCTGAACAATGGATCAGAGTGTCTTGGGGTGATAGTGACACTTCCAAGTGAAAAGACAAGGTGATGAAACAGGCCAGGGAGAGGTGGGGCATTAAAAAAAATACTTTCAGTGTTGATCTTTTTCTTTCAGTACAAAATGTACTCACAATGAGGGCCAAACTTCACAGATATTAGCTAATTAATTCTTTTAATGATCTTCAGAGGGGCTGGGGAGATGATTAAGCCACTGATAAAGTGCTTGCCGTGAAAGTATGAGGTCCTGCATTTGATCCCCAGAAAGTATGTGAAAGCGCTGGGAAGCTGGGACAGCCGAGTCTCTGGGAGCTCACTGACCAGCCAGCATAGCCTATTTGCTGAGCACCACAGGTTTGAGAGACCAGTTGCATGGTGCTTGAGGAATTCCACCTCACTCTGGCTCGTATACACACACACACACACACACACACACACACACACACACACACACTCACACACACATATGCATACAAGCACATGCACACACAGACACACACAGACACAGACACACACAGACAGACACACACACACAGTCACACACAGACAGACAGATACACACACACACATACACACACACACACACACACACACACACACACACACACACACACAC
>CAJQZJ010032054.1:1760259-1806060 GCA_907164525.1 Lophiomys imhausi | reverse complement strand
GTGTGTGTGTGTGTGTGTGTGTGTGTGTGTGTGTGTGTGTGTGTGTGTGAGAGAGAGAGAGAGAGAGAGAGAGAGAGAAAGAAAGAAAGAGAGAGAGGGGGGCCCTGCTACCTTCCACTGGGGTTATTTGAATGTTCAACAGTTGAAGCACAGCACCTAGAATCCGACCTCATAAGTTCACATCCTCCACTTACCATTTAGTGTTTGTAAGAGCTTGGATACGGTGGTCAGCCCCTTTGTTCCCTCACATAAACACATACAAATCACAGTGACACTTTCAGATGGACAGAACATAGAAAGTTCAACAGCATCTCTGCCCTTTGCTTCTAGACGTGGGAAAAGATCAGAGGGATACTGCAGGCTTGATGTAGGGTTCCTCATGGAGAAGTGCATTCAAGCATCACTCCACGTGCGCAGGAGAACATGGAGATGGAGCTCAGGGTACCTGGAATGTTCCTCTGCCCTGTTCTTCATCTTCTCTGCTGAACACAGAACAGGCAGGTCCCTGGCCAGCCTCCTGGCTTTACCGCTGCCGTCTTTGATGCTACCCTTGCAGTCAGCAATCTGTAAACATAACACCTGTCTTGTGACTCCTCTCATAGAAAAGCTGCTGAGTAGGACTAAAACTTTAACCTTGTACTTCACCTTACACCCATCATTGATAGCCGTCCAAGCACACACCCTGCTTAGAGCAGCTGTCCTGACACATTGATGAATCTCTGCTTTAAGAAGGATTTATTTTCCTACCCTGAAGATAACTATTTGGTGGCATAGAAAATGCATTCATATTAGCAGGGCCAAATTCATTCATGCTTCCATTAAGGAATCTCTGTAGATACCAGCCCGGTCTTTTAGATTTTTAAAACCAGTATTCTAGTCTGTTTTGCCCGACTCCTCTTCATGAGTAATGGTTAGGAATCTCCCAGAAGACTTCTGGCTTAGTATCTTTTTTTTTTTTAATTTATTTATTTGTTGCTTCAAGTTACATCTCCATCGTATTGTCCTCTTTCCCCCCTTCCCAGCCCCGCCCTCCCACCCTCTACCCCCTAACCTTTCTATCCTGCTCCTCTGGAGTAGAGTGTCCCTATATAACAGTCCCTCACCCCAGTTCAGAATTCATATGAGGGCCAAGAGCCTCCTCATGCACTGGGCTGGCTTAGTATCTTATAGGGAGACTTTAGGATATCAGTGTAATTCCTTTTTAAAGAAAGCCTTGGGTTGGGACGGTGGCTCAGCTAGTAAAGTACTTGCTGTGCAAGCATGAAAACCCATGTATGGTTCTCCAGCATTTGAGTAAATATCAGGCACGGTGGTGTGTGTCTGTAATTCCAACACCAGGGAGGTAAGAGACAGGATGATCCCGGGGGGCTGCTGGCCAGCCAGTCTAGCCAAATATAGGTGAGTTCCATTTGCACTGAGAGATTCTGTCTTAAAAAAAATGTACAGACAACTGAGGAAGATGCCTGCCATTGCTCTCTGGCACACCTAGACCCTTAGGGGAGCAGGTATGCACACACCCCTCATACCCATAGACAGCCTTAATACTACTAGCCCGATCAATGATCTAAGTGCACTGTTGGTCAAATTTGGTTGGTTTTAAGAATGCAGACCCCTCTGGTTTCTCACCTGGAGATTCTGACTCAGTGGGTCTGAGGCACAGTAGCCATCTATATTTTTACACTAGTAGCCTGTGGCTCTTACAGCCAGGCAAGTGCAGGAGATACTGCCCTGCTTTGCAAAGTGGCTTCTGGCTACGGAGCAGTGTATGATTGTAACCACACTCAGCAGCCATGTACAATAAAGAGAGTTGTGGAGGTTTTAATAACAAACGAGCGAGTGAGAGAACTGTCTGTGACTCAGGGGGTGACCTCACCAGGTAATTGGGCACCTAGGGTCACTGCAGCCACCTGGAAGCTTCTGATAGAGAAAGCTTTGGGGAATCTTTTATTAACATATTTAATATGCTTGATTAAGGGGAAAACATATACAAAGCCAGGGGCCTTGTTAGCAAGCCACCCCTGCACATTGCGTGGCCAGGAAATAATGACTTCTTCCCAGGAAAGGTTTAGTTTAACCCTTGGCTTGCCTTTCTCCAGGAGGAAGCCAGTGGACATCTATAAACGTTCCTAGGCTAGCATAAGGGTGGTCATGGGCAGGGGCTGTTCCCGGGGGTCTTCTTTGAAGTATCCAGCAGGACTATACTGCAAGCCAATGCATCACCATCATGGAACAGAGTTATGGCTCCCATGAGAGAGCGGTCTTCCATGTTATGTCCCAGGATGCCTCCGATTCTATTTGGGTCAGCTTTCAGAACATTTGGGGACCCCCACAGAACTGACTCATGACGAGAGATCCCTCTACCCCATGGTTTTGGCTGAGAGGTGACAGCAGCTCTTTTGTGCTGAGCGTTGAGTAAGATGAACCGCGGAGGCTTAGCGGGCAGCTGAAATGAGAACCATGGGCTTCTAAGAGCGGGCAGAAATGCAGATCCGCGGCTTCTCCAGGAGGCTCTGTCACGGTGGTGCGATCGGTTCGACCTCGCACCTGCACGTCAGACCTCAGTAGGTGGGTACGATTCTAACTTGTGCCCTCCCCAACCAACAAAGTTGGCCACCCCATGGGAAATGTTTTGTTTGGTGGCAATAGCTAAGAGAAAACAGAACACCCTCTCCTTGTTTATAGATAAATCATTATGCATCTGAGACATCTTGTTTTCCATCCTTACAAGAGTCTGAGGGTGGCTTTTCCTTTCCTTTCATTTATTCTTTGTGTGTGTGTGTGTGGCTTTTTCATAAATAAATATTTTAACTGGAAATTTCCAAGTGTATGACAGGCCTAGAATGTGAACTTGAATGTACTGTAATAGAAATCATCAGTTGCCATGGCGACCTGTTCCAAGAACAGATCGCACCAAGTCACGTGAACAGAGAGCGCTCAGTAATACTAACACATCAGAGAGCGAGGCCACTTAACCTCAATCGCTTCCAGCTATTGTGCAGAATGCAATTGAATTTATTCCTAATTTCTGCCAGTGCTAAGGAACAAAATTTCCCTGCAGATTTTAATCTTACTCAGGCAGTGCCAGCCGGCCCTCAGACGCTGTTCAGCACCAATATTCAGCCCAGCTACTCGCCCACTTTACAGCTCTATTTTCTTATTCTTATCTGCAATAATAGCTTCCCTCTGCCTGCTGGATCCTGCACATCCCCCTGCCCTGGGGAGAACTGCCCTTCTCCTTCCCACGTGGCTGCTCGGGTTTTTCTGATTCTGGCTGCTAATGCAAAGAACACAGTCTTTATGATAATGCCAATAAAAAAAAATGAAGGCTCTCTACTTTCAGTGATAGTTGTTTTTTTTTTTCCCCCTCTTCTCCTCAAACCTGTTCTGAAATATAATTCCTGCCAGCTTTTGACTGTGCTCTGGAATACCACAATTAACAGCCCCGTCATAATAAGGCGAAGCCGTGGGTCAGTGAATAATGGAATCAAAGTGTGTGTTTTCAGTCTCCATCTCAGCCACCTCCCTCCTGCCCCCCAACCAGGAGAGCAGCCCAGCCGCCCAGGAGGTACAGCCGCCTATCACAGAACACTCATTTTGAGAGCTTATCAGCTCCGTGAAGGCTGATAAATCAGAGTGTCTCTCTCATATGGGCAGTCTCAAGTTAGCACTGTCATCGATCTCCCCTCCCCTTTTAAGTTATTTGTCTTATTCACTTCCAAAGATGATATCAGAGATGCCAAATGAGCCTTTGTTTTCTGCGCTCTTGGGCTGCCCAGGGTGAGCTGCTGTCTTGTTGCACGGAACTGGGAAGCATGCTCCCAGGACTTAGTCCTTTGTTTCCAGCCCAAGGTCACCTCTGGCCCCTTGGTTCAGTTGTTGTCAGCCGTCTGTCTGTGTTCAGAGGCGGGAGGCGGAGTCCTCCTAGCTGACATGGCCCTAGCCCTCCAGTGACCTCCGCTTTTATGAATGCCACTTTAAAAAGGATGTAAAACCTGCTCACATAGCTAAACGGAGACTAGGTAGAGTCCAGCTCCCAGAAAGTCCACGTTGAAGGTCATGCAAAAGGAACTTAAAAATAGGGAGATTATTGGACAGGTCTTTTGAGAAAGAAAAGGGTGGTTTCTGCAGAGGCTTGTATTAGCAGAGAGGTTCCTCTAAATGGCAGAGGGACACATAGTTGCAAATCACTTACTCAGCTAGTCCCTGGCCATTGTTCCAACACTGTGGTGGGACAGGAAATGTGAAGTAAGTCCAGGGGAGAGGGAATGGCCATGTGGAATTAGGACAGGCTGGTGGCAGGGTTTCTGGCTATACATAGAGAGCTTGGTAACTATGAAAATCTTCATGGGGTATATAAGGGAGAAGCAGCAGGAGAGGAAACAAGAAGTCATGTGATGAATTTGATGTCAGTGGTATGATGTTTAGATTTGGAGAGAGAAAACCTCATGCCAAGCAGTTAGTACTGTACCTGGCTTTCTGGGGACCCCGCTGTGGTGGAGCCCGTAGAAGGTCCTCATCAAACAGCTCTGCCTACCACCTTCCCATCCACAGAGCAACTTTACAAAGTCCCCTTGGGTAGGTAGGAGCTAGTAAGCTGCTGGGCTGAGATAAAAAGTCCTTACTGCTTTTTGTTTTTTGTTTTTGTTTTTAAACTGTCAATTGCCTTTAGTCACAAAATAGCGTATGTTTTCTTTCTCCTTTGTCTTTTTTTTTTCTTGTTGTCAAGACAGGGTTTCTCTGGAAAAGCTTGGATGTCCTGGAACTCGCTCTGTAGACCAAGCTGGCCTCGAACACACAGAGATCCACCTGCCTCTGCCTCCCAACTGCTGGGATCAAAGGCTTGCACAACGGCTGCCGCCACCACCCGGCTAGAGTATGTTTTCTAAGCAACAATACTTGGCTTTTATAGAATCCTGATTTCTGCATTTATTAGTCTCAAATACTCACAACCCTCCTACCAGAACTGTTCAAGGATCTGGTGCCTTGGAAGGTTCTGGGAGGATGTTTAATCTGTGTCTAATCAAAGGATATCTTTCGGGAAGCATCAAAAGAACACACCTAGGGGAAAAACTGTGCCTAATGATCTCCTACCAAAGATGGTAAGAAGATGTCAGGAGAAAGCCAGGGCATTGTGTCCCTGGTGAATTTCATTAAGGAGAAGGGCAATCTCTGCTATTATGCTAATACTGGCAATTGTAATTTTATTATGTTCATTAGTCTATAGTGAAGGAATAACACTATTACAATTCTTATAGCTTTTCAAAGTACTTTCCTAACTGTTACCTTATTTGATCTATACAGTAACCCTGGGATGTACATGGAGTGTATTTTACAGATGAAAGACTGGGGCTAGCATGAAGTCTCAAAGAGTAAGAATAAGGTCTAGAACTCAGGACACCTAGGCCAGTGCTGTCTCGTGGCCATTGACATTACTAGACAGGCTGAAAGCCAGGGTACCTTCTGGGGAACATGGCTCAAAGAGGCTCTTCTCAGTACAATGTGCTAGAGTCCTGGTTTGAGATGAAGCAGCTGTAGATAAACCTAAGAGGCTGGTGCCTGAGTATCATGGAGGCTTTGAGAGACTTTGGTGTGGATTCTGCTCAATGAGGGGAGGCAACCCAATTCCATCCACTCAGACAAGTGCTCTACCACTGAGCTAAATCCCCAACTCCTCAAAATAGAATTTTAACCCTGGCTGTTGAAATAAGGACACATGAAAGAGGCCTCATGGAAATGGCCCCACAAAATATTGATGGTTATTTCATCAACAGAAAAAGAGAATCCTGTGCTGTCCCAAGTTTCTATTATACTATCATTGGATATATATTACAGATGGTACCTTGAGTATGTCTGGATGCTATTGAGATACATATTTTTTCTCCTATTTTTGTCTTCTCGCTCTCCTGACAAGCATTAATCTGACTGGCCATTCCCCTGGGGAGGTGCACAGCAAGGCATGACAAAGTGTCCCTGGCGTGTCCAAGACCTACTAACACCTGTGCTCTGAGGCAGTGGGGATGCCAGTCCTCAAAGAAGATTTGGAAATGGATGCTACTGAGCTTATTGGTTGTTCAAATGACTGGGAGGGGCTGCCAGCACTTAGTTCTCATGGGGCTAGTGACATTAACTATCCATCAATGAACAGACAGTCCCACATAAAGGTCTGTGTGGTCCTAAATATCTATAGTGTTCTTCAAGTGGGAGGGAGGACTTAGGAGCATAGGATCAGTGTCTTAAAGAAAAACAAATGTGGGGCTGGTAAAGTGCTTGAAGGAAAAGTATGAGGACCTGAAATCAGTCCTCAGAACCAACATAAAAGTCTGAGAGTATTAGTGTGTACTTATAATCCCATCCTGGAGGCAGAGATAGGCTGATCCCCAGAGCTTGCTTACTGGCCAGCCTATCCTACTTGGAGCACTGGGGTCCTAGTGAGAGATCTTGTCTCAAAAATCAAGGAGGATGGCTCCTGATGAATGATACCTAGGGCTGTCCCCTCATCTCTACTCATACATATACATGCACATGAAACCCACCTGCCAGATGAAGCCAAAAAAATTCCTCAGAGACCAAAAGACAGTCTCCAAATTGGAAACTACTAATGTGGAGGTGGGGGGAGAAGGGCAGAGAAAGGGTAATACTTTTGACTGCAGAGGGGTCTTATGCACAGAGCCCTGACCATGTGTCCAAGAGAATGGCAAGAACCTGAATGAGATGCATCCCTAAAGCTTCCAGGTCAGCACTTCTCAACCTTGGTAGAGGTGACACCATTATCATGATGTGGGCTGTCCTGTGCATGGTAAGGTGTTTAGCAGAATTCCTGGCCTTTAGCCATTAGAAACCAGTAGCACCCTATACTCCCCTTGGTTGGTCATAGCCACTAAAAATGACTCTGGACATGACTTTGACACCTGTCTCCTAGGAGACATGTGTGTGCAAGTTGTCTCACTACAGAGCATATCTTCTAGGGCTGGGGATGCAAAATCAACTGCCCACAGGAACCCAGTGACAGCAGCTGCAACAATAGTTAATTCTGTGGCAGGTGTCAGACACCACCATCCTAATTATAATAGAAGTCTTAGCCATCCATTTTCGTCCCAAATATTTAGAAAATAGGGTTAGTCTCCTTTTGCAGATGAAGAAACCAAGGAACAGTGAGATTAAGGAATCTGTCTGCGGCCACTCACTAGTGAGGGGCAGAGGTAGCATTTACGCTCATGCCCACTGCTGCCAGACTACATGCTTCTCTGCACAGGGCTTTCTCCATTGCACCATTTTCCTTTACGAAACCAACTTGCTTGCTGTACATATCAACTCAGGGAGAAAACTCCACAATGCACTGTTAAAGGTGTGAGGAGTATTACAGTCTCCCATGGTATAAATGTTTTTTTTTTTTAATTTTTGGTAAGCTTGTTCAAATGAGAAGACTTGTTGAATTGACCCCCCACCCCTCAAAAAAAGGTTCATATATACAAATCAGTGTGTCCCTGCAGTGTGTGGACCTTTCTATGAGGGACAGGTTCTCATATCTAAGCAGCACACTGTCTGTGGAATATCTCCAAGGAGTGGATACACAGCTGGAGTTCACTGTGCTATCAGCTGATGTCCTCCTTGTTCTTTCTCTACTGCAAAGGCCCAGGGGAAGAACAGGCTGCCCAAGGCAAAGGGGAGCTGCTTGAGAGCCCCAGTTCTGCATGCTGAGGTAACATACATCGGGGATCCCTGGTGCTTTAGATGGATTATGACCAGTCTGGATGATTATGCATGAAGTGATTTTCAGCTTTTCCCCATCCTGGGTCTGAGACAGATTTTCAGAACTCCGAAGACTGTCCTAGACACATAATTTATGACCAGATCATTGCCTTCACACTTTCCCCCAGTTCTGGCCTTGAGTTGTCTGATGGGAAAACTAAAATTTGTGTTTTCCAATTCCTATTCTTTCCTCTGAGGGGTTATGAGGTGTTAACTTGAATTCATAATTTTATGCTGAACAGTTATCCTTAGAATGGTACATTTTGAACCTAAGTTGGAGTTTGAGAGGTGAAAAAACTTATGGGTACTATGTACACATTTTTCATTATAAATTCTCTTTATCCCCCACAGTTAGAAAGATTTTTTTTTTCAATATTTTCCATACTGTATCTTATTTCTAATTCTATGAATATCCTAGTTAGAATTAAAAAAAAAACAACCCAGTGATTTTTGGAGCAATTCGCCTAGACATGACAATGAACCCATTCCCAAGATACAGAAGGGCCTGGCTCCAAAACAAATAACAAAGCATATACAAGCAAAGCTACCAACTCAGGCTCATTATCTCTGAAGTTGGTCAAAGGATCACACTGCATTTCCAGTTTATGTTCAGTCACAAATCTACCCTTCACTCTAGTTTTCAAAAATGGTTACGGTACATTAAGCTCCCATTCCCTTCTTATATATATATTATCTCAACTCATTAAAAGTATTTTTAAAGTATATAATCCAACTGAGATTAAATGACATCAGATATTGAAAGACAACTGACTCCACAAGGTAGGTGGACTTTGGTAGGTGCTGTGCATGTAGACTGCTTTGGCCATTCAGAAGGAGGGAATGCCTAACAACAGAAGCCCAAGACTCACAGATTGTCCCCTCCTCCTGAGAGTTCTCAAAGCAGCTCCTCATTTCCCTCAGCCTGGTTGAAGTGGGCCTTCCATCTGGGAATTATCACATCCCTTTACTTGACCCGATACCTCACACTAGTTACTTATTCATGTACTATCTTCTTATCATAGAGAAATTATTTTAGAGAAGATTGTTTCACTTGTCTCCTTGTGCTCACTATTACTAACTGGTTTACTTTGTCTTTTAAACAGAACATGGATTGTTGAGGGAAAGTCTAATATCATTGTTTCTGATAGGCTGCTTTCAATGTTGAGATCTACTGCCCCTTCTGAGGCATTCTCTTGATTGGTTAATAAAAGTTGTTGATGGCCAATTAGCTGGGCAGAATGATTATAGGAAGGTGGGACTTCCTGAGATTAGAACAGGAACCCTGTGTTTTACACAAGAGGATTAATTTATTCCAGCCAGGAGCAGGAAGAAGGAGGGCACACACCATAGGTTAGAAAAAATAACCTCATCCCACATGGCCAGGAACAGCATCAGAGTGTGGAGAATAGCAGTCCAAGGGGACGTATGTATATATGGGGTCATATTTGGGTAATAGAATTAAGAGCTAGCTTAGGTGGGTCAAGATTGCTCAGTTCAGGCCAAGGCTTGTTAAAATCCACGTGGTGTCTGTGTTCTCACTTATAATGGCTGGTTAAGGTTTAACGGCTCCCAATCAATTAACAATAATATAAATACTGTTAAACAATTTAATTAATTATTTCTACAAATGGCGCCCAATGTGGGGCAATTAGAATCCCTGCTTACAGCCTGAGAAGGCCCAGGTAAGAGGTAGTTTCCTAGCCAAAGAGCAGGGAGCTGAACCCGAATACATTTCAAAGGAGCAGCTTCCTTAACAAAAGCTACTGCCTTGCAGCAAAGGTGGAAAGCTTAGCTCTCCTCACGTACTAAAAAACTGGCATCCTTCTAAACAGATCTTGAGAGGCAAATTAACCACCTAGATTAAAAATGGAAGAATTCATAATGCCTCAATATGTTTGGATTCCAATTGAGTTTATTACTCTTAGCATGCAAATGATTTTTACCCTGACAATTGTGGTTCTGTGTATCTTTTTTTGAGAAAGTTCAGACTAGGATAGGCTTAAAGGGAAGAATTTATGGATGGAATGCTAAATTGCCAACAATGATAATGGAGGAAGGAGGGAGGCCCTTCCCGATATATAAGCCAAAATTGATGGCAGCTGGAGCTACAACTCCCTGGCTTCTAGGTGCTTGATAAGAATATCATATCTGGTAAAGGCCCACCAAGGAATTAAAGTCAAAACTAGAATTCAAGGAAGGAATAATGAACAAAACTTTAATTGCAGCATGGAATGGCACAGTTAGACTAAGACTTTTAAAATGTTGTTTCTTTGCTTGATTTTTGTTTAGATGTCTTTGATTTTCCCTATATCAGGACATAGAAAGGATATTTTTCCGGTTTGGCATTGCTAAAACATAAGAGATTTTTGAGGATTTTGGGCAGATTTTGAATTGTCACTACAGTTCAAAGTTGCTCTCTGTGTTACAGTTACTAATATCTGGGATTTAAGTGAAATATTTGAGCAGGGTGGTACTGGCACACACCCTTAATCCCATCACACTAGAGGAAGAAACAGACAGATCTCTGAATTTTAGACCAGCCTGTTATAAACAATGAAGGCAGGGTGGGAACCCTGCTAAGACTGCTTAATAAAGACAGTATAGAATTCAAATATAGACACATTTTTTCCTTGATGTTAAGTTTAATAATGTCCTTATTGATCTAATGGATAAATACACATAATTATAAATTTATGTAAAGAGAAAGGGGTCACAAGCTAGTCTCCTTAGGTGTAGGGATTCTACTGGAGAACTGGTTTCAAGAGGCATTTTGCCCCTAAAAGAGATACGTTAATTTATGGGTGTGGTGGTGCACCCTTTAATCCCAGGACTTGGGAGGCAGAGGCAGGCTGATCCCTGTGAGTTTAAGGCTAGCCTGGTCTACAAAGTGAGTCCAGGACAAGGATACATAGAGAAATCCTGTCTCAGAAAGAGAGAGAGAGAGAGAGAGAGAGAGAGAGAGAGAGAGAGACAGAGAGAGAGATACATTCTGTTAACCAATGTAAGGACCCAGAGTTAGGCTGGGGAAGAACATGAAAACTGCATGCCTTCAACAGCCAACAGTTAAGAAAAGCTAACATAAATTAGCATATCATGCTATTCTACACCAATCTCCTTAAGAATGGAGCTTCCATGGGAGAATTGGAACTCAAACTAATACAAAATGGTTTAATTAATGTTATTGTTTAATAAGGGTAATTCAATTATTTAAATTCATACCTTGATCTCAAAACTTGGGAGACAAGGAAAAAAAAACAGGTTCCTTGTGTGTTCAAGGCCAATCTAATCTACAGAACTCTACAGAGCAAATCAAGACAGCCCAAGCTACAAAGAGAAACCCTGCCTCAGTAAGGATATATATATATATATATATATATATATATATATACACATATATATTCACATAGAAATTAAATCTCAAAAGAAAGGAGAAAAGGAAAGAAAAAATATATACATGCATACCTTTGATCCCAAAACATGGGAGACAAAGACAGAGACATATAGGTTCCTTTTGAGTTTGAGGCCAACTTTATCTGCAAAAAGCCAGAACAACACAGAATAAACCTGTTTTAATCAATTGATAAATTTATGTCAACTGTAGAGGAGAATATTTAAACTCCATACAGTCTTATGCTGTATTTTCAATTTAAAATAGATTATATATATGTATATATATAAAACACTATTACATGCCTTTTATATGGCATGAATGGAAACTTACAAATGTCTTTCTTCTGTTCAAAAAAATAACAGAAGATATTCCTTAATTGATTTGTGCATCCTGCACATCCAAAGCATATTGATAATTGCAGAACTATATGTTACTTGTGAGAAATTATATATTTTTAGAAACCAAAGAAGACAAGTAACCCAAATGATCCAGCCTCCCAGACTACCTCAATAGCTGTTTCCTCCAAAATCTGCATCCAGAACAACTTCAAACAGCTTGCTGAGATGGCCCAGCCTCACAGACTGTTACATCCAGGACTTTAGTAAAGTCCTGAACTTTCCTACCCAAAGTCCAGGTTTGGACTACAAACTGCTCAGGACATTCAAATTGAATTGCTGAGCACATAAGAGATTGAACAACAAATGTTACAATTAGCTTGCTTAACCATTTTTCCCCATTTTATTAGGTCCCCAAACAGGTTTTCTGCATCCCAATTCAGTAGGAAGCAGTTTTAAGAGAACGACATCCCATTCCCAAAAAGTGGGGTTTATGATTCTTTGGTTATTTGATGGGTTATGGATGTTGTTTAGGGAGAATGGTTACAAATTGTTATATGGTCTTGCCAAGCAAGATGTAGGAGGTTAGGCCCAGGGATTTCTCTCTTTTTCTTTATCCTTCTTTCTCTCTTATATAGGGAGAGAAGACTTGAAAAGAAAAAAGAGGAGGAATATGGATATATAATATAGAATTGATAAGATAAAAGGAGAGATTATTGAATCTACTCCTATAGATCCTTGTTATTAATACAAAATTAAGGTTATAGACATACGAGAATGATAGGAAAAAAGGGTAGATTATTGAATCTACTCCTATAGATCTTTGTATATTGATACAGAATTAAGGCTATCTTTTGATTAGGTATTGTACCTATTAATTCTTAAAATTGCAATGTGAAGTTCTAGTCCTTTTGACAGCAACTATCACAAACTGTTTAGGATATTTCCTTATTGACTTCTCAAACACATATGGACTGGACATTGAGAATGTATGTCACACCTTTTAGTTTTCATAATTGTTGTTATTGTATTGTTTTATTGTTATTGTTACTGTATTGTGTTTATTGTTGTATTTATTGTTATTGAGAAAAGGAGTCTTTTGTTAGACTTAAAGGGGGAGATGCTGATGGAACATTGTTTCTGATAGGCTGCTTTCAATGTTAAGATCTGGTTACTGCCCCTTCTGAGGCATTCTCTTGATTGGTTAATAAAAGTCGCTGATGGCCAATTAGCTGGACAGAAAGAGTATAGGAAGGCAGGACTTCCTGAGATTAGAACAGAAACCCTGTGTTTTATACAAGAGAATTAATTCATTCCAACCAGGAGTAGGGAGAAGGATACACACCATGGGTTAGAAAAAAGAACCTCATTCCACATGGCCAGGAATGTCATCAGAGTGTGGAGAATAGCAGTCCAAGCAGATGTATGCATATATGGGGTCATATTTGGGTTAAACAGAATTAAGAGCTAGCTTAGGTGGGCCAAGATTGTTCAATTCAGGTGAAGGCTTATTAAAATCCAAGTGGTGTCTGTGTTCTCATTTATAATGGCTGGTTAAGGATTAATGGCTGCCAATCAATTAAAAATAATGTAAATACTGTTAAACAATTTAATTAATTATTTCTACATTGGATGAATAAATGAATGAATGAAGGGATGGATGGATGGATGGATGGATGGATGGGTGGATGAGTTGACTGTGGACTAGAAATGGATCTTGAAGGACTGGCAGATTCAAGCACTCTTTGTGTGATACAACGCCACTATCAATGATAAACCTTTCTGGTTGGCACCCTTCAGGGACCCCTTGTTTATGTTTTCATCTAGGCGTGAAGGAACAAACAAGCTCTCCCACTGTTCTGTTCCCCTTCCCTTCCCTCCTGCCTAAGTTCCTGCCCTGATACTGGTTAGGTTCTTCTACTGGTAGTAATGTTTTGAGCTGTATCCAGACTTGCTAGGACAGGGAGGTGGCACTTTGTTGCAGAGATGCCATTACTATCCCTGTAGGAGGCTGTCATCTTGCACTGCGGCACCTCTGGTGCCAGTCTTGCAGATGAATCTCCTCCTGACTGCAGCAGGTGAGGGGGAGAACACAGGCATGCTGCACGTCACCTGCTTCTCCAACTTTTGACAATCTCCTTTCTTTGTTTCCAAATCCTAAGCAAATTGCTTGGTTGACAATCAAAGCCGGCTAACATCAAACAGCTGCCACAGACAGGTGTGCTGTACAGTTAGTTTCCTGCTGTTTGCTTTCCTCAGCAGGGACTGATGCGACAGAGAAACTCGGAGCCTAGTGCTAGCTTTCAGAGTCTCTCCCAAAAGCTCAATCTACTGTCTGTTTCTTATGCTTTTCTGGGATTTTTTTTTTCAGGTTTGGAAATTCACCCTAAAAATAGTGCCTCTCAGTGTTCATTAATGTACGACCGGGCAAAGTTGTTTGTACAACAACCCCGCTGATTCTGCAGTTCTTTGTACATTGGAAATGATGCCCATTGGCTATAGAGACCAAAATCCTTACATTACTTTCTAAACTTTTCTTTCTTGTTGATGAAGTTATATCTGTTGTCTCCTGCTTCTTGCTTTAGGTCTCAGGCCTCCCAGTTCCTTGCTGCTGGGGGATAGGAGGTGTGGCCAGTTAGAGAGGAATGGGTTTCCATTTCTTCTATCATTCTTTCTTGTGGCTTCCGTTGGGAAAGCTAGCAAGCGCTGTTTCTCAAGTATTGTTTCTACCTGTGGTTCTGCTAGTTAGATGTGTCCAAGTGAAATGCAAAGGTGAAAATTATCTGAGCCCAAGCCTGTGTTCTCTGTGTTCTCAGGAAGCGCTGACATGGCTGTGTTGGGACTTCTCTGTTGCAGCTGTGGATGGCGGCCACTTTCTGATTGTAGTATGACAGCACCCTGATCACAAATGAGGAAGCAGGTGTCATGGCGGCCTGGAGATACTTCTGAAAGCTCCCTCAACTCAGTGCCTGTATCTGTGGCTTTCTTGGCAAATTTTGTAAGTCATTTAATACCTTGCTTTAACTTGGTTGAGTGAATTTTCTTCCCCACACTGACCCTTAATCAAAATAGAGGGCAATTGGGCAAGGACATTAATCCCCCAGCACACAGCAGGGTGCCCGGAGCAATCAGTCAGACAGCAGGGGTTCCACACACAGCCTCAGGCTGGGTGTTCCAGGATTCTCTGCCAGGGAGGACCCTGTCTGCCTCTGTGCCTCGAATATGCCCTTCTCACTGCATGGGATGGTCTCTCTTCCACATTTGTGGTCCCCTTTACCCAGCTGGAAGCAGCTTTTCCTTCTCTGAACTCCACGAGCCCTGAGCACACTTTTCTTAGCAAACCATAACTTTTCATTCTCTTTTCTTATTTATGTACATTAAAAAAAAATAATCTTGAACCAAACTTTCAGCCCTTCGGGGGAACAGGAGTTGAATGCAAATTGTTTTCATAGGTTCAAAGAGCCCCGACCTGGAGTATGTCTTTTGTATCTAGGGCCACAACAACACTCAGGGTGTGAATAAAGGATCAGCAGAAAAGAATCTTCAAGGGTGTATTGCAAGGTAGGCTTTGGTCATCATTTTTTTTTAAATGTGGTTACAGGGGTCTGTGATAAAGTCTTGTTTCTGTTTACTTATTTCAAATATCTGAGAGAAAGAAATTAAAGGAGGAAAGATCAGTTTTAACTAAGGGTTTCTGACGACTCAGCCAGTGGTAAACTAGGGCAATGGAGGCCAGTAGTAGAGGTTATTTACTTCTAGCTCTTTCGGCATGGTATAAGGACAGAACTGAGCTCAATGACAAAAACAGAGAAAGCAGTTCCCACAGGAGGTCACAGTGGCTGGAGTGTTGCTGCCTGTCGAGAAGTTCCAAGAGTGCATGTGGAGGGCCTCCCGTGCACAGTGCTCTCACTCATAGAATCTTAAAGGTCAGCATTTCAGACTCCGCGAGAGGACAGTCCTCACATTTAGTAAGTGCCTTGGCAGCTTACAGGAGGGTACAATCACCAGTCACATGCTTGTTTCCTCCGGTAAGGGTTCACATTCTTGTCTACACAATTCTGGAATCATCTTTCCACAGGGAGTTTTTATGACTCGCCCCTAATTATATCTTTTTTGGATTTGAGCCAAGATTTTGTTTTTGCGCACCACGATGCTCATTCCCCTGTTTATGGCCACGGCCTTGGCAGTCCAGGACAACAGGCCCACCGGATAAACGAATTCTAATACTGCTCCTAGCTCACCATCAGCTATGATGTGAAAACAGCTAAAGCACAGTTTTTGTCATGAGCATTTAGAGAAGTGTCCTTACTTGCCTTGAAGTCTCACAACAATCCTATGGTCATGACTATTGTTACTTCCATCTTGTACATGATGAAGCCATGGTACCAAGAGGTCATGACTGTCCCAACACTGCATGTGTCAGCTGGGATTCAACTCCAGGGAGTTTAGATGGAGAGCCCCCAGTGTTAACCCTTACCTCCCAATTTTGCCACGTTCATTTAAACCCAGCTGGGCCAGGATTACTGTAGCCCAGCAGAGCAGGCTAGGAAACATTTAGTTCCTTTGACAGCCTTACAGTGAACTTCATATAAGAGTTACAGTTTCAGCCAGAGAGTCGGTTATCTCAATGTTTCAAAAAAAAATACAGAGAAAGGAATTTTGAATGGAAAAAATAAGTTTTTAATTTATATATTTTTCAGTGTCTGAGGAGACTGGGAGTTTTGAGGAAGGCAGCACCCTCTGCAACATGACTTTGTTCACCTTGGACCCTGATTTGCCCTTTAAGCCAGTCTTGAATGGCCAGTCAATGGCAGGCAGGCTTACAGCAATGAAGTCTGGACTATGTTCTGAGTCACTCACTGGAGGCTGTAGAGGAGGCAAATGCTTGACACTGTTCTGTTTCCATCCGTCTGTCAGTGGTCTGGAGCTGGAAACAGGACACCAGACTTCAGGGCGAAGGAGAAGGCTACTTGTGGCAGGGGACGATGAGGTAAGGTTGGAATGAGTTGGAGGATGAAGTGAAGGCTTGTAAGAGCTAACCCTGGGGTGGAGAAAGCAGGTGCTGACATTTTTACAAGTAAAAAGGTCAAGAGATGCTTAAAGGAGAGATTTAGATCCATTGAAGTTTAGATGAGGCAGGGCCATTGAGTTGTGATGACTAAGAGGCGCTAGGAGGTATTTCTCTGCAATGTAGAGTAGTAACTCAGGCTCATGATGGAGTAGAGAGGTAGGATCACAGCAGTGTGAATCCAGGAAGATGGTGTCAGCATCGCCCAGGCCGTAGGAGGAAGCCAATCCACGGAGCCTGGCAGCAAGACCACAGGAAACATTTGAGAGTATAGCTAGGGCTTTCCAGAGGACAAGAACTGAGGGTGAGTGTGTGTGTAAATGTGTGTGTGTGTGTGTGTGTGTGTGTATACTTCTGTGTGTTTATGTGAGTGTGTGTCTCAGTGTGTGTATGTATGTACCTACATGATCACATACATGAAGAGACATTTATTATAAGGAGTTGGCTCACACAGTTATGGAGGCTGAGAAGTTTCAAGCTCTATAGTGGTCAAACAGGAGACTGAGGAGAGCCAAGGAGGGCCCAAGCATCAGGAGAGCTGAGAGTAGCCTTCAGTTCACAGGCAGGCAGACTCAAGAACCAAGAAACATCAATTTTTCTGTCCAAGTTCAAAGGCTTGAAAATGCCAAATAGTTACTCAGGAGGAATTCCTACTCAAACTTTTTGCTCTCTGTAGGCCTTCAACTGATTGGATAAGGCCCACCTATGCTGAGGAGGACAGTATGCTTGGCTCAGTTTATCAACTCAAATGCAACTTGAACCCAGAAGCACCCTCACAGATACACACTATGGCCTGGGGAAGTCAACAGATGACATCAGCCTCCAAAATACCATGAAACCAGCTTGTTGGGGATTAAAAAAGTATGCTTTAAGTAAGAGAAATGAGGAAGACATTAACCACCCACTTGAGAACATTGGCAGTTAGAGGGAAACAGTTTTGCACACATCTCAAGAGTCAGCAGGGCCAGCTAACAGTTCCCTAAATGAAAAAGACAACTCAACTTAACTCTTCTCTCCTAATCCAAAAGATACTTATTTGGGCATTCTTCCACTTCTCCCCACCATGGAAGGTTATTAGATTGGATATAGAATTTTCCATTCTAATTATATTTGCCCAAAGGTAAGTTCAAGGTAGTTTGCAGTTTTGGCAGGTGTTGCAGCCATTGGCAGAAGCAGGTGGTGGAGATGCTGTGGGACTGGGGAGACCTGGGGGCGCTGATCGTTTGTGCAGTGGATAGAGGTGCAGCCTCCATAGACCATCACAGCAGCTGCTCTTTGGGATCTGTGGGTTTCTTGCTAGCTTTACAGCTGGTCTAGAGTTTATTTAAGCAAATTCAGGGAGCTGCACCTTTCAGACAGTGACGCCACATGGAACAGAATGAGAGACAAGGGAACTTGTGGTTCTGCCACTTATTCTAGGCAGCTGAAGCATAGTGGCATGCCTGTATGCCTGTGTCCTTGCCTTTGTGTGGGTGTGGGTGTGATATCTCTATCTGTTTGTCTGTCTAATGGAGAACTAGAACCTCTGAGAAGCCTCAGTGACTTGATGGAGCCCTTTGAACCTGCAGACCACTTGCTAGAACTCCGGTTTCCTGATTGGCAGTGCGTCTCCTCGGTCCCACACTCTCAGTCAGACAGCCCATAGCCAGCTGGACCTGGGTGCTCAGTCCGAGAGATCTACATTTCTTCCATGACAACTTTTCAACAGCACTGTGTCCAGTAGGTCAGGCCACAGGGCCCCTTTGAGCATCAGTCCCAGCCATCTCCTGTAGGTGGCTTTGGATATTAATTACTGCCAAATATCATTTCTCATGGTGTCACTTTCTTCTCGCTTTTACTCAGGAGGACCCTGTTTGTATTTCCAGTCACAACCCATTGGAAAATTCTGATGATATTCCACACATATTTTTCATTGTATACTCTTACTGTATGTACAATATACCATGCAATGGCATTTCTTTCTCTCAGTGTTTATAATTGATCACACTCCAGTTAATAAATACTTATTGAACATCCATGTGTTCAGGGTTAGGTCAAGTACCATGGGACACATAATAAATATAAACGCATATTGCCAATTCTCAGGTTAATCACACCCAAGCTGGGCAAAATGAGATGCCACACAATTGGTGACAGTTAATTGTCTTGACTCCATTGACTGTCTTAGGTACCTGTAGGAGACCAGGAGGAAGGTGTACATGTTCCTATGTGCTTCAACCTTGCTCCTGTGTTTGTGGGTTCTGCTCTCCCCACTGGCCCAGCAGACACTGGGGTTCTAGTTGCCTCTTCCATCCTAAGGCTAGAAACCCAAGGGTCTTTTCCAAGCTTGCCCTTTCCTAGATTCTCTTTGTCTACACCTTTGTTAGTGAGTTGTGTTTCATGGGGGACTTGACTGAAACTTACCAAGTAGCAGGGGGGGGGGATGGGGGGGGGTGCTACTCTGTTGGTAGAGTTTCCAGGGTGTCAACCAGAACAAATACTTGTTAGATGGAGGAAAAAGAGGTTGGTTTTCTCTAGCAGATGATGATGAGGAGCTTTGAAAGCAGGTGGCCACGTACAGAGGAGAAAAGGCAAGGGCTTGAAGTGAACAAGTTGGCGATTGGTGCAGACAAACCAGATCTGTGATGCTAATTCTTAGACTTTAAAAAGTTAAATGATTCCTTCCTGGAGGCTTGTGCTTCCTGTCCTGTCACTTGTTTGAAAAGCAGGGCAGAGCTGTGAAGTTTGGGTTCTAGGTGTCAGAATTCCCTAGAACCCAAACTTCACAGCTCTGCCCTGCTTGGGGGAAAATCACAGATTCTCAATTAGGAGGTAGCAAGGAGCCGAGCAGGGAACTCCCTTCTGCTTTAATTACTTCTGGCATAATGTTCTTTTTCAAGATTTACTAATTGAAATTAAAGAGCTGCCGCATTTGGACAGGGACAACAAAGATTTCATTCTCAGCCTTTGCTGATCTCACACAGATTGATAGGGTGAGGAAACAAGGAGCTATCCTCTGCTTATGGCTTCCGGGTCATCCTATGGTTCACTCAAGGCAAAACAAAGAATATTGAGACATAGTTTCTATTGCTACACCCAGAGGTCCACAGGAAAAACGATATTTTAAATTAGTATCATGGTCATGTTCATAAAAACACTCAGTAGCAAATACCATCAGTCCAAGTATTTTAGCTGTGTTTTTTGTTGCTATGATAAAATACATCGACAAAAGCAATTTAAGAAAGAGAGGGTTTATTTTGGCTCACAGTCCATCATATCGGGGAATCCCTGGTGACAGGAACTTGAGGCGGAGAACGATGAATGCGCATGCTTAACTGGATCTCTTTCTAGGGAATGGTGCCACTCACAGTGTCTTCTCAGCTCAAATAACCTAATTAAGATAATCCCTCACAGGCCTGTCTGAGGCTAACCTAATCAGGACAACCTCTTACAGGTGTGCCCTGAAGCTTGTCTCCAGGATGATTCCAGATCTCATCAAGTTGACAATGAACTCTAATCATTGCACCAAAGCAACACATTGTAAGTGGCTAGAAACTATCACAGGGGGAAAACCTCCTGCAGATGGATTCTTTTCTGGCTAAGCTCTTTTCTAGGCAGTTAATGTTGGGTAACAGGCATTTTACTATTAAGGATATTTGTAAAAGGTGCTTTATATACTTAAGGGTATGTCAGGTTCATTCACAGTCTTCTTTTCAATTCTAAAGCAACATGGTGACTCAGGTCTTAGGAGACAAGTTAGAGCTAGAGGATATGCATTTACATGAGGTTTCATCAGAGACTTCTGTGTTTTTAGATTCCTGTGCCTTGGTTTCCTCATATTTCCAATGAAAACAGTGAGAATAATTTAAGTAAGCCAGACATAATCAACTCAGGTAAGCACACTGATTTCTTTGGAGAAAAAATTCAGCCTTTGTCAGGAAATAGCATTTATTAATTTGAATAAAAGCAATGAAACCATGTGGGTTAAACACAGAATAGAATGGATCCTTGAATAATGATAATGTCAGACATAAGAACAACGAAGAACTGAAACAAAGGCTCACACTAGGCAGAGTTCGTCAGTGTGGGGGAGGGTTAGCTCACAATTGTAAATTGTCTTCAGTAATAGCATAGGAGGGGCAAATCATTCTTGTCTTTTCTCAGTATTGTAGAATCATCGAAGACTTTTCTGACCACCCTAAAAGCCAGTGTTCCATCTTATTTTGATTTAGTTTTCTTCATGGCTATCAGTCGCTTTGTCTCCATCTGTCTGTCTCTTTTGTGAGTGTATCTATCTACCCTTGTGTCTGCCTATGCTTATCCTCGTTGATGGGTCCAGCAGCTCACGACAGAAGAGGCTATGTCTGTTCATTGTTGACTCATTAATACCTAAAATCATACTCGATACCTAATAGGTATTCAATCAATGTTTGTTGAGTGTATTTAGTAGCAATATTATAATTTAATAATGACATTTTATGACAGTCAGCACTGAAGTATTTTGATCTTCACTAAAGCTTTGTATAGAGTGTCACAATATACCTAATAAATAGCCTAATTGTCTTCCTCCTCCTCCTTTCTTCTGCTCAAAGGAAGCACGGTCCCTTTATTTGAGGAAGAGCAGTAGTGCAGATGAGTGATCAGTGGGCCATGAGAGAGATCGTACTCAAGGATTTCTCTTTGTTTGTGAGAAAGCTCAGATCAGCCTTGAACTTTAGATCTTTCTCAGCTTCCCAGGATTACAGGTATACACCACCATGCTCATCTCTAAATATCCTCATTTTCTAAGAAACATACTTTATGGAAATGGCAGGAGGATTGAAAAGAGATGCAAGACTTCTCCCTCCAGGGGGAGACCAGAAGTTTTCTGCACTTGGATAAACTAGCTTCCCCATGCAAGCCTTTTCCAGCTGGCAAGCCCCAGGTGAAGCCCACAAGTTGGCAAGTCCTGTTCCACTCCAAAGAAAAGGCACCCTGTTAGGAATCTCGTATTTACACAGAGTGACAGGCAAAGATGTGAGGAGAGAAAACCCTGTAGAACAAAAGGAAGAAATGACCATTGTCAGAAAAAAATAAACACTGAAGGAACAGAAGCTTGAACCCCTGAAAAGCAACAACGTCTGCATCTTTAGAGGATTCCGGGAAGGTATTACTCGAGGTGATAGTAAGAGTGTGAGGAGATCTCAGAGTTCACAGAGAGGTTTGCAAGTAAGAAATGTGGTGGGAGAACTAGAGGATGACACCAAGGCAGTCTCCCAGAAAAGTTATAGTGAAAAGTTAGAGAAAATAAGAAACACCGAGGGCAAATCTGTTTAGCAGTCATCAGCAATCAATGATCCATGCATTGGACCTCACTTGAGGCCTAGTTTTGTAATGTTCCTTAAGCTGAGAGTGCTTTTTGAGTGTATAAATAATGCATCGAAAAAGACATACCTGGTCCACAAGCCTAATCTGTTTACTGCATGACTCCTTTTGAAACCATTTGCTTAACCCTGATGCAGAAGGGTCAGCATCCAACCTATAGGCATTCTGGAAAGAAGAAACTATGAAGGGAAATGTTCAAGAATAGCCCCCAAATCTAAGGACTGAAAACCTGTAAAGAGGCCTGGAGCTTGGTTCCCCCAACCCAGGCAGGGCCACTCACAAACATTTGCAACTCCAGCTCCAGAGGATCTGGCACCCTCTTCTGGCCTCTGCAGGAATCCATATATGTACATGAACATACACCTTACACCCCATAAACACAAATAAAAATTAAATAAATATTGGAAATACCCAAGGAATATTCAATACAAAGAATATCACTGCAAAATCTCAGAACATCTGGGAGAAGGAGAAGATTCTGAAAGTGTTTAGGGGAGGTGAGGAAGCAGGCTACTTACAGATGAGAAGCTGAGCATCTTAGTGGCTAGAAGCAAATGGAGTCACAGACCAGATGGATAACTCCGAAGGCAAATGTGGACTCCTCCATGCTGTCCTTTGACTTCCATATGCACACACATGTGTGTGTGTGTGTGTGTGTGTGTGTGTGTGCATTTATACACACAAATGTAATAATGAAAAAAAATTAAAAGCAAAGCAAAGGGAATCCTTAGGGTGTTGGCTGAAAACTGGACTAGAATTTAGAGCAAAAGAAAGAAAAGGAGCTCTGGGAAAAATTAAAAGGGCCTAGGGAACATCTTCTGAAATAGTTACCAATCGTCTTAGACTAGTAGTCACACTATGCACCACCCTCTCTCTGGAACTGGAATTTGCTCAAAATAAACAGAATGTAGTTAAAGTGATAATATATTAATTCCAAGGTAGGAGTTTAAGAGATTGTAGCCTGTTCTGTCTTGCTACCTCTCTCTGGCTCAGATAAAAGCCAGTCACTATGTTATGGGAAGCCTTATGGAGAGACCTATGGGTCAAGAAAGTGAGGGATCCCCTTGGCCAATTCCTCTGAGGAAGTGGATCTTGGTAACAACTACTCAAATGACCTTGGAAACAGACCCCATCCTTCATGAGCCATAAGTCACTTATAGCTCTGGATGACATCTTAGTTGCAGCCAGAGGACCCTGAGTTAGAGGATCCACAGGATTCAAGTTTGATTCTTTTTTTGATATAGCTAATAAAGGCTAAATGTGTTAAAATGCAAAGTTTGGGAACAATTTATTACACAGCCATGCATAAAGTATAAGAAAGGAACCAAGGGAAAATGTGACATAATAGAATGTCTGGGGACAAGGTCAAACATAAGTAGATAGGAAATTTTGTGTATAAACAAAAAGTTACTGGACAGTCAGACAAGTTTCCAAAGTTGTACCAGAGAGAGAATGGCATCACAACTGTGCTGTGCAATGAACAGTCTGATCATAATCATTAAAGACATAATAAAAGAGTGGAATGAAGTGGAATAAGGTAATTAGGTTCTCAGTATTCTAATATGAAGTCACAGGATAATTTCTTACACTGTAAATAAGTATGAAGGAAGTGATTAGTAAGTTCAGCCAGAAGGGTCTGAAATGGCTGTCCTGATGGGGTAGAGACAGGGTAGCTTGGAGAAGGTGGGGATGGGGCAGATCCAGGGGAGCTCATAGAAGGTGGGTGGAAAGGAATCTATTTCCCGTTTAAGTTTTGCTTCTATTGACCAACCTAACCTCTCATCTATTACTTTGATGTCAACTTGGTCCCCTGGAGTGACATGGGAACATCAAGAAATGCTATGATACAAAACAAAAGGAAAAACTAACCAAACAAACAATGAGTACAAAATTTAAAGCTAAATTTAAGTCAAGAAAATGAACATTTCTGGAAGTCAGAAGTGAAGATATCTCATAACACATATGCATAAATGGAGGAAAATTTATGCCTTATGGGCATGGGTTTAACCCAACTGTGGACCTGCAATGACTATTCCTATAGATAGTGAGAGATGGTGCACACCAGAAAGCTTCATCAGGGTCAAGATGCAGCTATGGCAGGCTGTCTGCCTCAGAACCATGAGCACATGACATAAGTCCTTCTAGGTATAGGTGTGGATATGTACACAAGTTCCTTTACCAACCATGGTGTATTAACATGATCTTGAAACTTGTTTGGAACTACCAAGTCCTGGAAAGTTCAGGAAAAAGTGTATCACACATACAAACACCTACTTATGGAATAGGTGGGATTCTACAGTGAACGGGATAACAGGCAGAATGCAACGCTATAAGAGATGGTTAGCAGGTATGCCAAAAAGAAATCACATCAAATAACAAGTAGTAATTATAGGAATGCTGAATGGGCTCATTATAATAATGTGCTCAAAAGCTTCAAAGAGATGATTAGAGGAAAGGTTAGTTTATCATAAAAAAGAAAACATCAACATATATTCAATAAATAAAATATACATATTCCAGGAGAAAATTGGTCATAGAAATGTATTCTCATGGTAAGTGAGAGATTAGGCATAGCTAAAAGAAGAATGAGCAGACAGGAAGACAGACCAGAGGAAATAGCCTGAAATACTATCTAAGGACAGATGTAAAACAAGAAAGAGAAACAATGAGAAACTTTAGAATGAAAACCTCCTGCATTTGCAGAATAGAAATTCCAGAAGAAGAAGCAGAGAGTGGAGAAGCTTTATCCGAGGAGAGAGAATGGAATTTAGAAATTTGAAGGCATTGTTCTTAGGATCTTCTTGTTTTGTTTTGTTTTTGAGGCAGAGTTTCTCTATGTAGTACTGGCTAGGGCTCACAGAGATCAGCCTGTCTCTGTCTGTGAGTGAAGGGATTAAATGTGTGTGCCATCATACTTGGTATTAGGACATGATTTTAACTGCTGTTGAAAGAAAGAAGAAAGTTGATAGATGATAGATAAATTGATAATTGATTGGCTATCTAGCTAGATGATAGATAGACATTCAAATCTAGACACTATATTGTAGGGCCACTACTATAATAAAAATCTCCAGAGAGAAATAACACAGGTTTTTTTTTTTAACAAAAGAACAGTTAGTGCCAGAGAGATAACTTCTACCCAATAATCATCATTAGTTTACTAGTGTATTTCATTTAAATTCACTGTTGCTTCCACCATTTTCTTTTCTTCTTGCTTAATTTTCTCTCATAAAACCATTTCCTCTGTTTCTTCTTTCAGTGAGAGTCTGGGATGATCTTTCTTCACCTTTATGTATCTGGAAATGTCTTTATATCACCTCACTTTTGGAAGGATAATTTAGCTGGGTAACAAAGTCAAGCTTGTTAGTCCCTTAAACATTTTGAAAGTGAATCTATTATCTTCTTGAGGATTATTCTGACAGAGATTGAGCTCTCAGATCAATAGAAGAGAGTTGCCCTGCCACAAAACAAACAAACAAACAAACAAAAAACAAAAACCACATGAACTCTCTATTAGGCAGAAAAGACTTTATTAGGTGAAAGCTGCTGGAATTTCTTTCTGACATAGCTTAGACAAAAACTATCCTATGTGATCAATGTAAAAATTGATGAATCAGGTGATGCCCTATTAACCTAGAAGTAAGTGACACAGGGCTCAGCCATTGGGTATCCAGGATGAGGTGAAAGGTGGCTAGACAGATGGTACTCAGGCATGCGGTGGTGAGAGACAGCCTATGGTAATTCAGATGTCTCTCTAAGTCTCTCTCATTGTAAGCTGGCAGCTCCAAGAAGTGTCTAGGGAGCAGACTGTAGGTAATGTGTATTCTGTGCTCATTTTTATTGGTGCTCCTCACTGAGCTATTGAAGAGATGAACACAGGAGAGAATTAGAAGGTTGGGAAGAAGAAAGAAATGAGACTAAAGAGTGTAGACATTTTCAGGGTCAAAGGGTAGAAAATCCCACTTCTTTCAAACTAAAAAAAAAAATTGAGGATACATATAGAGAAATGAGGCAGGATATGCTGGTTGCACACCTGTAAACACAGCATGTAAGAGGTGAGGTAAGATGGTCATTAGTTCAAGCAAGCCTGGGCTACATACAGTGAGAGTAGCCTCCCTCTCTCTCTCCCCCTCTCCTTTACCCTCTCCTTCCTCTCCCTCCCTAACTTTGTCCCTCCCTCCCTCCCTCCATTTCTTCTTCCCTCCCTTCCTCCTTCTTTCCTTCTCTTATTATATTTATGTCTAGAATTTAGCTTTGGTTGTAGTTATTGGCACACATTGCTGAATGGAAAGAAAACAGATCCCAACCCTATGCTAATTTCCTATGGAATTATACTGCTAAAGAAACCACTATCTGGTTTAAAGAAGCTCTTGATTTCATAAGATATGAAACATCTTCATTTCCCCCAAATCAATCAGGAAACAAGCAACAGCCTGTGAAATCTACACAGCACTCCATGGAGGGTAAACTTCTCAGTATCCATTTTAGATGTGACCTGTAGACAAAGGAATTTCTTCCCAGAAAGAAGAATTGGGACTTTTTCAGGTAGATAAATCTTCACACTGCCAGATCACAGGACCCATGCACTTGCCATGAATCAAAGATTTCTATAATAAAAACTTAAAATTCTGAAGAAAGAAATCAAAGAAGACACTAAAAGATGGGAGATTTCCCATGTTCACAGATTGACAGAATATTGGAAAAATGGCTACATTACCAAAAGCAATGTGCAGATGCAATGCAATCATTAAATTCAACACCATTCTTCACTAATGTGAGAGACAAATTCCTAAAATTTATGTGAAAACACAGAAGATCACAAATAGGCAGTGATGTGGAAATCACAAGATCTGATTTAAAATTATACCACAAAACCATAGTAACAAACCCATAATAGAACTGGCACAAAAGAGGCATATAGGCAAATGTAAAAGAATAGAGAACTTTGAGATAAACCCACACAGGTATAGTCATCTGATTAATATCAAAGGTACCAAAAGACTATGTTGGAAAAGAGACAGAATTTAACAGTAGTGCTGGGCACATATGGAATTACACTAATGTCCATATTATTCATGCTGTACAAAAATCAATTTGAAATAGTTTAAAGACCTTGATGTAAGGCCTGAAACTGAAACTACTACAATAAAACATAAAGAAAATATTTCAAGACACAGGCATGGGTAATGACTTTCTGAATAGATTCTAACAGCCCAGGAAATAATAGCAAGAGCTGATAAACGGAAGAATTAAAAAATGGAAAAAACTTTTTTGGGGGATCCAAGATGGTGGCGGCCCGCACAGACACATTTTGAACGTGGGGAAAAGAGCCATAAAAAGCACAGAGTTATTGGACACTGTGTAAAAACCGGAGGGACTAGACCCACCAGGAACACGCCCAGCCCCCAAGAGACTGTTAAAAGTCCAAGAGCAAGCCTCTCCCCCATCTCTCCCAGACACGGAAGCCACTGAATCCGGGAATTGGGAACTCCCATCTGGAGAGACACCAGGTAAGATCGACTCTAATACCTAGCAGACAGAATCAGACCCCACACGGGATCACTCACTAGCCTACAAGGCATCCCACACCTCAGGCGGACCTTATAGCTATTTAGGAAACGTTGCGGGCTAGTTGAAGTCTTAGCAATGGCAGAAGCAGGGTGCATGGCGGGAGGTCCGCAGCCACGGCAGCGGCGGATTGGGTTGAGACCCCACATGGGATAACTCACTAGTCTACTGGGTCCCACACACCCCACGCGAGCCCTCCACCTATCTAGAAAAGGTTGCAGACCCCTGTGAGCCTTGGCTGCTGGCTACAGTGGTGCCGCAGGGGCAGGGCAGAGGCGTGCACCCGCAGTGGAAGGAGCCAGGCAGAAGTGAGAACAGTGAAGTGGCAGGGCTGGGAGCGCACAGAGGCACATAGAGGCAGAGCTAGCTGCGGAGGCACACAGAGGCTGAGGGCTCCAAAACGTGGAAGCCAGAAGCCGGGGCACCACAGCTGAATTCTGGAAAACCCAGACATATTAGGCATGGAGCCAGGCCTTCTCAGTCTCGTTGAGGACAACCAGAGTCCACAGAATCCATGCCTGGGCAAACAGGTCCATACCATCAGAACCACTACAGGCTGATCACTCAGTGTGCAACATAGAGAAGTCTGACTTGGGAGCAGTGAAACAATCCCGGGCCATTCCTCATTACCTGGGAATAGGCTGTACCAGCTCACAGTGCTTCAGGCTATTAGAAACACAGTGACCCTGAGATCCCCCTGTAAGCAATGACAGATCGCCAAGCAAATCGACTGCTACACTAAAGCATGCCCTGTGGATCCAAGCCCAGAAGATGACAAGAGCAGACAGCTAAACACATCCATATGGCCAAAGATCCAAGAAAAAACAGAAATCAAGGAAATATGACTCCAACAACGCAAACTATCCTAGCTCATCCAATTCTGATGACCTCACAACAGCAGAAACACATGAAAACGATGACAATTCTATATTATGGAAAGTGATAGAGTCCCTTCAAGAAGAATTTAAATCTATGAAAGAATTCAAAGACGCCACAATTTTACAAGTCAAAACAACAAATAACACCATTAAAGCCAAGGTGACTCAGCTTGAACAGGAAAAGGACAGGGCAATGAAAGATTTCCAGGCAAAAACAAGCAAACTGGAGCAGGAAATGTACAAAACGAACAATACCATTCAAGACATGAAAATAGAAATGGAAACAATAAAGAAAACACAGAGTTAAAAGAGGAAATGGAGAATCAAGGGCAGAGAACAGGAACTACGGATGTGAGTATCAAAAATAGGATGCAAGAGATGGAAGCCAGGATCTCAGGCATGGAAGATTCAATGGAGGAAATCAGTACAACATCCAAAGAAAATGAGTAAGCTAAAAATCTCTCACCCATAACATCCAAGAAATCAAGGACTCAATGAAAAGATGGAACCTAAGAATTATAGGCATAGAGGAAAGAGAAGACTCCCGACTCCAAGGTCCAGGAAATATCTTCAACAAAATCATAAAAGAAAACTTCCCAAACCTGAAAAAAGAGATACCAATAAAAATCCAAGAGGCTTACAGAACACCGAACAGATTAGATCAGAAAAGAAACTCCTCTCACCACATAATAATTGAAACACCAAATGTACAGAACAAAGAAAGAATATTAAAAGCTGTAAGAGGAAAAGGTCAAGTCACATACAATGGCAGATCCATCAGAATTACACTTGACTTTTCCCCAGAAACTTTAAAAGCTAGAAGGGCCTGGACAGATGTCCTACAAGTCCTGAGAGAACATAGGTGCCCAGCCAGACTACTATACCCAGCAAAACTCTCTATCAACATAGATGGAGAAAACAAGATATTCCATGAAAAAAATCAAATTTAAACAATATCTACCCACAAACCCATCCCTACAGAAGATCCTAGAAGGAAAATTCCAACCCAGAGAAGAAAACTACACCCAAGAAAACAGAGGGAATAGAAAACCCCACAGCAACTAAACCAAAAGAGGCACAGGACGATCACCTATACCAAACTAATGGGAAATAACAACCCCTGGTCACTAATATCCATCAACATCAATGGACTCAACTCCCCAATAAAAAGACACAGGCTTACAGATTGGATCCGTAAGCAGGACCCATCTTTTTGTTGCATACAAGAAACACATCTCACTATCAAAGATAGACACTATCTCAGAGTAAAGGGCTGGGAAAAGGTTTTCCAAGCAAATGGACCCAGGAAGCAAGCTGGAGTAGCCATCCTAATATCAAACAAAACAGACTTCCAACTGAAGTTAATGAAAAAAGACAGAGAAGGACATTATATACTCATTAAAGGGAATATTTATCAAGAGGACATCTCAATATTTAACATATATGCCCCAAATACAAAGGCACCTACATTTGTAAAAGAAACGCTTCTAAAACTTAAATCGCACGTCAATCACAACACATTAGTAATGGGAGACTTCAACACCCCACTCACAACAATGGACAAAGCATCAAGACTGAAGCCAAACAGAGAAATATTGAGTCTAACAGAGGTCATGAACCAAATGGACCTAACAGATATCTACAGAATGTTTCACCCAAACACAAAGGAATACACCTTCTTCTCAGCACCTCACGGAACCTTCTCCAAAATCGACCACATAGTTGGACACAAAAATAGCCTCAACAGATACAAGAAAATTGAAATAACCCCTTGTATCTTATCAGACAACCATGGAATAAAGCTGGTCTTAAACAGCAAAAGAATCAACAGAAAGCCTACACACACATGGAAATTGAACAACTACTTACTGGATGACTACTGGGTCAGAGAAGAAATAAAGAAGGAAATCAAAGACTTCTTAAAATCTAACGACAATGAAGGCACAACACACCCAAACCTATGGGACACAATGAAAGCTGTGCTACGAGGAAAGTTCATAGCACTAAGTGCCTTCAAAAAGAAAATTTTGACAGCTCATATTAGCAAATTAACAGCTAAACTGGGTGTAATGGAAAAAAAAAAAAAAGAAGCAAACACTCCGAAGAGGAGCAGAAGGCAGGAGATCATCAAACTTAGGGCTGAAATCAACAACTTAGAAACAAAAAGAACTGTACAAAGAATCAATGAAACCAAGAGTTGGTTCTTCGAGAAAATCAACAAAATAGACAGACCACTAGCCAAATTAACTAAAAGGCAGAGGGAAAGAAACAAAATCAACAAAATCAGAAATGAAAAGGGAGAAATAACAACAGACATTGAGGAGATTCAGAGAATATTTGGGTCCTACTTTAAAAACCTACATTACACCAAATTTGAAAACCTAAGCGAAATGGACAATTTCCTTGATAGATTTCACCTACCAAAACTAAATCAAGATCAGATTAACAGATTAAACAGCCCAATAACCCCTAAGGAAATAGAAACAGTTATTAAAAATCTCCCAACCAAAAAAAGCCCAGGGCCAGATGGCTTTAGCACGGAATTCTACCAGACCTTCAAAGAGGAGCTAACACCAATACTCTTCAAACTCTTCCACCAAATAGAATCAGAAAGAACACTGCCAAACTCATTCTATGAGGCCACAGTCACCCTGTTTCCTAAACCACACAAAGACCCAACAAAGAAAGAGAACTTCAGACCAATCTCCCTCATGAACATAGATGCGAAAATACTTAACAAAATACTAGCAAACTGAATTAAAGAACACATCAAAAGTATCATACATCATGATCAAGTAGGCTTCATCCCAGGAATGCAGGGATGGTTCAACATACGAAAGTCTATCAACGTAATTCACCATACAAACAAGATGAAAGAAAAAAAACACATGATAATCTCGCTAGATGCAGAAAAAGCTTTGGACAAAATCCAACACCCCTTCATGCTAAAAGTTCTAGAGAGAAGGGGCATACAAGGACCGTACTTAGAAATAATAAAGGCAATATACAGCAAGCCGGTGGCTAGCATCAAGTAAAATGGAGAGAAACTTGAAGCATTTCCTCTAAACTCAGAGACAAGACAAGGATGCCCACTTTCACCATATCTCTTCAATATAGTACTTGAAGTTCTTGCTAGAGCAATAAGACAACTAAAAGAGATCAAGGGGATACAAATTGGAAACAAAGAAGTCAAATTATCCCTATTTGCAGACGATATGATAGCATACATAAGAGACCCCAAAAATTCCACCAGAGAACTCTTACAGCTGATAAACACCTTCAGCAAGGTGGCTGGATACAAAATTAATTCAAAAAAAAAATCAAAAGCCTTTCTATATACAACAAACAAATTAACTGAGAAAGAAATAAGGGAAACAACCCCCTTCACCATAGCCACAAACAATATAAAATACCTGGGGGTAACTCTAACCAAGCAAGTAAAGGACCTATACAACAAGAACCTCAAGCCCCTGAAGAAAGAAATGGAAGAAACCTTTAGAAGATGGAAAGACCTCCCATGCTCATGGATAGGTAGGATTAACATAATAAAAATGTCTATCCTACCAAAAGCAATATATAAATTCAATGCAATTCCTATCAAAATACCAACACAATTCTTTATAGACCTGGTAAGAGCTATTCTCAATTTCATATGGAACAACAAAAAGCCCAGAATAGCTAAATCAATCCTGTACAATAAAAAAGCATCTGGAGGTATCACCATCCCAGATTTCAAGCTGTACTACAGAGCAATAATAGTAAAAACAGCATGGTATTGGTATAGAAACAGACCAGTAGATCAATGGAATCGAATTGAAGACCCAGAAATGGACCCACATACCTATGGCCAACTAATTTTTGACAAAGAAGCCAAAACGGTACAATGGAAGAAGGTCAGCATCTTCAACAAATGGTGCTGGTCCAACTGGATGTCCACTTGCAAAAGAATGAAATTAGACCCATACTTATCACCTTGTACAATACTTAAATCCAAGGGGATCAAAGACCTTAACATAAGGCCGGTCACACTAAATCTACTAGAAGAAAAAGTGGGAGAAACCATCGAACTAATTTGCACAGGTGACAACTTCCTGAACAGAACACCAACAGCTCAGGACCTGAGATCAACAATCAATAAATGGGACCTCATGAAACTGAAAAGCTTCTGTAAGGCAAAAGACACTGTCATTCGAACAAAACGGCAGCCTACAGACTGGGGGAAAATCTTCACCAACCCCACATCTGACAGGGGGCTAATACCCAAAATCTACAAGGAACTCAAGAAATTAAATGCCAAGAAACCAAATAATCCAATCAAAAAATGGGGGACGGAGCTAAATAGAGAATTCACAAAAGAGGAATCCCTAATGGCCGAGAGACACCTGAAGAAATGCTCAACATTCTTAATCATCAGAGAAATGCAACTCAAGACAACTCTGAGATTCCATCTCATACCTGTCAGAATAGCTAAGATCAAGAGCTCAAATGACAACACATGCTGGCGAGGGTGTGGAGAAAGGGGAACCCTCCTCCATTGATGGTGGGAGTGCAGGCTTGTGCAACCACTATGGAGGTCAGTATGGTGATATCTTAGAAATCTTGGAATAGCTTTGCCTCAGGACCCAGCCATATCACTTCTGGGTATACATCCAAATGATTCCTCACCGAATCACAAGGAAGTTCCTCATCTATGTTCATAGCAGCCTTATTCGTAATAGCTAGAAACTGGAAACAACCCAGATGTCCCTCAACTGAAGAATGGATTAAAAAACTGTGGTACATCTATATAATGGAATATTACTCAGCTATCAGAAACAATGAAATTACGCAATTTGCAACCAAATGGATGGAATTAGAGAAGCTCATCCTGAGTGAGCTAACCCAGACTCAGAAGGATGCACATGGCATCTATTCACTTATAGTAGGATTTTAGTACTACAACCAGCACAACAAAGGGAACATGGACATAGACTTTTTTTTTCTTTTTCCTTTCTTTTTTTGTTGTTGTTTGTTTTTGAGGGTTTGTGTGTTTCTTGGTCTGTTTTTTAGTTTTCCCTTCCTAGCAAGGAGACACCTTTCACTGGTGGTACTGCCTCTTAGGCCCCTAGTGTATGAATAGGCTCTTGGCCCTCATATGACTCCTGAACTGTGGCAATGGACTGTTATGTAGGGACACTCCACCCCAGAGGAACAAGAGGGAAGGATTAGGGGGTAGAGGATGGGAGGGCGGGGCTGGGAAGCAGGGAAAGAGGACAATATGATGGAGATGTAACCTGAAGCAACAAATAAATACATTTATTAATTAAAAAAAAGAAGGTAACAAATTTAAAACACTGTAAATAAATTAAAGGTTACAGCCATTCAACCTGGTTTTATAAACCTCCAAGAGTTGAGAAAACTTAGAGCTAAGGTAAAATAAATGAAATGTGTGGTGTTAGCCCATGCCTTTAACTTCAGCAGAGACGGGAGGAGCACTATAGAGTTAGTTGTCTTATAAATTCTAGAGTTACACGGAACAGGGTGGTGATGGTGCACATCCTTAATCCCATCATTCAAGAAGAGTACACCCTTAATCCCAACACACTAGAGACAGAAACAGGCAGATCTCAGAGCTCAAGTTCAGCCTGATACAAAACAAGCTCTAAATAGAGAAAAACTTCGATCCAGGAGTGGTGGAGCACATCTTTAATCCCTTCAGATGGGAACCACAGGTCTTTGATCCCAATACTTAGAATGCAGAGTCAGACACATAGGATTTGGAAGGACTTAAGTTTAAAAGCTACTTACAAAAGGCCTACTCAATACAAACAAATTGTCCTTTGAGATCTCAAAATATATACACTAAGGCTTGTTTAGCTCCAAAATAACAAAATAATTTCTTCTTTAATCTAGATTGAAAGATAATACTTTATATATTGTCAAAAAACCAAATTTGCTTCAGGAGAAATATTACCTGGACCCCCCCCCCAAAAAAAAGGTAATTGTCCCAGAGTTAAGATTAGGGCAGGGCTCTGTTCTTACCTTTCCAGGAGATTTAAAGCATCCATTTAAGGAACCCAGGGACAACTGGACAACGGAAACCTCAACAGAAAACAGATCAGACACCAAAGAAGATGAGTGGCCCAGATGATCCAGCCTTGCAGACTTCCTCAATAGCTGTTTCCATCAAAAGTCTACAACCCCAACAACTCAAAATCGCTAAGATCATTCAGCTCCACAGACTGCCCCAGCCAGAACTTCAGTAAAGCCCGGAAGATCAGCTTCCGTCTACAAACTTCTTAGGATATCTAAACAGCTGAGCACAAAAGGACTGAACATAAAAGGATTGTATTCACATTTTTAACCATTTTTCCATTCTGGCTTGGGCCCCAAACAGGTTTACTATGACCCAAATCAGCAGGAGGTCATTTTAAGAGAGCGAGTCCCATGCCCATAGGGTGGGGAGGGTGTTTCTCCCCCCCCCTTTTGGTTATTTGATGGATAACAGAAAACTTTGTTATTTAGGGGAAGAGACTACAAGCTGTTAAATGGTCTTGTTAAATGGGTTTTGGAGGTTAGACCCAGGGACTTCCTTCTTTTTCTTTTCTGTATCCTTCTTTCTCTCCTATGTAGGAGTGCACAGACTTGAGAAAAATGGGACATAGACTTAGTATGGGAAGGACCAAGAAGAAGGGACAGATTATTGAATATGCCCTTATACCTTTGTATATTGATACAAAATTAATATTATATTTGGCTAAAGTGGTATTGATCATTGTATATTGTGCAAAATTAAGACTGTATTGGACTACATCAGTATAGATCTTTGTATATTGATACAAAATTAAGATTGTATTTGGCCACAATGGTATTGTCCCTTGTATATTGACATACTATTAAGATTGTATTGGGCTACATAGGCATTGATCTTTGTATATTGATACAAAATTAAGAGTATATTTGGTCACATTGATATTGATCTTTGTATATTGATACAAAATTAAAGGTAATGCTTCTTAAAGGTATTGTACCTAGTAATGCTTAAAAATGAAATGTGAAGCTCCGGCCTCTTGATACCAACCGTCTTAAACCGTTTAGGATAGTTAAGAAATACAACCTCCTAGTCATATAAGCATGTTATTTTGTTAGCTACTATGACAGTCTATCACAGATATTCTCTAAGCTACTCAGAAATCTAGTTGTTAAGAGACAAGCAACATTTGCTTATCTAAATACAAGAGATAGATAGGGCATCTTCAAAAACCTCAAGAGATCTACAGAATATGGCATTCAAAGATGTTTTCTTAAATTAAGATTTTTTTTGATATCGAGACATGTCAGCTCCTGACAGCACCCCCTATTCTACTCCAAGTAGAAGACGAGCATTGAAGAATCTCCAGTGTGAGATAGTTGAATTAGTGGCAAGCCTATCTCTTGGCATGAAAAACCCCTTGTGTCAACTGTAGACAGACTGCTGTCCAAAAAGGACAAAACTTGGTAGCAGGTAAGTCGACAGCCTAGCTCTGCCAAGACAGGGTAGGTAAGTCCTTCATAATTCCTGCTCTACAATCAATGTCTCTCAGAGAAACGAGACCAAAAGGCTGAAGATTGATGCTGTAACGTATGGAGAGAAAATGGGAACTGTCCATGCAGCCACTGATATGTCATTTCTTAGTTTTGGAAGCTGCAGGCCCTGCACTTCCTACATAATCAGATATATTTATCCCTCTCAGGTCTCTGAGGTGGTTGAAGAATAGATAGCTAGAGTCTCATAGTTAAATTTTGAGTTGCTTAGGAATCAAGAGGGTGTTCTGGATCTAAGAAGATGTTTTTAAAATTGTGATGCAATTTAGTATGAAAGCTGATTCAGATATAGAACTTTAAACTCATGGAGATGGTTAGATAGTAGAATGTTAAAGTCAGGGACCAAATACATATGGACTGGACATTGGGAATATATGCCTAGCCATTTCACTCTCATAATTGTGGCATATTTATTTCTGTTGTTTTATATAGTATTTACTGTTATAAGAGAAGGAACCATTTGTTGGACTGAAAGGGAGAGCTGTTGGGGGGAAGAGGGTGGAAGGGTGGGACAGGAGGAGGGAGTAGGGAAGGGATTGTGACTGAGATGTAACTTGAAGAAATAAAAAAATAAAGTATAAAAAAAAATGAAAAAACACCCACACATAAAGGAAACAAAGAGGATGAGGAAAAATCTTTTCTAGCTGACATTTGATAGTAGAATAATATCTAGAACATATAAAGAACTCAGAAAATTAAATACCCATAAAACAAACAATTCAACATATACACGAATGAATTGAAAAGTGCTTAAAGGAAGCAAAAATGGACAATAAATCCATGAAAAAAAAATCAACATCTTTAGCCATCAGAGAAATCCAAATCCACACTACACTGAGATTCCATCTCACCTCAGTCAGAATGGCTCTTATTATAAACTAGCTGGTGCAGCTTGGCAGAAGATACCCAGAGGCCCAGGTGCAACTGTGATGAGCAACTATGTGGTGGAGAGAAAGAGAAATGGAACGGTTTGTGCACTAAAGAGAGGTAGAACAGGAGATGAGAGAGTGGTGAGGAACAGCCTGATTTGAGGAGCCTGTGCTGCCACCTGAGGCCATGGTGATGTCCCAGCCTGTGCTGCCACCAAGGGCCATGTCAGGGTTCATGGCCCTGCAGCAGTGGGTGGGGGGCGTTGATAGTGGTGTCTCTGTTGATGTAGGTGGTCCATGTTACCACCAAAGGCCATGCAGAAGTCCCTAGTCTGGTCTACCACCTGGGGCCATATTGATGTCTGAGGGCTGTGCACAGCTGGCCCCACTCCTTGCTTGGACAGTATAGGAGAGCTGGCCCTGATGCTGTGAGTGTGGAAGAGACCAGCCCACCCCTCCCTGGCTGTGACACTCAGGAGAGCTGGCTCTGTACCTCGAAGGCCACAGCACTCAGGAGTGCACCCCCCCCACACTTTGCCTTTGCATCACAGCAGAGGTGGCTTTGGTGGTGTGAGTGTGGCAGAGCTAGCTCCACCCCCTGTGTGGACAGTGTGGGAGAGCTGGGCCTGTTGGCAAGAAAGTGGGAAAGCCTGTCTTATCTGTTGCTGGCTCCCACAAGCATGAGAGCTGGCCCCACCCCTCATCTGGGCAAAATGGGAGAGCTGGCCCTGGCAGTGCAGGCACAGGAGAGCTGGCAGGCTAACTAACTCAGCTACCACCACCCAGGCCCAGATCCAGGCTGGCTCACCCCAATAACTACCCTATCTTTGAACTGCTGGAGGATGTGAAGAGGGGTAGTCCTACCAAAGCTGCAGGATCTCCATGACACGGGGCAACAACAAGATATCCAAGGAGTCCCAGTGAGGATCCAGCATTGGTAGTGTAGCAGAAGCCAGAGGCTTTGAACCAGACCAATGACTCACTGCAATGAACATTGGCAAATAAAGCTGTTTTGGGCAAAAGGGTATACTATGTGACACACCGTGACACATGGCAGCTTCCATGGCAAGATTTTTTTTTTTTCATTTTTATTTTTTGTTTTCTTTTCAGGGGGAGTTGCAAGTGTGGAGGGCTGATATGGAGGGACAGGGAGATGAGTGGGATTATGATTCATGATGTGAAATTCACAAATAATCAATAAAAAGTTAAAAAAACTAGCTGGGTCAGGTGGTGTTGCTGGGGCCTATTCCCAGGAAGGACTCTTTGGGACAGGGGTGAGCTGGTGCAGAGTCAATGACCCAGACTCTGGGGGTCTGATAAGAGGCAGAAGCTGACCTGTTTATTTCAGGAAGAGGGAGCCCCCTTTACACACTCCACCCAGAGTCCATTGGCTCCTGAACGGCAGACTGCTGCTGCTGCTCTTCCTCATTGGCTCGTGTCTCATTACCCAGTGTGGCATCATCAGTCTCCAGGCAGGTCCAAGTAGGTTTGCTCCATGCGGAAGCCCAGCCACACATGCGCTGTTTAGCAGCAGGCCTTGTTACTGCTCAATGGCAGGCCTCGTTCCTCCTACAAGGTGGGGGTGGCACACGCCTTTAATCCCAGTACTTGGGAGACAGAGTAGGTAGATTTCTGTGAGTTTGAGGCCACCCTGGTCTACAGAGTGAGTTCTAGGATAGCCAGGGCTACATAGAGAAACCCTGTCTTGAAAAACCAAACCAAAACTAGCTGACAAAGATGTGTGTATGTGTGTGTGTGTTGGGGGAGGAACCCTTACACACTACTGGTGGGAGTATAAATTAGTACAGCCACTATGGAAATCAGTATGATAGTTCCTAAAAAATTAAAAATAGAACTATTCTGTATACTTCTTATACTTCTCCTGAAATTATAGGAGCATATAAAAATATATCTAAACATCAATGCTATTTAGGCATTGTTTAAAATAGCTAAGATCAGCCTATATGTCTACCTATGAATGAATCTATAGAAGGTATGGTACACAAAGGAGTTTTAGTCAGCCGCAAAGAAGAACAAAACTATTATTTGTAGGAAAACAGCTGGAAATAGAATCATGTTAAGCGAAACAAGCAGTTTCAGAAAAACAGATATTAAATACTTTTTTTCATATCCAAAGTCTACATTTTAAAAAAAGATATGATGTTTGGGTGTGGTAGCAAATACCTGTAATCCTGGCACTTTGGAGGAATAGTACAAGTTTGAGGTTAGTCCATGCTTTAAACTCAAGGCCAAACTGGACTACTGAGTAAAACTTTGTTTCAAAACCAACAAAAATAAGCTTTCTTCCAGGGACAACCAGTGGCCACACTAAGCTAGGAAACAGGTAGGTGATTTTTACTATTCTTTCTGTTCTCCATTTCTGTCTTTTTAGAATTACTCTTTATCCTGTTTGCAGGGGCCCCTCCTCTCACTCTACATCCATGCCCTGGAGACTCTGCCTCTTGGTGCAGACTTTGGTCTCTCTAGTTCTTTTCCAATGTCTCAGCCTTTCTTCCTAGCCCATATCCATACCTTTGTTTCACAGGGTACCCACAGAGGCAGTTCCACCAGGGACCTCACAGCCACTACAGTTGTCTAGGATCCAGACTGGGCAACAACAACCAAAGAACGAAACAACAACTCAACAAATGCAAGATTAGAACACCAAGATACACCTCAAACATCATAACTCCAGATGATTAGAAGCCATTACAAAACCACAAACATGAACAGCCAAGACAATGTGTCTCCTCCAGAAGCAAGTAAACCTTATTGCAATAGGACCCAACAAATACAATGTAGCTGAAGCCTGAGATGATGACTTCAAAATATAAATTATGACTATTTTCAAGGATCTTGAAGATGTGAACAAATCCCCCAATGAAGACTGAAAACACAAACAGTTGAATGAAATAATGAAAACAGTTCAAGATAGGAAAGTAGATATAGAATCACTAAAGGAAACCCAAACCAAAAAAATTGGAAACAAAAAACTTAGAAAATCAAACAAAAATTCAGAGGTATGCCTCACCAATGGATTACAAGACATGGAAGAGAGAGTCTCAGGTGTTCAAGAAAAGTTAGAAAAAATAGATATCTTAGTTTGGAAAAAAAAAAAGAAAAAGTGAAATCTAAAAAAATCCAGGCACTAAACATACAAAAATTTGGGATGTTATGAAATGACTAACTCTACAAATAATAGGGGTAGCAGAAGGAGAAGAAAACCAGTCAAAGGCATAAACATTTTCCTTTCTTTTTAAAATTGAAAGTAGATGTTTTTATACAATATATTCTGATTTTGGTTTCCCTTCCCACTTCCCAGGTCCTCCCCCACTTCCCTGCCCACTCAAATCTACACCCTTTCTTTCTCTTTCTCATTAGAAAACAAACAGGCATATAAAAATAATAAAGTAGATTAATATAAAATAAAAAAACAAACAAACAAATAACCAAGAACAGGAAAAAAAAAAAACAAGAAAAAAAAAGAGCCAAAGAAAAAGTATAATAAATACAGATGTTGAGACACACATTTGCACACACAGAAAATTCATAGAAATAAAATTGGAAACCACAGTGTGTAAGCAAAAGCTCTGTAAGGAAAAAAATCCCAGACAAAGCATGATGAAATAAAACAAAACAAAAATCTCTAAAAGTACCAAGAGTCTATTTTAATAAAATCATAGGATAAAATCTCCAGTATAACAAAGGAGGTGCCTATCAAAATACAAGGATAAAATCTCCAGTATAACAAAGGAGGTGCCTATCAAAATACAAGAAGCACACAGAACACTAAGTAGACAGGACCAGAAAAGAAATTCCCCATAATGCATAATAATCAAAACACTAAATGTACAGAACAAACAAAGAATATTAAAAGCTGCAAGGGAAAAAGACCAAGTAATACCAGAGGGGCAGACCCATTAGAGTAGCACCTGATTTCTAAAAGCCAGAAGGACCTGGATGGATGTTCTACAAATTTTGAGAGAATACAGATGCCAGTCCAGACTACTTTACTTAGCAAAACTACCAATCACAATTGACAGGGGATAAAAACATTCTATAATAAACCCAAATTTAAGCAAATTCTATCTGCCAATCCAGTACTACAGAAGGCACTAGAAAGAAAACTGCAGTCTGAAGAGGTTAACTACACCAAGTAAAAACATAAAAGAATACATAATGTCAGAAGTCAAAAGAGGTGGGAAACCCATATCATACCAACCAAATAACAGGGATCAATGAACACTGTTCATTGATAACTTTCAATATTAATGGTCTCAATTCCCCAGTAAAAAGACAGAGGCTAAATGACTGGATTAGACACAGCACCCATCTTTCTGCCGCATGCAAGAGTCACACCTCACCATCAAGAATAGATATCACCTCAGGGTAATAGGATGGAGAAGGCATTCCAAGAAAATAGAACAAAGGAGAAAGCAGGTGCAGCCATTTTAATACCTGAAAAAATAGACTTAAAATCAAAGCTAATCAGAATAGATAGGGAAGGACACTTCATACTCATTGAAGGAAAAATCCACCAAGAGGATTTGTTGTAATTCTAAACATGAATGCACCAAACATAAGGGTACCCAAGTTCATTAAAGAAACATTACTGCAGCTAAAGTCACATATGGACCTTCAATATTCCACTCTTGCCAATAGACATAGAAATGCCAGTTAACACCATAACATCATAAATCAAATGGACCTAGCACACATCTACATTACACTCCACCCAAACACAAAAGAATATACTACTCAGTAGCTCACATACAAAGACACATAGCAAGTCTCAGCAGATATTTAAAAAAATTGAAATAACACCCTGAATCCTATATGACCACCATGAATTAAAACTGGATATGAACAAAAATAGCAGGGAGTGTACTAACTCATGGAACCTGAGCAACTCACTACTGAATAAAAAGTGGATCAAGACAGAAATCAAGAAAGAAATTGCAAACTTTTTAGAAAAGAAGGAAAATGACAACACAAGATACCCAAACCTATGAGACACAATGAAGGCAGTTTCAAGAGACAAGTTTATAGCACTAAGTAAGTGCCTTAAAAAATGAAACTGGAGAGATCCCATGTTAGTAATTTAGCAACACACCTGAAAGCTCTACAACAGTGGTTATCAACCCTCCTGATGCTACGGCCATATAGTTCTTCATGTTGTGGTAACACCTAGCCGTAAAATTATTTTATTGCTGCTTCATAACAATAATTTTGCTACTGTTATGAATCATAATATAAATATCTGTGTTTTCTGATGGTCTTATGCAACCCCTGTGAAAGGGTCATTTGATCCCCAAAGGGGCCACAACCAACAGGTTGAGAATCACTGCTCTAGAATAGGAAGAAATAATACCCGAAATGGAACCTGACAGTTCTGAGGTGGCCAAGATCCTGAGACTAGTAAGGCCATGGGCCTAGAGGAAAATTTACTATTATTGCTCTGCTAAAGGACATATCAACAAAATGACTCCTAATGACATACTGCCATACCCACACACCAGGGCCTTACTCACCCACATCAGAGAAGCAGACGGGAACTCACAGAGACACCCAAACTGGTCAATGTGAAGAGAACGAGGGACTTTGGAGTGCTTAGTAATAAATGGGATGTCTTCACCACAGCCCTCCTCTCAAGGCCTAGGGATCTGTGTAGAAGAGGAGGCAGAAAGATTGTAAGAGCCAGAGATGATGGAGAACACTCCAAGGGAATAGTGTCTTCAAGATACAACAGAACTGAGGCACATATGAACTCAGAGAGACTGAGACAGCATGGACAAGACCTGCGTAGGTTCAAGTCAGATGGGGTCCCAGCACTGAGAGGAGGAAGTGGATACAGGGTCCCACTGTAACCAAGGATGTATCTGAAATTTATACCTGCTGGCAAAGTGAAAACCAGTTTTCTCTAATGGAGTCTCATTTGTGTATATCAACCACACTTCAGGGTAGACCCCATGCCCAGAAGGAATTGTCCACACAGAACAAACTCAGTTCTTGTTTTGACTTTTTGATTCATTTTTGTTTTGAGGTCTTTTTTTTTTGTCTCACTGATTTTTTTTTAAATTTTTAATTGTGTGTTTCTTTTTTTGCTTTGTTTCCTGTGGTTTTTGTTTAAACAGAAGAAAAGAAGATAATGGTAGGTAGGGAGGTAGAGATGATCTGGGAGTAATTGAGGAGGTGAAACATAGTTTTTCAATAAAAGTAAAAACCAAACAAAAACATATTAAAAGGATTAAAAAAGTAGAGGGGGTATTATTGCGGAATAGGAAGAGCGTCAATGAGTGGTTGGAGGAGAAACAAAAGACAGTGATGGGGACATAGTATTGTATGAAGAATTACTGAAACCTATCATTTTGCACAATGATTATATACTAATTAAAAAATATTCATGAAAGTGTGATTATAATTCCCCCCCTCTTTCATTCTTTAAGATCTAGGGAACTTGTAACTGCAACTGTCATAGTCATTTTACTTCAATACAATACTTAAGTTGGAAAGAGGGGAGATTTTAGTTCCTTAGTTGCTACACCATGGAAATCACATCTGACATGATAGAAAAATCTTACATCACCTAGCGATCCCAGACTAGAGCTAGAAAGAAGTGACTAGAAGGGAATTTGGGTTGTCTCTCATGGACATTGGTAGGAAGAAGAAAGAAACTGATTGTGACCAGAAGTAGATTTAAGAGAAAGCAGGAACCCATGTGTGTTAGGTTGTCTCTTTCTTGGACATACAACCAAACTAATTATTCTTCAATTCTTACCTATGGGTGAAACCACATGACTGAGTTCTGCCTGGTGAAGCACAGAGGGGAGTGTGCTTGTGAATTTTTAGCTGTTGGCTCTTCAGAATACAACACATACAGTAAACTTGAGTGCATTACATTTGTGATATAAACAATGTATAGCATATTTTATAGTTGATAATACTACAATTACATTTTAGGAATACAATATTGTATACATGTGATTGGTTTGCTCAAATTCTGTTATCGATTTCTGTCAAGCCCAGTATTATAGATAACCTATGTTTATACTTGATTAATGAGTATAATAAATAAGTGTATCTTTACGAATACTGCTTATACTTTAAGTTAATGAGCAAATGAGATAATAAAGATAATGAAGAAATATAAGAATTTATTTATTCTTCCCTGACTTAGACAATGTCAGGTCTGAATCAATAGCTAGTTTTCAAATATTGTAAGGACATTTCCTCAATATTTTGGGCTATTCACATCATTAAAGTGTCTGATAAAAACATACTTTTATTATCTGGCTTACCATTTTTTTATAGCTTTCTAGTATACTTAAGAAATTAACAAAGCAGTAAGTCAAACTCTGATTTGTAGTGTTTGCCAGTTTCTGTGGTGTAAATATCTTAACCAGGACTGATTTCAAACCACTAACAGGTCACCAAACATGGAATTTGGAAGACATGCCACTACTCATCAGTATATGGTATTTTCCACTAACAGACACAGGAGACATTAATAATCTCTATGGCAGATAACAGTAGAACATAATAAAAGAGACAGCTATGAGGTTTGGATTACCTTTGTGCCATTTAATGCTTATATAACTTAGGAATCATGCTACCTCCACATCTGACATTTAGGACTTGCATACAACCCTCAACAGGCTCCTTTATGCCAAACTCAATACAGAGGATCCAGTGAGGACACCAAGGATGCCCCAGGGGACAGAGGAGCTTGGATCCCTCAGTGACTAGAGAAGTGGTCAGAAGTGCCAGCCTATGTCTACCTCATTCCTCATACAGACTCAATAAATAATATTTTGCTGTGTCATGTCTCTGAAAATTTAGGATGCTGCTATAGACCCTGTCATGACCTACATAGTTTGTTAGAAATGAGGGCTGAGGAGGCAGCTCAGCTGCTGAAATGCTTTCTTTGTAAGTGAGAGGATCTGGGTTCAATCCCCACAACTGCCTTTAAAAAGCTGGGTGTACCATGCATGCCTGTAGTCTTAGTGCTGGGAAAGTGGGGCAAGAGGATTCCTGAACTGAATTGACAAACTTCAGACCACTGAGAAATTCTGTCTCAGAAAACAAGTGAATGGTCACCACCCAAGGTTGACATATACTACACACACACACACACACACACACACACACACACACACACACAAAGTTCTTGCTTAATGGCAGAATTACACATAAAGCAAACTAACTGGACATGATGTTTAACATGCTTTTAGTCCCAGCACTTTGGAGGCAGAGGCAGGCAGATCTCTGTGAGTTCAAGGCCAGCCTGTCTATGTAGTGAGTTCCAGGGCAGCCAGGGTAGAGATGCCCAGTTTTAACCTCCCCAAAAATTAAAATTAAGCATAACTGGTCCATACTAGAAATAAGGATGTCATGTATCATATTAAAAGTTTCTCCCTGTCAACACCATATCTAAGCTGTGGAAATTACCCTATTGTCCTATCTTGGTTCTCCTCTAGTGATCCCCATTGTTTCCTAATATAAGCCTGTGGCTTAAAAAGCATCTTAGAAACATCCATACTTCTAATATCCAGGCTTCACTTGTACTTCATTAATTTATTTGACAAATGTTTGAGGATAAAGACCAGAATCACACATTTGTAGTTGAGTTGAATTAATGCTGTTGTTTGAGTGGCTTTTTTTTTTGAAAAGTTATGATAATTCTTTAAAGCTGTTGTTTTAACTGTAAGTTGACTACATACTCAGGTTCACATCTGGGTGCAGACTCTCATCTGAACCAATTAAGGCCCTAGAGCTAGACTCAGTGGACTTTTTCTCAGGGGCTGTCATCTGGCAATACTTTAAGGAAAACACTGAAAAGATTCTGTTATAAAAATTAAATGTAAAAAAAAAATTGAATGTGCAGAGCTGGGGAGCAAAGGTGCTTGACCCAAGACTGACAACTTTGATCCTAGGAATTCACATGGTGGTAAGTGAGAACTGGCCGACACCTTCAGCTTGTCTTTTGACCTACACACACACACACACACACACACACACACACACACACACACACACA
>CAJQZJ010032054.1:1747357-1760249 GCA_907164525.1 Lophiomys imhausi | reverse complement strand
ACATATACACACACATACACAGAAATACACATACACAGACATGCACATAAACATACACACATACCTACACACTCACACACATACACACACACACACACACACACTCTCACATACATACTCACACACACACTAAATAAAATATGAAAAATTCCAGCAATAGTTCAATGAAGCTCATAGGAAAACAAAGTTTTGAGAAACTATTTTTCTCTTAGGTTGAAAGTTTTTTTAAAAAAATTCCAAATATAAACATATAGCATCAGGCTGAAGGGGTCTTTAAAATGTTAAACATGAACATTGACTTTAGTATGCAAAACACTCACTAAACACAGTAGAAAATCTACAACTACCTCCATACATCCACTTCCCCAAAACTTGTCAGACATGTATCCATGTGCAAGGCCTACACCAGGCATGGTAAAGTCACAGGACTAACTAGGTTTCGCAGAGTATGATCTGGGGGAACGGGAAAGGACACCCCAAGCTTTGGAAATGGTTCAACAAAGCAAATGGCACATTTGAGAAGTGGGTAATACCCTAGAATGTCAAATGGATGAAACTTTTCATGACACTCTGAGGATTATGGCCTGTGCTCTCTGTGTAAGGAAGAGATAGTCACTATATGGTCTCTGTTTGTGTTAGAATGACAGCATTCTGTCACTAAAAGGCCTGAAACCCAGAGAGAATGACTGTAGGTAGAATAAAGCTGACTTAGGCAGAAGCCCAGTTAAGAGTGTTCAGAAGCAAGGCTGCAGGAGTAACAGAAGGAAGTGGTCATGGCAGTGCGGGCAGGCATCCCCATGGGACTGACTCACTGACTGAGCGAATGCGCATGGCTGCCCCCACAGGAGACTTCCATGTCTGCAGCCTATGGCAGCTGCTTGAATGGGGGGTGAGGAGGGAACAGTCATTCACACGGGGACTGGGACACTGAGCCCGAGAGACCGCTGGGCAGATCTAGACAGCTGAACTACTGTGGACTGAGAGTTGAGGCTGGTGTTCCACACAAGGGGAGGGACAGAGCACAGATGTGGAGTTGTGAACAATGAGACGATCGGAACAGAAAGCATCCCTGGGGGAGGGCAGGGGACAGCTGCCGAATGGACAGGTCGCTTGGCTTCGGGTTTCTGGTGAGGTAGCCCAGTGAAGGGTTCACTGACATATCACCCCCAAAAGAGTTAGTACTGAAGAAAATAAAGAAATGAATTTAAACCTGAAAGTTTATTCTTATAATTGTAACATAGCAGAATGGAAGAAACACACACTTGCGTTTTGCCATTGAAAATAACCTTGCACAACCCTTTAGATTAGAAAGCAATTTGGAAATATATATCAGAAAGCTTAAAAGGAATTATACTCTTTAAACCACTACTAATTTCTTAGACTACTTTACAAAAAATAACTGCTTTTTTAAAAAATAAGAATTCTGTACAAAGATTCATTACAGGGTATTTGTGGGAATTAGTTTAGACGCCTAGCATGGAGGAATAGTTTAGTAACTGTTGACACATCTACTGAGTAGAATATTAAGCAGCCACGAAAATGATATTTAAAATGAGATTGCTATTTATGGTTAATAGAAGAATTGATATCTGGTACCATCACAAATATATAAAATAAAACTAGAACGCCCACAAATAGAAAAATGTATAGAAATAAATGTCATTTTTTATAGTGTCTATTTATAGTTTTTAGGCTGTCTTTGGACAGTATGCTTGGTGTTCCCTTCTTGATCCATTATTTTGAAAATATTCTATAGAAACACTTAATGACTATTAATCATCAAATAGTCTCTGACAAACACGGAATGAGGCCTGGTGCAGGCTTATTGTGGCTTTGGAAAGGGATCAGGGAAGGGTGGACGATGTCACGCTTTTCTCTGTAAGGTAGTGCCCAAGGGGATGTGAAGTCCTCCAGGGACACAGGGCTCTGAGCACAGACATCCCACAAGCTGATTTCCTAAGCTCTCTCTCCCATCCCTTGCTCTCAGAATGAGTAGAGCACCAGGCAGAAGTACCCTCCTGGTGTTTCACTCGGAGCTACTATTTCCAGAACTCTCAATTTCCTGGGAACTCTGCCTCATCCTTCCTTTTCTAGCTTCAGTTCCTCAGATTCGGGGATCCTGGAGACAGCAAGAGTGGGGGAGGGGGACAGGGAACACGTGATAGCTGCCGAGACAGCCGTAAGCCCATAATGTCTGAAAGGTTAAGCAAAGACGGAGACATGAAGAGGGAAAATTCTCCATTCAACAATAATCGCTCCCCTCATCTCTTCTTAGAATGGCAAGAAAGGGTGCAAGATGATATTAGGCACTTTAAAATATGCAAAATTAGGAGCTGTGCAGACCTCATTAACACCCGCCTCCAACATCATTAAGATGTTTCCAAGAAAATTAATTGAGAGACTCATTAAAAATAAATTAAGAAAAATGTGTTGCAGAGCGCCCGCACTCAGCTCATAAATCACAGCTCAGGGCTCCGGCCCGCTGCTCCAGCAATTAACTCCAACCTATTTGTTTTATCCTGACTGTGAAAATTAGAAAGCAGACGTGGAGATTAGGGACGTCTGTCAAGCGGAACTTGAAGTGAATATTTTAGGATACAAAATGGAAACCAGGAAAACAAAGAAAGCAGATATTTCACTCTGAGAACTTTGTCATTTAAAAAGTGACTGGCAGATGAAGCGGGTTGGAGGGAGAGAGTGGGGGAGGGAACTGGTATTCTTGGGAGGGAGAAGGTGAGAGAGAAAAGAACAGATGTTTACGTTCTAAGTCTAACTAGATACTCATGGCAGAAGAGCTGGTATTGAGACATAAAATAGAGGGTCCTCATGACACTTACATATGCCATAGTTTAATGTTGAGACATTCGTTCTAATCACTCAAAACAGTTTCTGCTCTTCTTGGATCCATCTTCCTCTGTACTGTGACAAGTACACTTTTCTTTGTCTCTTCTTCAACAGTCAATAGCCAACAATCACTGAGCGTTCCAGTTTCATTTCTGTTGCTGTGATAAACAGCATGGCCAAAAGCAACTTGGAAGAGGGAAGGGCTTGTTTGGTTTACATGCCGTGTTCACAATCTTTCATTGAGGGACACCAGGGTGCAAACCATGGAAGAATGCTGTTTCTTGGCCCTCACTCAGCTAGCTTTCTTATATAGCCCAGGACCACCTGCCTAGGGATGGCATTGCCCACAGTGGGCTGGGCCCTTCTACGTCAATTAGCAACTAAGAAAACACAGACATGGTCACAGGGCATCTGATCGAGGCACTTCTGTATTGGTCTTCCCTCTTTCCAGATGACTCTAGGTTGTTATGGGTTGACAATGAGAACAATCTAGGGTAGTTATCTAGAGTAGTTATCTGGCTGGTTTCTCACATGTATATCATCCCAGTTAACTTTCATAACTCCAAAAGAGAAAGCCAATTTGTAAGTTATGGAAACTGATGCTCAAAGTAAAGTGCTAGTTTTGAGGGGGTCATGTTGGGTTTGCAAACCTGGTGCTTTACTGTGAATCTGGTGAAGCCATTGGTGGCAATTTTTTCATTCATCTTTTTTTTTTTCATTTCATTCTATCAAAACAGAAGGGGGCTTTTGTCCTTTTCTTCCTTCTGCAAATGTTTACTGCGATCTGTCAGGTGTGGTGCCAGGCTGGGGAGGTGGAGTGGTAGCTTCCTTGGGTCTAGGAAAACAGGTGCTGGGCGAGACACTGCAAATGTGAGAGCTGGTGCAGAAGACATGCTTAGAACATAGTCCTCAGGGCTACAGCGACCTTTTATCATTCCAGCCACTCACTCACTGGATGCCCACTCTGTAATGGCACATTCACCTTCATGATTCATTCCTGAGTTGGACCACTGGCTCTCCTACCTATCAGCTATGAGGCACCGGGCAAGTCATTTGGCCTCTTAGTTCCCACATCTGTAAAATGGGGACAATACTTTATTTACTGCCATGAGTCCTCCCTCGCTCCTTCCCTTCTTCCCTCTCTTCCTTTCTCTTGAGGATGAAATGAGAAAATCCCAAGAAGCTCTGAGCAAAGTGCCCGGCTCAGAGTAAGCACTGAGCAAATGTCAACGGTTATTATTCAGAGGTGACATTTATGTTAGCTCTTAAAGGAGCAATAGGAATTCAATTAGAATCCCATTTCTAGGGACAGCTGCAACCTTATGGGTAGTATTTCATATTATTTGGATCTTTTGAATAAAGGGAAGAGTGGATAATCCTGGCACTAATGAGAGCCAGGCCAGCTTGTCATGACACATGCACAGCCTCCCTGGGGCAAGGATCTGAGCTCAGGCTGTGAGTGGGATTTGAGGGCAGGGGAGAGGATGAACAGCACCTTTGTTGATCTTCCTCAGAGCATCTCAAAAGCAGGGAGGAATAACACCACTCTGAAGGGAGAAAGGTGAAGGTGGAAGAGATATACAACATCACGAACCTTCACCACTGTTTTCTGCCTTGCTCAAGAGACATCTGGGGGCAGTAGCTGGTAGATTACCGGCTTTGTAATCTCTAGGATTCAATGACAGTTCAATGGATTGCTGGTTTTTAAAAGACTGAATGGAAGTCTTCATGATAGGTGTGTTGGACCATCCTCACTCTCAATGGGCTCTGTAATAGGCCAGAGATACAGGATCTGAGTGGATGCTCATCTGGATGTTATGAGATGGTCCCAATAGATACTTACAGCTGGTGTCTCCTATGACCCAACAAGGCTGGTCCTGTAAGCTGGAAACTAACAGATTTATCCTGTCTGCTAAGAGCTCCTGGAATTATTCTTCCAAGGCTCTTGCCCTTCAACTGACCTCTAAGCTTTAAGGTAAAGACTTTAAGACAACCCCTAGTGTCAGCTGACCATTTTCCAATGTGTTGTTCTTTTCATGTGGCACAGCAAGTCGTTCTGTGCTTTTGACATCACCCCTGTCACAAGAAAGAGCTGGACCAAGGCACAGTCTGAAGATATGAAATATGAGACTAAAATACTTCCTAGATAGGTTGGTCACATGCCCAATCATAATACAAAGGCCAAAATTTTTGATCTGGTGAATACTCTGGACAGAAAGAAAGAAAAAAAATGGACTAAAGACATTAGACTCCCTAAAGCTCTACAAAGAAAAAGTTGCTGAGTGGTCACAGGAGCTGGGAAAACTGGGGTGCTGGAATCACTTCCAGAAATATCCAGGCTTGCTGTGCCACATGCAAAGAGCAACACTTGGAAAATGGTCAGGTGACACTGGGGATTGTCTTAGTCTCCTGACTTTACCTTAAAGCTTAGAGGCCAGCTGAAGGGAAGAGCCTTGGGAGGCTAACACTGGGAGCTCTTAGCAGACAGGACAAATTTCATACTTACCAGATGACAGACATTGATGGCGGAAAAGAAGCTAACACATGGCCCTGGATGGCAGAGGAAGGGTACAGCATTGAGCTCCCTAGAGTTTGAAGAATAAAACCAAAGTCTTAAAGATGATCAAATGGCAGGCTGCTGATGGCATCACATGAGTAGTGTCCCTGGAAACCTGTCCTCTTCTTGGTCCCTTGTCCAAATAGGTGTTCCCTTCTGTGGGGTCTGCACCCCACAAATCTTCTGCACCTGCCCTCCTCTTCTATCCTCCTCCAGCTTAAGTTGGCAAAAGCCTCTCCCTGCCCTTTATCTCCTTTCACTCCACAGAACAGATGTATTGTCTTCCAGTGTGGATGCAAACATGTCATTTCTACCCCAAGCTCCCAATGTCCACAGAGCAGAGAATAATAAAGTTCAAGTCTCTATATGTTGCCACCTGAAATCAGGGCACAGGGAGCCCTTTCAGGCAGATCTCTCCCTATAGAGACACACATTTTCTAATGGCACATTGTGACTCTTGCCACATCAGCTGCTTACTATGTCCATTCCACCTCTCCAGTGTACCATCTGCGTCACACCTGTTTCAAATTCTCTGCGGGCAAATTTACAGCACTTCTTCAGAAACCAGTCCAAGTTCTCTTTTCTGTCTTCACCGGAAGAGGCACTTCACTTTTGGAACTTGCACAGTGCCTGTTAATACTTGCTGAATGACTGACTAAACTCGTTTGTAGAAATTCTTATATTATCTCTTCCACTTTAAATGACTGCAATGATGCACTAGCCTCTCCTTCACTGGATTACAAGATCCTCAGCTACATACACTATGCCTTTATGCCCCTCATAGAGTCTGTATGTTGCTTATAGTAAGGGCTCTCTAATTTATATTAAATTTAAATTATATATGGGATCAAATACTCTGACACATTATATCAGATTACTTGTGTAAACAAACATAATAATGGAGGAGGAATTACACCTGTGAGCAAAGTGGTTTTAAAGGTCTGCTCCTCACTTTGGGTACGTTGTATTTCTTCATATATTGCCGTTCCTCAGAGAGTCAGAGCCAGAGCCTCAGAATGGAAGTTTCCTTAACTACCTGAAAGAAGACAGTGATGTCTGAGTAGGGTCAACAACAGAGCCTTCCCTAAACCTCACATGACACAGAAGGCAAATCAGTGAGGGTCTTGAGCAAGAGCCTCCATCCCCCTCAGTCTCAGGAGCCAAATTGTTCATGTGTTGGTGGCAGCAGGAATCTGCAAAAGTGAGCACAGGTGGTCCTTATCCAGCATCTGTGCTTCGGGATTCCTCCCTTCGCTTCCCAGCACAGTCAAAACAAGATAAAAGTCAAGAGCCACTCCCAAAATCCTGGGGACTCTTATGCAGACACAACCCTCTGAATATTGTCCACATATGGAAGATGGGTAGTAACAGAAATCAGACTGGGATGCTGTTGAACACATCATCAGGCTTTCTTTCCTGACCTAAAGGCCACATATGGGATAAAGGCTCCCTATTGAGCTATGAGTGCCTGTGGGCATGTGTGTTCATGCCCCCACCCATCTCTGCAATCTTCAGGGGCCAATGGTGCTTGTGTAAGATGGCCTTGACTACTTCTTCCCACCGGGTCTATACTTCAATGTAACATGGTTATCTCAGCTGGAGACTAGACCCTGTGCTGGTGAACTCCATCTCTCTGAAATGACTCATGTTTAAGCTTTGTTATTTAATTGGACAGGCCTGGGTTCTGGGAGCAGCGTGTATTTCTTCACAGGATTCATTGGTTATTGGATGATTCTGGGCTGTGGCTAACTGGCTACCACATAGTATGTTATCTAGTGTTTCCAATGTTAACAATCAGGGCAATTAGCACAATGCGGGACTTTGGGCTAATTTATTCTCTTGAGGTCATGAGCCCTGGTTCTGTCAGGGTTCAAATGACGCCCATGCTTCCACTGATTACTCAAGCATCTCTGGGGTTAATTTTCATTGAAATAAACTGATGCTAATGACAAGCAACTATGTCTGTCCCCATTCACAATGTCATATTAGTGTCCTTTTGTTTGCTTCTCACTAAAAATGCAGAGATGGTGCCAAAAGCTTCCATTGGTCCTAATTGCACACCACTCTCTAGTTAACTTCAGAACTGTTTCCTCTTAATAACCTATTCTCCTCTTAGAAAAAAAACAAGAAACCAAGGATGAGAATTGCTTTTTCTTTTTTTCCTTTATGATAGCCAACACAGTGAGTAGTTGAAATAATAAATAAGCAGATAACTATGACACATTTGAACTAACAATAGTCTGGGAACTTATGAAGAAATGTTTGGATTTGAACTTGGTCACAATATATCAGCAAGACCTCTTGTGACCTTGACCTTGATTCACATCATCAAAAATTTTGCATAATAATGCATAATAATGCTTGCCTCAAAGGATTTAAGGAAGATGAGATGAAAATATTTTTTTTTTTTGGCTGTTGTTGAAAGCACCTAGCAGTGCTTGGATGTGGAAAGGACCTGAACACATTATCATATTACTAGCAAGCTGAGACCTAATCAAAGGGCCTGTCCTCTAAAGGCCCATGCAAATCTAACTAAGGCAAGAATTTAATAGATTTCCTTTATGTCTTCTGTCATTCCAGAAGACATTCATTTGTACTGAAAAAAAAAAAGACTATAAAATTTAGTGGTTTTAGGAATTGTGAAAAGTATTTAGTATTAAACTTCCCCACTTAATGGCAAAGGAATAGATCCAGGGCAACTAATGTCAAGGTTACATGGCTAATAATTCCACAGACTGGTCTCCATTGCATTTGCACACACAGCATTGTTAGATGTGCTGGGATGCATTGAAGATGTATCCTTTTTTTCAGAGTCTAGGGTGTGAATGATGATAGCATTCCACTGTAGACTTTTAAAGATCTTTAACTTTTGGTTATGCTTCCAATAGTGAAAGGAACGCATGCTGTTCAAGAAAAACTGGAAGGAAAATCTAAGAAAGAAAATGGAAATTGCCTGAAATGATAGATATATTAAAAAAAAACATTTCAGTGTACCTGATGAAATTGAAGTGACTGCATGTATATTTTGTTTGAGGTTTTTTTTTTTTAATTCGGCATTACTTCCTGTAGCATTAAACAGTCCTTGGAAGTAGAATTCAGAGGGATGCACGACATGTTTTTGTTTGGATTTACCACAGCTAAGGCAGCAGAATGACACACACTTAAAGGTCAGACATACTTGGTGTGGAACTTCAGCTCCAGTCCTTTACGGTGGGATGATGTGAAATCAGCTAATTGAGCCTCAGACCTCTCATCTGCAGAACCCTGATGATGCTCAGTGAATGTGATTTCTCCCAAGGCTAAACCACAGGAGACAATGTGCAGCGCTGTGCACGCACACTGTGAGTACTTGGCAATTGGTAGCTATTGACCAACACTATCTTACTAGTTTCTGTTATTGAGTATTTAGATTGTTCCTGATCATTAGTTCCCAGTTAAAACATCATCCCTATACTGAACAGAGTAACCTACCTGGAAAATACACATATGTGTGCATGTAAGTATCTTAAGTAGAACTTCCCAGGGAATATGTGTCGTGTCAGGGTGGAGTTTGGAGTCACATAGATAAATATATATCCAGTACTGTCTACCCACTCATGTGCCTGTTGATGTATACCCTAAAAACTTCTCTGAGACACAAGACTATCTTAGTGTACTGGTAGAAAGTCTCACCCACAGGACAAAAGAGAGCCTCTATAAAATGGAGACTGACCCTGACAATTTCTTTTCTTACAATTTTACCCATGCTGTTGATTCTGTCAGGAATAGCCCCAACTCCTACTTCCCAAGGAGAATATCCTCTATGATTCAGCCTGCATATCACTTCTTCCAGGATGGGTTCTCTGCCATAACCTTGACGAGATGTTTCCCTTCCCTGGATATGCAGTTCTCTATCATGGTGGGTACCGAATTCCCTTGATGCTGTGGACTATGAGCTCTCAGAGGTCAGAAACTTTATTTGATCGATGAATGTATCCCAGTTCCTAGCGTGAGTCCATCCTCCCTTCTTCTCTCCCCCCCTACCTTTTTCCCCCTCCCCCCTAATATAATCTTTTCTTTTTTATTTTCTTTTTTGAGACATAGCCCCGACTGGTCCTGAAGTGGATATGGAGCTAAAAATGACTTTGGATTTCCTTGTCTTCCTGTCTCTGCCACACTCAGTTTTTCAGCTTTCTGATACTGGTATATGCTCACATAAATTATTAAATCCTTAAACTTATAAACAAATTCTGGGATCATCTTTCTTTTTTAAAATCATGTCTTTAGGATAGTTTTGAAAAAGCAGAATTACAATGTCCAAAAAGAATGAACATTTGGCAGGTCGTTAATGCATTCTTGGTGAGATATGTTACCAAAAAAATTCAAGACATTAATTTGTTTCTGTGTCTGTTAGTGTTTGCCATTTGTATGGGGCAAATCGCTAAAGGAGCCAATGTTTGAGTCACAAAGTTGGCTATACATACATACATACATACATACATACATACATATACATACATATACATACATACATACATACATACATACATACATACATACATACATACATACATCAAACATTCTCAGTGTCTGATTCAGTTGAAACAGACGGAAGTATCATCATTTGGACTGACCAGTAGAGAGTGGGGCCCTAAGAATGTTGATGTTCAACAGTATATCATCACCAGATGGCTGAGATATAAACCGCTAAAGAATGGTGACTTCAGTCACTTCCCATCCATGTAATTTCTCCAAGCCCATTTTCACATTTGTAAATGGGTTTAATGATACCTCTTAGGGGTCATGTGATGACTGAATTGAATCAAATGGGCTGACACACATAAAATCCTAATACATACATTTGTGTGCTTTTATGGACTCCTACTGAAGAGAGACAGATGCAGGGAAGTTGGATCATCTGAGGTTAGGGGACTCAAGTTCTGAGTTTAGGAAACAATGAGGTGGATCTATTTGATTGACTTGCCTCTCATAAAGTCTCATAATGTCCATATACAAACTATTAGGATAGACCCAGATGATCCCATTTTATCACATGGGAAGTAGAAGAATCACAGCTATAAAAAAGCCTTTCATCTTAAGGGGCAGTTGAATAAATGAAAATATCTCTAAGATATTTTAGGATATTACACTCAGACCCAAAATTTTAACCACTCACATAGACATGACTTAAAGGAAAATCAAAATCTGAGACTAGGAAGATGATTCAATAGGTAAAGTACTTGCTGTGCAAGTAATTAAGATTTGAGTTCATAACCTCACCACCCACATAAAGAAGCCAGGTATGCCAGTGCACGCTTGCAATCCCAGCACTGGGGAGGTAGAAACAGGCAGGGCTTCTGGTCAGTCAGTCTAGCTGAACTGGTGAACTCCAGATGTTTAGTGAGAGCTGGCCTCATTCAACAAATAAGGTAGAGACTGATTGAGGAAGGTTCCTGTTGTCAACATCTGGATTCCACATGTATGCCCACAGGAACACAAACGAACACACACACACACACACACACACACACACACACACACACATCTGGATTCCACATGCATGTGCACACACAGGTCTTCACTTGACAGGCAGAGGGAGAGGGATCACTCACTGCATTTGGGGCTAGCCTGGGCTAGACTGAGAATCTCTTAAAGAGGAAAAAACTCAACAATTCAAGGCCTAAAATCTCTCCCGATTTGATTTCCGAATCCAAGTGACTGGACTCAGGCACAGTAAATACACTGTTCTCAACCTCCATGTGTCCAAGGTGCTCTTTCTGCTCTCTTCCTCTCATCCCTCTGCCTGTTTTGCTACTCAGAAGCCAAACACTCAGGGCCACAAGCAACTCTTCACCCATCCTCATGCTAGCCTCTAGCTAGACACCAACTTCTGTTCTAGCGCCTAAATATCGCCTACTTTTCACCCTTTGTCCATACACACGTCGCTGCCTTGGGCCAGCCCCTCTTCCTTCCATGTCTAGGTTTCTGCAGTGACCTCCTGGCCGGCATCCTTGGGTTTGGTTTTGCTTACTCCACTCCATCCCTCACATCCCTGTCACGAGCATGTGTATCATCCGTCTGGATGAAAAAGAGCTGGAAATGGCAATAGATATCAATGTCCTCAAACAGTATTCTTTAAAAAACATGATGCCATAGGTTAAGACATAATCATTTGAACATAGCTCTCCTTGAGACAGGTTGACTGGCATGAGAATCAAATGAAATAGAACAATGGACGATACATATCAATCCACTTGAAATGATATCCACAGAGAACTGACATTTACTAGACTGAGTGGAGATGACAGAGCAGCCATGTTGCATGTTCAAAGGGGTGTATCAAAACGATTCTGCAGTGTCTCCAGGTCCACGTGGTCTTGCCACCATGCCCGTTGAGGGTAGTACTTGGGAAAGTCCATTTATTAGAGCTTGGCAATCATAGCAGCCAAAGCCACAACCAACAGGGACAAATTTTCTTACCACCTCAAAAGGCAGATACATTGCTCAAGTAGCTGAAGGAAACCCCTTTCAGTTTTATGTCCACAATGAATTCCGTAAGACACAGGGCTCTCAGTCAGGGCATTACCGATTCTTTAGGTCTTTGACACATCTACTGTCTGAAGGATAAGGAGGAGTAGATGGTTCAAGTCTCACATATTCAGAGAGAATGACAGTTTGACAAGTGGAGTAAGGTAAGACGAGACATGACAGTTAAGATTAGCATTTCTCAAACCACCTGTGGTAAAGACCAATTTAAAAAATAACTACTTTTAGACCAGTATTTTTTTTGTAAAAACAAACTAAAATTAACACCAGATGAATGAATCACAAAAGAAATACAAAACATAAAGACTGTTTTTTAATGACTAGGTTATATAGACACATAATTACTATGTCAAATTGCTATTAAAACATCTACATTCTTATTCTTATTTTTTGCATTCATATCATTAGAAACCAGCTCAGAGACTGGCAGTGGTCTATGGGCCACACTTTGGGGACACTGTTTTAAAGGATTTACCCAAGATGGTTGGGAAATGGGGATGGAGAGATGGTTCAGTGTAAAATGCTTGCTGTGCAAGCCTGAGGACCTATGTAAAAACCAGGTGCAGTGGCACTTGCCTGTAACCCCAGAAGTTGGCAGATAGTATCAACGGAGTCTCCAAAGCTCAATGGCCAGCCAACCTAGCTGAAACAGCGAGCTCCATTGTTAATGAGATTCTATCTTAAAAAATAAGACAGAGGCTGATGAGATGGTTTAGCAGGTAGAGGTGCTTCGTGCAGACCTTACAATCTCGGTACCTTCCTGGACCCTACAAGGTGGCAGGAGAGAGCAGACTCCTGAGAACTGCCCTCTGATCTTTGCTTTTATGCACACATACCCATAAAAATGTAAGGTGAAGAGTGATAACGGAAGACACCCAGTACTGAAGTGGCATCCACATGAATGCATACAGATGTACGTACACACACACACACACACACACACACACACACACACACACACACACA
>CAJQZJ010032054.1:1724461-1747347 GCA_907164525.1 Lophiomys imhausi | reverse complement strand
CACACACACACACACACACACACACACACACACACACACACACACACTTTGTTAGTAGAAAGAGTCTACTAACAAAGACACACTATTTGCAACACACTAGTCTGTTAATTGATGGTAATGTGGCATGCATTACAGACTGAAACATATTGACCCTCTGCAGCCTGGAAAACATCCATCTCTAGTCAGACAAGTTGACTGGGATAACAAAATAGCTGTGAGACTGGGGAGCTTCTAGAGCAGTGGTTCACAACCTGAAACTGTGAAAGTTCAATAGTTTTTATTATGATGACCTCAACCATAAAATTATTTCATTGCTACCTCATAACTGTAATTTGCTACTGTTATGAATTGTAATGTAAATATCTGATATGCAGGGTATGTGATATGTGACCCCAAAGGGGTTGTGACCCACATGTTGAGAACCACTGCTCTAGAGGAACACAGTTGCATAGATTAAAATAAAACTTTAGCAGAGAATGAATATATGTATATACGTGTATGTACATGCATACATGCTATGACTATATTTCATCGTATTTTTCAGTAATAGATTTTCCAATCAATCAACCGGCCGTGAAGAATGTCCTCCATCCTCATTAGCTCTCAGTCAGTCAATTGTCATGACAGCTCCTTTGATAGGATGGCTGACAATAATGGAAACACTGGTGAGGGGGGAAGGCTCATTCAGCATCTCTTGAACCATACATATGCATCAAGCAGAAGCCCTTCTGGTTCCAATAAAAGGTCAGTTTTCTGGGAGAAGACATGTAGTCTGTATTTGAACTTCAAAAGGAAGACCTCAGATTCTCAGCTCCACTATTGTTTTAGGTTAAAGGGGCTGAGAGGTATTGATGAAGTAGGAATAACCAAAAGTGAGAATGAGCAGACATCCTTATTTCTTTTAAAATCTTGTTTGTGACATAGCTGTCCTCACACCATGGCTTGATATGTCATTATGGCATGTGTTTAAAGTGACTCTCATGAGCTGGGTCTCACTATAGCCAAAGGTGAACTAGGAAATGGATATGATGCATGGAGAAATGGCAGAAGCAGCTTTGACAACCAGGAAATGGGTATGATGCATGGAGAAATCAATCATTAATGTATAGGCTGAGCCATGATTTGAGTGGACTGACAGGCAGAGATCAGAGAATAGAAAACTTTTGCGGGGACCAGGTTTCAAAGAGTAAAGAGCAGAAATACCGGAAGGGGGAGTTGAAGGCTGCAGACACACCCTGAGCATGTTCTTGGCATTGAGAGGGGAGGTAGCGCAGCACCCGTTCGGTGTTTGGGGGTCTGTCAAGACAGATGTGGGTACAAATGATGAAAAGAAGCACTGAGAGGCCTACAGAAATCGGAATTCGAACAAGATATATGTGCTTCTCAGAGGAGAAGGCCATTAACTCCACCAGGGAGACTGAAAGAAATACAAACATGTATGAAGCCATCTGTGTGGGTGAAGTTACCCTCAAAGTGTTAAGATCAGTTTTAGAAGGTGGTAAAAGGAAACCAAGGTCTATTTCACCTAAAGTCAAGTGTGTGCATAACTCTCAGTGGTAAAGACGTAGGTTAGAAGTTCTTCCTCAGGGTAATTACTTTCCACCAAAATATCTCTCTCACCTCTCTCTCTGTCTGTCTCACATACACACACATTCTTTTACACACATGCAGTTTTACACATACACCTACTCCTTGAGTACATACATACATGCATACATACACATATACTCTTACACATATATACATATGCAAACTTGCACACATACACAATATGGACACACATACATATACACACTCATACATATTCATGCACATATATGCAAACACTCATAGAATACATAAATACACACTCATAGAATACACACATACACATGCACATATACATACTCTTATACATACATACACAAACATGTACATATACACATATACAATAGGGTCACACATACATATGCACATACCATATAAATAATAAAGAGTGAGTGGTACATGGCTTAAGTCTGGAGAGGAGATGGACTCCCTATACCTTCATTAGTCTTTTATTCATTCAGATTATTTAAGCAAATATGTGACTGAGGAATGCTTTGAGCAGGCTGAATGAGATACACATCTTTATAATCAACTGGCCATACTCCAATGCCACCTTTCTTTAACATTTCTGGCTATTTTATGTAACTTTATTGAGATACAATTTAGCTATTAAATACTAACTCTTAAAGTGTGTGGTTCATCTTTATGCAACCATTACTATTGATTTTATAACCCTTTAAATCACCCCAAAGGAGCTCTTGGAGGTATGAGTAGTCATTTGTTTCTTTCTCTCTATTAGTTTCTTTTCACATGGTTATGAGACAATATCTGACAAAAGCAACTCAAGTGGAGAAAGAATCATACTGGCTCCCAGTCCATCATGATGGGCAGACATGACAGTTCATGTGGCAGCAGCATGTGGAGGAGGTCCCTCACATCCTGGGGGATCAGGAACGAAAGAGGTTGGGCTTGACCAGAAGCAGTATCACCTTCAAGAGCTACCCCCAGGAACCCACTTCTGCTGGCTAGACCACAGTCTCAGAGGTTGCAGAATGTCCCAAATAGTGCCACCAGCTGGGGGCCAATGCCTGAAACACACAAGCCTGTGGGGAACATTTCAGATCCAAACCATAATATTCTCCTTTCCTAGTAACTACGACTTCAGTTTTTAAAACCAATCTATCCCTGTGGATTTGCCCATTTTAAACACTGCATGTAACTAAGCATGTGCTATCAAGTTTCTGTGTCTGGCTTCTTTAAATCACTATGAAGTCTCCAAGGTTCCTCATTCTGTACTGTCATCAGTACCTCACTCCTTTTCACAGCCAAATGATATTTCTTTATACGACTGCATCCCATTTTGTTCATGCACCGGTTGATTTACATTTGAGTCCTTTTCACTTTTGGCTATTGTGAATTTCTTTTTTTTTTTTTTTTTTCTTTTTTTTTTTTTTCCTTCAAGTTACTTCTCAATCGCAATCCCCTCCCTCCTCCCCCCTCTAGTTCTTTCCTCCCACCCTCAACCCCCCATCCTCTTCCTCCCTCTTTTTTTAAAGTTTAAGATATATCCTATTTCCCCCAATAGCTCCCCCTTTCAGTCTAACACATGGCTCTTTCACTTATAATAATAAATACAATACAAAACAACAGAGGTAATTAGGCCACAGTTATGAGGGTTATATGGCTTAGCGTACATTCCCAATGTCCAGTCCATATGTATTTGGCATCTGACTTTAAACATTCTACTATCTAACCATCTCCATGAGTTTAAAGTTCTATATCTGACCCAACTTTCATACTAACTTGCAACACAATTTTAAAAACATCTTCTTAGATCCACAACACTCTCTTGACTCCTAAACAACTCAAAATTATGAGACTATTGTGAATTTCTTTTTTTTAATAAATACTTTATTTTTTTTTCTTCAAGTTACATCTCAGTCACAAACCCTTCCCTATTCCCCCTTCCTATCCCGCCCTTCCACTCTCTTCCCCCCAGAAGTTTCCCCTTTCAGTCCAACAGATGGTTCCTTCTCTTATAACAGTAAGTATTATACAAAACAACAGATATAAATATGCCATATTGTGAATTTCTTATGTGGACATATATTTCATGTTTTCAGTTTTCTTGGGTACACAAGTAGGAGTTTGAGTGGTAGACAACTTAATAGTCTCCATGTTTACTGAGTTGGGTAGCCGCCATACTCTTTCTTCAGTTGCTGTACCATTTTAGAAGTCTAGAAGTTGTCTTCTGATGTCTCTGCATCCTTACCCTCCATCTTTTTGATTTCAGCTCTTCTACTGAATGTGAATTTGGGCTTGGTTTGTATTTTCTTAGTGACTAATGATGGTGAGAATGTTTGTGTGTACTTATTACCATTTATATGTTTTTGTTGCAGGAATCTTTATCCAACTCCTTGTACATTTTAAAATTGAAATGTCTTTCTAGTGTTGATTTGTAAAGGTTTTCCACATATTCTGAATAAGTTAGTAGTTGGGTGGCTTGAAAATATTTTCTTCATTTTAAAAAATACATTTTTTTGAGGTAGATTCTTATGATACCAAAACTGGCTTCCATTTTACTATGTAGCTGAGGATGATCTTGAACTTTGGATTCTCCTGCCTGTCTCTCTCCTGAGTTCTGAGATGACAGGCTCACCACCATGAATGCTTTATGTAGTGCTAGAGGTTAAACCACACATGGTGGGCAACCACCGACTGAACCACACCCACAGTCCCATGTTGTAGTTTTTTGGGGGGCTTTTTGAAGCATTTTAGTGCTTTGTCTATTTTATTTTTGTTACTTTTGGTGTCATATTTAAAAAACATTGCTTTGCCGGGCGTGGTGGCTCATGCCTTTAATCCCAGCACTCGGGAGGCAGATGCAGGCAGATCTCTGTGAGTTTGAGGCCAGCCTGGTCTACAAAGCGAGTCCAGGACAGCCAGGGCTGTATTGCATATGGTGTGTCCTTCACATATGATATTCAATTGTCTTAACCTCATTGGTTGGTTAGACGATATTTTCCCCACTGAATCATTGTAGCACTGTTTTGAAAAATAAATTAACCATGACATAAAGGTATACTTAATTCTGCACTCTCATTTCGATTCCATTTAGCTGGTCTTGTTCTATCCTTATGTCATTAATATGCTATCTTCATTACTTGGTTGCTTTTATAGAAGTTATGGAATTTCAAACTGTGAGTTTTCTAGCTTTTTTAACATTTTGACTATTTTGGGTTCCTCACATGTCTGTATATATATATATATATATATATATATATATATATATATATATTAGGACTGGCTAGTCAGTTTCTGAAACAAGCATCTGAACTTTGGGTAGGGTAAATCTGTTTCGGGGGGGGGGGTGGTACTACCTTGGCAGCACCACATTTTCCTGTTCATATCCATGTGTGTCCTTTTGTTTATTTAAGCCTCTAATGCTTTTGGAAAAAATCTGCAGTCACAGTCTTAAATTTTTATTAAATTTATTTCTAACTATTTTATTTTAATATTAATTTTTAACATCATTATAAAAGTAGAATTGTTTCTTTAGTGTCATTTTGGGTGTTAATTGTTAGTACATAGAAATATCCAAAATTTACAAAGAACTCAAGAAATTAAATGCCAAGAAACCAAATAATCCAACCAAAAAATGGGGACAGAGCTAAACAGAGAATTCACAAAGGAGGAATCCCCAATAGCTGAGAGACACTTGAAGAAATGCTCAGCATCCTTAATCATCAGAGAAGTGCAACTCAAGACGACTCTGAGATTCCATCTCACACCTGTCAGAACGACTAAGATCAAAAGCTCAAATGACAGCACATGCTGGTGAGGGTGTGGAGAAAGGGGAACCCTCCTCCATTGTTGGTGGGAGTGCAGGCTTGTGCAACCACTATGGAGGCCAGTCTGGAGATATCTTAGAAAACTTGGAATAGCTCTGCCTCAATACGCAGCCATACCACTTCTGGGTGTACATCCAAATGATTCCTCACCAAATCACAAGGAAGTTTCCTCATCTATATTCATAGTAGCCTTATTTGTAATAGTTAGAAACTGGAAACAACCCAGATGTCCCTCAACTGAGGAATAGATTAAAAAACTGTGGTACATCTACACAATGGAATACTATTCAGCTATCAGAAACAATGAAATCATGCAATTTGCAGCCAAATGGATGGAACTAGAGAAGCTCATCCTGAGTGAGCTATCCCAGACTCAGAAGGATGCACATGGCATCTATTCACTTGTAGTCGGATTTTAGCTATATGGTACATGATATCTATACTACAACCAATGCACCAAAAGGAATATGGACATAGACTTTTTCTTTTTCTCCCTGTCAATGAGACACTTTCCCCTAATGGTGCTGCCTTGTAGGTCCCCAGTGTATCAGGAGGCTCTTGGCTCTCATAAGACTGCTGAACTGGGGTGGGGGACTGTTATGTAGGGACACTCCACTCCAGAGGAGTGGGATGGGAGGGATAGGGGGCAGAGGGTGGGAGGGCAGGACTGGGAGGGGTGGAAAGAGGACACTGTGATGGAGATGTAACCTGAAGTAATGAATAAATAAATTTTAAAAAATTGTGGAATATAAAAAAAAGAAATACACTTGATGTTTGCATGTTGAGGTTTTATTCTTAACATAATTGAACCCATTCACTAGTCCTAACAGTTGTTTCTTTTAAAAATTGGGAGGTGCTTATAATAATCATACATAATAACGGGTTTTATCATGACCATTTTATTCATATATATATAATGCATTTTGACCATATTCACCTCTTGTTACTCCATCTTGTTTCCTTCTCCCTCCTCCTGGTCCCCTTCCTTTTAATTGTTGCTCTTTAATGGGTATCTAAGGATTTTCAATAGACAAACATAAACTCTATAGGCTAACCCTCCAACATGATACTGAATAGAAGTATTGAGAAACTTATCCTAACTTCCTCCTAGTCCTCAGTCTCCCAGCTCCAAGAGAAATACCTGCTTTGGAATTTTTACAGATGCCCTATTTAGGGTAAAGATGTTTTTGTGCCTTTGGGTTTTAAAAAAAAAAAATAGGATTAATTAATTAATTAATTAATCACAAAAGTGTTGGATTTATTCATTGCTTTTCCCCCATTTTCCTGGTTTTGCCTTTAAAAATTATATTGATTGCACCTTGCTTTTCCAGAAGACCAGATTATATACTCAATGACATTGTGGATTTAGGAAGAAAGGATGAGAAACAGCATGTTGCTAATATTCTTTCGTTTCTATTGGCTTCATTTAACAAAGTGCAAGAAAAATGGAGCCCAAGAAAGACCATGCCGGTTTTAAAAGGGGTGTGTGTGTGTGTGTGTGTGTGTGTGTGTGTGTGTGTGTGTGTGTGAAAAATTCAACTATTTCCAGCCTCCAAGCATCAATGGCTACAGTTGGGAGGTGCTTTTAGTAATATGGCTGACACGGACATACATCTAACATGTATATCTACATGGACACGTTAAGGCTTACGCTCAAGACCTAACCAAGGTGACAGCCACCATTCTTCAGCCGAGACTCTGAATTGATTTGGTGGTACTCAGTGAGCATCTTCAGATGGGAAAGAAGCTGGAGTGGGGGTGGGGTGGAGGAAGCAACAGTTAAGCCACGAGACGCTCTTTAAGCGTCTGTAGGAAGCTGTGCGTATCACCTTCATGCACATTTCCCTGGTGAGAGTCCGTAACTATGCTCTGTGTCAAAAAGGCAGCCATGGCTTACTGACAGGTCCTGGAAATCAGTTGAGGATGACACCTATAAACTTCTCTCAGGGCCAGCGAAGACTTGAGAACAGCACTAAAATCCACCCACCTTCCCTCAAGGTGAAATTTGTTTTCTTCTTTTATAGGTAAAATTTTTTCACCCTTCTTTGGAGAAGACCCGAGGTCTTATGTAATTTCTTCATGGACTCAAGACCTGGGTCTCAGGTGTCTCCTCCTGACCCAGGCACTTGGGCTAAGAAGTCAAATTACCTCTGCCTACATATTCAAAATATGGCAGAAGATGAGCAAGAGTGACCATAGTAGGCATTTCCATTCACAATGAGAAAGAATAGAAATCGTAGCCCATCAATGGCTCACAGCAATTCTGAAATCTCCATGGAATGAAATGGAACTGGTTTCTAGGGGTAGAGGCTATTTCCTGAGTGGACTCCACACCCACTTCCTGGAGAAACTTCCCATTCATTGCTCCTCATGGCTATGGAAAAATTTTTTCCTCATTATCCTCCTTGGCTACAACTGAAGGATTCATTGAAAAATAATCTCCTCTGGGGCTTGAAACCTCTTAGATGTGGTCTCCAAGTCACTGTTGCTTTAGACTGTCACTTAGGAAAACCTCAGGTGATGGTTGTGTGCAGGAAGTGTTATTCAGTTACCAAATCTTTCAGTCCAAGACTGTGGGATGTCTTTCCATTTCATGGGTTACTTAACTTCTCCCAAAAGATTTGGTTGGTGTTAAATCCCTTTCAAAACTGAACCATGCTTCTTGTATCTGTTGGCTCCTGTGACCACTGCATCTCAAGAATCCATTGCTCAGTTACTTTTGGAAGCACGCTGCCGTGGGACTGGATTCTCAGTCTCTTGAGTGTTCAAGTGTTCCTGAAAGGGCCTGTCCAAAAGTAACACCGGGAGCCACAGAGTCCTTCTTTGTTCTGATCATACCTTCAAATGCAGGAATTTGATGTGTAGGTAAATATTGCATAAAAAATGTGGGACAGGAGGCTCTAATTTCTAAAGTGAGAATCATCCTCTCTAGTCTAGTTGTTTTTAACTAGAAGTTGAACAAAATGACCAGAGGTTATTTTCTCCAGGGGACATTTGTCAATGTTTGGAGATGCTTTGTGAAAACTCCGTGAGGAGGTACCACTAGCATGTTGTGGATGGAGCCCACGGACAGGCTGACCAGAGGAAAAAACATAGGAAAATGCTTCTTTCTCTGTCTCTTCTACTCTACATGGATGTTCTTGGGGCTGAGGCTGAGAATGCCCATTTCTAACAGTACCATTGAAATAAAAGTCCCAACAACACCCCCAATGGTTCTCCAAAGGAAAAAAAGAGCAAGATCAAATATTTCTAGGTTAATATCACTAGCCACATGTATGTTCAATAGTTTTTGGAAATCTTTGAAAAGACATTTACTTCGTTGGACTTGAAGGACTCAAAATTTGTGATTTCAAAGAGCCAAAGTTTGTTTTGTGGAAATATTTTCACTGTCTACTGACCATGACATCTCCATCCTTCATCTTCTCAAAATTTCTTACAGTGGGTCACTGAGATAATTCAGCAGATTAGGTGCATGCCACACAAGTCGACAACATACGCTTGATCCCCAGAACCCACATAAAGGGGGATAAAAAGAATCTACTCCATAAGTTTGTCATCTGACCCTCCACATGCATGCTTCCCATAATTATAATAAAACACAAATAAAATGAAATGCCTTACCTAACATGTAATATTTAGACTCCTTCCCTTATCTGCCAAAACTTATTTGCCCTGCTAAGACACAGTATTGATTTATATGTGGATTTCAGTTTTTCTTTTTAGTTAGTGTGTGCCTCTGACAATCCTCCTGCTGTCTTTGGTGGCTGTGAAGGAAATCCCCCAGGTTTAATATTAAACAGGCAATGAAGTTGATGTGATGAAGTTTTCTGAGCACCAGGGTGCTAAACATAAAGGTAAATGTTTTAGTAAAAAAAAAAAAAAAAAAGCAGATTTTACCTCCACAGGAAAAGAGTAATGCAAATTATAGAGGTAAAAACACTTACCAGATTATAGCAGACAGACTTTTGAGCAGAGAGTAAGGCAATCTGCACCTGCTAAGGATTTAGTCTAGAAATAAAAGGAAGTCCCACTTCCTTCCTAGTGTCTGCTGTGCTTGCTGGTCTGTGGAGCCTAGAGAGTCAAGGACTACAGGGTTGAGACTGATTCTGACATTCCAGATGAAACCAGATATGAAGAGGAAGAAAGTGCTATTGTTTGTGCCAGCAGCACCTGCTCTCTTAGCCAGCTCCAAATGTCTCTGTTAGTAAAAAGGACAAGTCTACCTTCTAATCGAATTTGGACTAGGTAGAGATTGTTCTGTCAGATACACGGTCTATTCCCATCTTGCCTTTTTCTTTTCATTTCATACCATGTTTCATTTTATTCCTTTGTATCATGGTTGGAAATAACATGAATCTTTTTTTTCTCTGAGGTTTTTCCTCTCTTCCTCATGGTGTCTGTACCGGAATCATGACTAGCCAAACTTCAGAGAGTGCATGGCAACAGAAAGTGTGCCAAGCTGAAAGAAAGGCACCCAGCACTGGCCTGGCATCTACTGTCCCCTGGCTGAGTGTCACAAGTTGCTTCTGTACTGCTGTCTTAGTACAATTAGGACTGTACCAAAAGACATCTAAGATAGTCTCTGAATTTTAAACCTTCTTTTATATGCATGAGAACAGCCACACATATTTTCACCATTTGCTTATTTTGTAGCCATTTATTGGATATAGTATGCAATATATAAATGTGCGTGCATGCGTGCTCATATGTGTATCTCTCTCTCTCTCTCTCTCTCACACACACACACACACACACACAGGGGGAGGGAGGAAGGGAGGGGGAGAGTTGTGCACAGAGAGAGAGCGAGAGAGAGAGAGAGGTAGTAGTAACCATGGTAGACAATATAAATATAATAATCTGTAAACACAACTTGTGCACAGAAGATGCCCAGGTATTTAGATACCTCCACTGGAGGAAATATGTAAGCAAAATAGCATTCTTTGAAATGTCATTCCTTCCCTCTCCCAGGACAGATGAAGTGCCTGCATACTCTGGCCGGTCACTAAAACAGCCATGAAAAGCCTCATGCGTTTATAAAGCAGGACAAAGCTTTGAAGCTTCAGCCTTAACTCGCCCAGCATCCCCCGGCTGCGATGGGGACAGCATTTCCCTAGTCAAAATAGCCTGGCTCTATTTATAGTGTTCGCTTCTCTGGATAATAAACAGAACTCTCAGCCTGTGCTCATATCATTTTCCTTCAACTGCCCCACCACTTAACACAGTGCCAACAATTAAACAAAATCCAGAGCCACAATATGGAGCTGTGGCTCTAGTTAGTCACCTGGGAGAGGACAGTGACCAGCATATACTTGAATAGTCAAAGCCCTGAAAGAATGTTTGATACCCTTTGTTTGCCCTGGATTTCTAGCATCTCTACGGCTAGTTTGCTAGGGCTGGTGGTTTTTATTTGGGGGTTATTGGGGGTGGATATTCCTTTAAATGATTCTAGAAATATCCTGTCTCCCTGGCTGGAGGGAGGCTGTGTTCATCTGCTAGGTAATGTTCTTAGCAGATAGCATTTTAAATAAGGATGGCAGACAATACAGCCTCCATGGAGACTGCTACAATTCCCTTCTATTCTTTTTCAAATGTTAAGTCTGTGTTAGGTTATTTAATAGACCACAATATATTCAGTGGGTACAGAATCCATGCCCCCAAACGGCTGGGTTTTAATTCTAACCCTCTAGTCTGTTTTAACTAAGACGTTTTCTCCTGTGCATATAATCTTCATTATCATAGAAGTTATTTTTAATTTATAATTAACATAGTCTCTTTCTCATCATGTATGCCTTGATCGACTTGGACCCTCCGGACACATCTTGTCTGGCACCGTGCTGGCTGTGTCCTGCAGTTCTCCAAACATGCAGTAGGTGTCTATCTTAGCCTTTCCTTATCCCTTCCTCCTCTTTAGTCCCTGACACTGGGATATAGTGCATAATTCCAAAATGGAAGCTTTTTGAAAATTCACCTTGATTATCAGACATTAAAAGTGACTCATCCCGCAGTGACTGTCTGGCAGAAAGGGATGGGATCAGACAGCAAGACAATGAGGGGACTGGGCGCATTAGCGCACTAGATTACAGAGACATAAAAAATACCTTTGTTCTGCCAAAGATCCAGTCATTTGCTAGTTGTGTTATGTGGAAGAGAAAGAATGAGAAGGAAGAATCCACTAAACAAACAAACAAGAGAATTCATCTATGAATTAAAAACCTCCTCAGATCTTTTTATCCTAAGAGGGGAGGGGAAGTAGCTGATCATCCATCTCAAGAGGAGGCGAGTAGAGATGCTTCTGAAAGGGATCTATAGTCCCTCTCTCAGTGGTCATCACATTTTCCTCACCACCTTCTGTTTCTTGGGTCTCCATAAGAGCGAGACTGCCAAGTTAATAGGGCTTGGTCTTGTCTGTGTGTCTGTCCTCAGCCTGATTCGCAGTGGAGCATTGCACAATTAGAACGTTTTCATTAAAAGCACAGCTTCAGATTTCCGTCGTGTTACATTATAAAGCTAACCAAGACGTGTGATGGGCTAGAGGGGAAAATGCACGTGGGAGCTGTTGGCAGCAAGTGCTCTACTAGCATCCAAGCAGACTCCTGTGAAATAGCAAGAGGGCTCTCTTGCAGAGCCCATGGATTCTGCATCAAGCATGTGTGTGTTTGTGTTCAAGGGGAAGGAAGGGACCAGGTGGGCGATGGAGCCCATTCAGGGGAGAGCAGAATGAGATATGGCAAATCTCAGAGCTTCTCACCCCCCAACAGACAGAGAGCCCAGATGGGAAGTAGGTGCCTGGCTTCCTTCTCCCTTTCTTCTAAAAACACAATTTCCATCATTTGTCTATGAACTCAGAGGAGGAGTTTATCAGTTATGGAAAATGCCCCAAAGGGGCGCAGATCAAAAGCAGACTTTGAAATGTGTACTTAGGTGGATCTCCCTGCCAAATACATTAATGTGATTAAAACACAAATTCCATCGACAGTTATTCCATCTGCTTAGCAATCATGGTGGAGATGCCATGTGCCATCAATGGTGGCCTTTTACATAAGGGTGCGGAGTGAATTTAAATGCACTGCTGCACACGGATGCTGCAGCACTCTGGGAGGATTTGGAGGTCTTATTTGCTGGCAGGACAGGAGAGCAGCTGCTGTCCCCACACAGGGATCTAGCGATAAGAATGGCTGCGCTTCCAGTGTCATCTGGCAAATGGATTCATTAAAACAGCTCATTGCAGTTTCCCAGTTGTGCAAGGTACACAGGGGTTTGTTACTTCTTGTATCCCCTTCCATTCTTCTTTCTACCTTCAGGTACAGGGCACACACATCCTTCCCCATTCACTTCTCCAAGCACCAGTGACTTCATTGCTTTATGGATGGAGGGAGGCCGACTCGGCAGAACTGTCTGCTCAAAGCAGCCCAGCCCTCCTTATGCACTCAGACACCCAGCATGTTTGTTTGGATTCACAACACACCCTCTGAGCAGGGTGAAAGAGAAATCTATGTGGTTTAAAGATCTCTGCCTAAACCTGACTGCGAGATTAAAGGGGAGGGCAAAGAGGGAGGGCCCAGACCAATTTCCACACACCAGCACTCCTAACGGAGATAGATTTGTGTTTCTGTGTGTGTGTGTGTGAGAGAGAGACAGACAGAGACAGACACACACACACACACACACACACACAGAGAGAGAGAGAGAGAGAGAGAGAGAGAGAGAGAGAAAGAGAGAGAGAGAGAGGCCTGTACACTGCAATTTTTCATCAGCGGAATGTTAATGAGCCCTAAAGGTGAGCTCCCAGTCATTAACAAACAGCTCTAGAGATAACTTCCAGTTTTCATTGCTTATAGAGACTGTCGGGGCCTAATCTGTATGTCCAGCTGATGTTGAAACACAAACCTTCAAAAATCATTAAACACGTGCTCAAAATCAAATGTGGAAGATGGGGGAAAAAAAAAAGGAAGAATATTTGCAAATTCAAGTCATCAGATTAACGTCCTCTGATGGAACTGGTGTTGTCAAAGGAAAAATACTTCTTTGGAAAAGTACCCTGAGCAGACATTTCAGCTGTGAAGGGGGCACTGAAGATTCTGGTGTTGAGGTGGACAGACCGGATGCAGTAAACAAAAGGAGGAAACTTACATTCCACCGGCCAGAGACTGGAGTCACCCCTACTGGGAAATGTGTGGGAAGGGTAAAGAGGCAGGAAGTGATTTGCTGGGAGTACATCCCTTTTCCTTCTTGTCCCTATTCCCCCTTCCTTTCTTGTTTCCCTCTCTTCTAAACCCTTAAGGACCAGCCATAGCTGCCTGAGAAGGTGAGAAGAAATGACTAAGGGTTTATATATAAGAACACAGGACAATTAAAACAAAGAACTACATCCAAAGCCTTGTTTTTCAGAAATTGGGTGCAAGATCCTCCCACTTGCCCTGAATGGATCATCAGTCTCCCACTGGTACAGGCACCAACCTCAAATGCCTGATTTGAAGATACTAGAAGATACCAGGTATGGTGGCCACATACATCTATAAACCTAGTACTCAGGAGGCTGAGGCAATTTGGTCTTGAATTCAGACCAGCCTAGGCTACAAGATCCCATCTCAGAAGACAAACAAGTAGAGCTGGAGATAAGGCTCTGCGTTAAAAGCACTGACTGTTCTCCCAAAGGACCCAGGTTTGGTTTCCAGCACCCACACGGTGCCTCACAACTGTCTGTAATTCCAGCTCTGGAGGATCTGATGCCCTTTCCAGCCTTCTGTGGGCATCAGGCATGTATGTGATGCACAGACATACAAGGAGGCAAAACATCCACACAACAGAAGATAAAAATTAAAGCCTTAAATAAATAAATTTAACAGTATTTTAAAAATTAGCATTATTGTTATTGCTTGTGTGTGTGCATGTGCCCAAGTGTGTTGATGTGTGCATGAAGTCTGTGTACAGGGGGTGGTGGTGCATGTGCCAGCACATGTGTGGAGGTCAAAAGACAACTCTGTACAGTCAATGATGTTCTCTCCTTCTACCTTTACATGAATTCTGGAGATTAAACCCAGGGCACTGGGCTTGTGTGACAAGAACCAGATGGACTAACTTGCTTGCCCACCCAACAGAATTTTAAAACTATTCTTTAGATGCCTTTGAAGCAATGTCTCATTTTAACTCCTCCAGTGCAACAGACAGTACTTTGTGCTCCCCACTTCATGACCTGCAGGAGAACGGAAGGGATTAAAAAACAAAACCCAACAAACAAACAAGTGAAAAAGGAAACAGAGCTCACCTGAGGCTCTGCTATCTGAGGTGCAGGAGGTTAAGGAGTTGAGAGGCCCGGTTAAGTTCTGGACAGTTTGTGGCACATCAAAGGCTACGAAAAGATGGATGCAGCAGCTCATGCCTGTAATCGCAGTATACAGGAGGCTGAGGAAGGAGGAGTGTCCTGAGTTTGAAACATGTCTGTGTGATGGGATTAGCTGCAGGCCAGCCTGAGCTACAATCTCAAAAAATTATGTAAAAGAATAAAAATAAAATAAAATAATATAAAAATTAATATATAATATAAAAATAATATTAATAGGCACTAATAAAACCACAAGCACAGGAGAATGACCAGTCTGGATTTCAATTCTGATTTTGCATTTTCCTCTGTACTCCCTATGTGGGGCAGTCATGCCCTCAAAGTTAGATATTTTCCCCCTAATTACTGATGCTGTTATTGTTGCAACTGGAAGGAACCCCACAGGTTGTTCATTCACATTTCCTCATTTTATAGACAGAAAGCCAATAGCAGCAGTAGCTGCAATAACTCACACTTTTGAGCATTTAATATGAGCTAGACTGTATTCTAAGTTAATGTCCTATTATCACTGTACTTCCTACTTGAAGGTATGATTGTTACGTTACTCCCATTTTCCAGGTGGAAAAACTGAGGTTCATGGCAGAGCTGGGTTTCGAACCCACATGACTTGGCTCTACATCCATGCTCTCCAGCAGTCCTTCAGTAAGCTGTGAATTTTCTATTCACCCTTTTCTGTACAGGAAAGAGCTGCCCTGCATGAACTGGTGCTGCACAACGTCCTGGAAACAAAGCTCTCTAGAGATAAAGTTCCAATATTTTGGCAATGGTTGAAGACATTAATATTTCCCTCCAGTCTCCCCGAGGTCAATGATTCCATTCAGGCAAACTTTTCTCAGCCTGCTTTCCAGGTGTGGTACAATCTTCCTACAACGACTATGTGCTGTCCTTGCCAAAGTCAGCGCCATGCTCTCTGCCTGACACTGTTTCTCTTATACCCTCTCCAACTATCTTCTTAAATTCACTTGACCCGCTGCCTGACACTGCTTCTCTTATACCCTCTCCAACTATCTTCTTAAATTCACTTGACACGCTGTTGCACTTGCATCAGGACAGCCAGCATGATGCCTTTTATTCCTTTGCAACCAGCAGTTGTACATCTTTTGTTAGCCATTATGGATCAGAACTATTTCTCAGAGCAAAAACACATGGTGGAGATATCATGGCAGAATAAACCACCATTGCAAAAGACAGCCCCTTATGGAGAGTGTTGTCAAGTACTCATTGGGTAAGACTGGTTGCAGAATGGTACATGCATGTTTACTGGCTGAATGAAGAGACTACCCTTTACCACCTCAGCTCTAATTTTCTAATGGCACACAGAAAATGCTAGCAATCCATGGAAACACTGATGTTGAAAGACCAATCACGTTAATCGAAGTACTGCTGCACAGAGAAGTGTTTAACAGATTGACGGATCCAGGTGGTAGAGTTCACTAGAATCCAGCCTTCTGATCATCAGGATACTGACTTGCCTTTGCGTAATACTGCATCCTAAGGCTGCTGTGAGGAACTAAGAAAGTATTTCGTGACTGCAGAAAACCTGGATATTTATGATCCAATTCACCTGCTTTTTAGCTACATATCTTGTGCCTGCTGAGCCTTCTGCATGAGGTGGCCATCTGGTCCTCTCTCACTACCATTCTTTCCCAGTTGCAAACCACTATCATCTGTCAAGATCTGGACCTGCCATCTCTCTGAGGTTTCTTGATTTCATAGCATTTTCTGTGTTCCAGCCAGTTAGATCACTGGCCATTGTGGGGTGTTAATCATTGAGGAGAGATCTCTCTTTTTCCCTTTCTTATCCAGGGAGCTCCTTGAGGGTGGACTGTGTTGCCTATCTCTGCATCATCAGTGTCCAGCGCAGGACCTGGGTCATTTTGTTTACTCCATAAATATCAAAGGAAGGAGGAAAGGGAGGACAGGCTTGTCCTTTGAAACTATAGAGTATTAGAAGTACAAAGTGTTACTAACTAGAGGTGGAAGCCCATTGTCCGATGCCTCTGTAGTCCTCAGGAATGAGCTATTTTCACAGACACAAAGCTCAGGCACAAGCAGAAACAAGGACAATTCTAGCAGAAAGCAGACTTTTATTTACCACTTACCTGTCTGATAAAGAGGCACAAAATTGCCCCGTGACAGATAGTGCCCTCCACTAATGTCATTGGCCAAGCAGAATTTCAGTTAGTTGAATAACTACCAACTCCACAGAACAAAGAGGCACAAGGAACTCTGTTTAAGTCCTGGCACTTAAGATATTTATTTTATCAGTTGGCATGGCAGTGGTTACATGAACCCAGTGCAGCCATGCAGCATTTTCTTTGGTTAGCCTCATCTGAGGGTCTTAGAGAAATTGGAAGAGAAAAAAAAAGCCTCCTCAGAGATTTTTCCTGATGGTACAGTTTTTTAGAAAAAGCTGAGTGTACAATTTGCAAAATAATAAGGTTGGGTGATAACACAAGCTTCAGTCACGATTACCACAAAGAGCAAGTGTGCTGCTCAACCTTCCAACTTATCCTTCCGACTATGGAGGGGTCTGAAATGTCATGATCAAGTTGAAGTGACTGTAGCTAATTAGGTAATTTCCACCAAATTGGGTCCATTAATACTCGGACATTATCTTGAGGGAGAAATAGGATTTGGCGACAAGGTGCAATGTGGCTTGTGAAATATTAGTTTTGGGCAATCACAAATCAAGATCAAAGTATGTTAAATTATTCAGCATTCTTGACCTCATTACTAACTGACTCTGTGTGGGGTTTTGCCCATATTCATATCATATCAGGGTGATATGAGTTTGAAGGAGCTTGGATTTATTCCCTTTCCTCAAACATTTCTTTCTTCTTGTATCAAAGAATAGGTGAAGAATACATGCTTATACACACTTACATACATATGTATGTATATATTTTACCACCTAAAGAGTAAGAACAATGGCTATAGCTTTGCTTGATGATCACAAAATGAGAGCGATTGCTCATAGAGCAGCATGCATCAGAAATATGAATAGTAATTATCAATTTGGTCCCCCCCTCCACCTCCTGTCTTTCTCTGCTAGCACAAGACCTCAGGTAACACAACTGTCATCAAACCAGACATGTGCCTTGGTTCACTGTGTACTGAACAGAGAGCTGCAATTTGTAGCACACAGCTTTAGAAATGAGTCAGAGCGTCAAGGTCAAGCCTGCTTCTGGAAGTGTTCTAAAATGATAGCAATGATATTATTTTCCAAAATGGGATAAAGCCACAAAAACACTCCAGGAAGATCATGTACCAAAGATGCTTGCTTATTCCAGTTTGTTCCAAAGATGTTTGGAATGATGATCAATCAATGCTGACAGAATTTCTATAACCAGGGACTGTATTAGATACTTTAAACCTTAACTCTATGTTCCTGTAAGTTCTGGAGAACTTTAATCAACTGCATGATTACCCTCAGGATATCACTAGTAGATATCATTTAAATTTAAGTTAAAATAATTCTGGGAATCATAATAATGACATGGAGCTAGAATATGAACCCTGACTGAACTGGTGAAGATCTGAAAAGACAAAAGCAAAAGAATACTTCTTTACAGGATTTGGAAATGAGGGAGCGAGAGGCTGACTGTTTGTGGACACACTTCTGGAGAATGGTGGCTTCTGTTACATAGATGCGTTTTGCATCCTTGCTCACAAACCAGAACAAGACAAACTCTTTGAAAGCAGAGATATAGAATCCATCCCATCATATTCCTAACCAGATGGGAGAGAGCAGGTGTGATCTCTTCAATTGTTCCTCTCTGTAAATTAACCTCTGATCCTCTCCAGAGTGCAACTGGCCACTCCCAGCCACTCACTGAAGTTGAGCGTTTTTTTAGGAAACTACACACAGACATTAAAATAATGTTCGAATTAGTATGAATCACAGTGGCCTAGATTCCCATGATCCTAAGGACCCTCTTGTATCTCTTCCATGTGTGAGATCCATTGGAAGGTTGCACACGGAGAAGATTCACCAGAGTTCAGAGCAGGAGGGAGAATTTAGGTCAATTACCTTTTGAAGAGTGAGCCCTTTTAACAGCTACTCAAGGTAGTGTATGTTGCTCGTGGACCTGTATCTAATAAAAGAGACCTGTGCTATTTCTTTAAATACCACCTTTGGTTGCAAGTGATCAAAATGTTCAGTTTGTGTAAGAAAAAAAAAGATCAAGAGAAGTTTCATCCATGTTCTTTCTGGAATCTATTAAGAAGGATTAGCTATGCAATTTACCTCTCTCAGAGTCTGGGCTTGAAAGTTGGTGTCTCCAATTTAGTCTCCTCCAGCTGAGTCTTTGTTTTTACCTATAAATTGAAGAGACAAGTGGTTTGGATGCCACTTCACGATATATATATATATATATATATATATATATATAATCTCACAAATGTTTATATATGTGTTAAATATATATTAAATACACACACATATAAACATGTCACAAAGGACTATATGAGGAGAGGGGGGTGTCTACTATGGATCCACTTCCTAAAGTTAAAAACATAGATTATGCATTCGAATGTTCATTCAGAGAAATAAGAAGGCATATGGACAAAATTTGATAGGGTTTCATGCCTTTAAATAGCCAGACAGTACTCCAGGATGGCCATTCTTTCATTTTAGTATTATTTGCTGCACTTGCTGTGTGGTAGACACTGTGAATGTTTGAGGGGAAGACAACAGTGATTTTAATCTGGCATTGGAGTTCAGGGAAAGAAACAGTGCATTAACAATTCCTGGAATTTAAGGAGAGTGCACAAACTGTGGAGAGGATGGACATATTTAAGACATGAATACAGTTTTAGTGATTTTTGTGTGTGTATCAGTTGGTAGTTGGGCACAGTAGAACATTCCTATAATCCTAGCAGTTATGAGGTGAGGGAGGTCAAGATCACCCTGTACCACAAGTGAGTTTCCATGGAAGCCATCTTGGGCTACATGAGACTCTGTCCTCCACAATCAAGTGTTTCAACATTTCGGAAAGTACAGAATATTAATTTAAGGAAAACTTCTCTGCCAATTCTATTCTACAGCGAAAATCTGTACAAGTGATATACTTCCTCCACCAAGGCTGCTCCTCCTAAAGGTTCCATAAGTTACCAAACAGCGCCACTGCGCTGCGCAATCTTTTGGAGTATACACATAAATATATACATGAACTTTCTTAATTGATGAGTAAGCAGAGGTCATTTCCTAATTTGGAACCATTTGTTCTACTCACAGGCATTTCATGAACACTTTCCCATGTCATTTCATGTGTTAAGCTCCCTCCTTGTCTCTGACAGTAGAGAACGCTACATTTTACAGATACCAATTGGAATCATTTCTTGTGATTACCATTCCTTGGTAAGAGCAAGGAATGGCATGAAGGCAGAAAAGAACTTGGCATGTACATTATTGCTTTATAAATATTGTCTTATCTTGTCACTAATGAGTTCACTGACCTTCCTTAACATGTCAATGAAAAAAGTTTCATGACTTTTAGATAACACACAAATACCCACTTAGTGTAGAAAGATGAAAAGTATAATTAAATTGAAAAAAAACCCAGGAAGTATCTCTTAATAAAATACATTTTTACTTTTCATTTCATGGCAGGGCTTAAAACGGTTCAAGTGGACTCAAATCAATATAACAAACATAGGGGAAACCTACAGATCTTCAAGGAAAATAACATACAAATTTAGGGATTACTGACATAACCAATTGCTTTTATGGTTATACAGTAGTATTAACTTACTAGAGACATTTTGAAAAATATGTAGACATATAAAAAATAAAAATCACTCTGAGTCCTACAGTTCAGAAATATCTGCAAAGCTCCCTTCTAGTATGAGTGCCTCGAGGAAAGCATCATGGTATTTGGATGAGGGATGTCCCCATAGGATCATGCATTGGAACTTGGTCCCCTGTGGGTGGCGCTGTTTGGGGAGCTTATGGAACCTTTAGGAGGAGCAGCATTGGTGGAGGAAGTACACCACTGGTCTGGGACCACTTCCTGCTCGCTTGCTCAGCAAGTGTCCTGTGGTTGGAGTGAGCTCTCAGCTTCGTGCTCTTGTCAACACGCCTTCCGGTTGCCATGCTGTTCCTGTCACTACAGACTCTATCCCTCTGGAACTGTATGCTGAAACAAACCCTCTGTCCCCTAATTTGCTTTTTGTTACACTCTTTTTTTTTTATCATAGCAACAGAAAAGGAGCTAATACAGTCTGGAAGGAGGCAAGTGTGTGTGTGTGTGTGTGTGTGTGTGTGTGTGATTATTTAAAGGGTTTAATACATAGCTGTTGTCCCTGTAGCAAGGCAATCAGGCCTCTGAAAATGTCTATCAATGAAATATGACCTTGTTTTTGTTCCCCAAAAGCTTATGCATTATTTGAAAACTTAACATGGCTTTCAAGGATGAATTAGTTTCATCTTGAATTTCAACAGCTACTCAATGGTGAGAGCCAAGCAGAGGATCCATTAAGCCTTGTGACTGTTCATTTTGAAATTCTGAATCTTAACTAGGTAGAAATGCAAGCCAAGGCTGGAGCTATTCTGAATCCTTCAAGATTGTAAATGCTAGGACGGAAGGGACAACTGAATGGTTAAGAACACTTTCTCCCAGGCAGTGGTGACACATGCCTTTAATCCCAGCACTTGGGAAGCAGAGGCAGGAAGATTTCTGAGTTTGTGGCCCAGCCTGGTCTACAGAGTGAATTCCAGGACAGCCGGGGGTACACAGAGAAACCCTGTACTGAAAAACCAAAAAAAAAAAAAAAAGAACTGAGTTCAGTTCCCAGTACCCATATCAGGGGGCTTAAAACTGCCTGTAAGTAACTCTAGCCCCAGTGGATCTGACAGGAACATGCACTCGTGTGCATATACCAACACATGTAATAAAATAAATAAATCTTAAAAAAGACAGACTGCAAACACCAAGTGGAGCATGGGTCCTGGAGAGAGGAGGCCATTTGCAAGGCAGAGAAGGACAAACCTCCTTGCCTTGTCTGTGGCTCCAGTCTCTGGCTTGCCACACACCATGGCTCACTTACTGAGTTGTATAGTGATGAGCATAGTCTTGTCACCCCCCACTTCCTAGAACCAAGAAGGATGGTACATTTTCTTGTCCACACACAGCCCCTGGCCATTTTCCCATAGATCACCTGTCCACAATAAAAATGCCCAGGTATATAAAATAAATAAGTCCCTACTGTTTTTAACCCTCAGTCACACAACCAAGAAGTTGACAATAGGATTTGCTCCCCACTCTGGTAGAACGTGGAAGTCAGAATGCAGAAGGAGAAGTTCAAGTTAGGCATGGTGCTACATTCCTGTAATTACAGCGTGTGGGAGGTTGAGGCAGGAGGATCAAGAATTCAAGAGCAGCTTGGGCTACATGATGAGACCTTGGCTCCCCTCTCCCCGCCAAAAAAGGAAAGAAATAAAAAGGAAATGGTAAGAAGAAAATACACCTCTGGCAACTCATCATGAGTTTATGAAAGAGCATACGTTCTAGGGTATTTTGAGTCGTTCACTTATTCACTCAACAAACAATGAGCCCCTGGTTCTCATGCTAAGAAAGCATCACAGAACAAAGCAGACTGACTCTGTTTTAGGGGAACACACATTCTCATGATAGGAAGAAAATAAAGATAACGTTAGCAGAAAATAAGGGCTGGAGGAAGTGGGAACAAAGTAGGATGAGAAGAACTGGGAGTAAGTGTGTCACAGATGCAATTTTGGGTAGGATGGCCAGGAAGATGGTTTGCTAAGAGGTGGCCCTGGAATCAAAACATGAAAAGGTGAGGGAATGAGAGATGGGAGAAGAGAGTTTCAGGCTGAAGGGAATAAAGTGCAAGGCCCTGAAGTGGGAGCAGGTTTTCAGGGTTAGAGGAGAGTAGGGTCGGAGATGAGAGAAAATGAGACCCTAGGCATGGGAGGTGGAAAGGCAAGGTGACATGCAGAACCCGGCCATTATGAGAAATGTGGCTCTCCACCTGGGATCAGATCCTTGTCTACTCATTTCCCAATGGTCACATGTTGAGTGTCTCTCTGAACCCCATTTCTTATGAAAAAATGGTGATCTTATTGTGCCAAGGTATTTTGTAAAGATGGTTTGTGTTTGTGTGTGTGTGTGTGTGTGTGTGTGTGTGTGTGTGTGTGTGTGTGT
>CAJQZJ010032054.1:1697996-1724451 GCA_907164525.1 Lophiomys imhausi | reverse complement strand
TGTGTGTGTGTGTGTGTGTGTGTGTGTGTGTGTGTGTGTGTGTGTGTGTGTGTGTATGTGCACTACCTGGATGAAATTGCCTGTGGAGGCCAGAGGAGGGTGTCATTTCCCCTGGAGTTGGAGGTACAGGTTGCTGTGAGATGCTCAAGGTGGGTGCTGGGAACTGAACCTTGGGTCCTCTGCAAGAGCAGTATGAGTTTTTAACTATGGACCTTATTTTGAAGACTGAAATGAGATCATGCCTGTAAAATACTAAGCTCTATGTCTGGCATGTGGTGTGTTTGTAAAAGACACTGGTCTCTTATTCCTCTGGGCATAGGTTTGTGGAGTTTATGAGCTATTTGGAAATGCACACATAAACACATAAGGGCAGGAGGACTAATAGTTATGGAAAGTAGGCATCCAAGCAGATCTTACCTTTGTCAACGAATAACAAATCCCCCAAATGCTAAAAGACAAACTCAGGAGTTTGGAAGGTGGACTGTAGACTCAAGTCAACTGAGGAATGACTTGGCTGTGTGAGCCATTAGTGAGGACTAGTGTATTAGAAATGCACAGCAAACCCTATTATCTCCCATCTCCATGGAGTGTGTAGTTCAAGGTTTCAGAAGAATGCTGCCTGTCCTTCTGGGGGACATTTGAACATTCAAACAATACCAGATAAAATGATCAGCTTGCAAACTTTTGAAAACACCACTACCTGCAGGCTTGAAAGGGCTTCTGTTGGCTAAGAATCTGCCATCTGTTAACTTTTTATGTGATGGTAGCAGCTTTTCTCTTATGTGGTGGTATCATTAGAGTTTCACTTGAGTTCACAAAAATCATTTTCTGTTTAAGTTTCTACTTGAACCCAGTTGCTACAGAAGCAGAGATCAGTAGGGGAGGCAATTAGTTATCTAGTTATTACGATTTTACTTACTTAGTACATTTCTTAGCAAATGGAGGAATGTCAAAACCCTGAAATAATTCTATAGAAATATACAACCGACTCCTTTTACCCATGGATCATTAGCTCTGTGGACAGGATTTCAAAGGCACTGTAACCTACAACACCTTTTCCTGTTGCATTATTATGGAATTGTCCTTAGTTGAAAGGGCCTACAGGAAGCATTTTAATAAAAATTATAGTGTACTTACTGTAAGAGGGCTGAGACCATGGGAAGAAGTGAAGAAAGACTCCTCCCTGTAAGTGAGAGCAACTGAATCTAAGTTCCTGCCAAGACCATTAGTTGTACCACCTTTGGATGTTCTCTTGGTGAAAGACTCATTTAAAAGGTTTAAAAAAATATTCGCCAAAGAATTTCTCTGGAGAAACACTTTGTTGACTGTCTTTCATTGTTTTCTCTGTTTTTAAGCACTAACATATCATTTGGCACTTTTACCTGACGAGCCATCTCATTGACCCAAAGGGCCTTATGTTTTGAAGTGCACCCCACATACATGCCCAATAGGTGTTTGAACAAATGCATGAAAAAAAACCAAACCTTACCTTCAGTTTCCTTCTACTTGTCTGTTATAAGTAAAAAATTGAATACATATATTATATAATATATAATTGCCTATCAAGTTACATGTATACACGTATTTGCACATGTGTATGTATAAAGCAGTTATATGTATATATCAATGTACATGTGTATATCAACACATGTAGTGAGCTGCCCTTTATAATGTCAAGAGAAGTGATGAGCCCTTTATCTTACACATGCTATAAAATGTTCAGAAACAGCTCTAGGAGGGTTTCGTGTCATCATTGGCCTTTTTGGATATTATCATCAGTGGTAAATATTTCCCACTTTAGAGTATATTAGATTTCTAAAAATAGCTAGCTATCATTTAGAACTGAACAACTGAAATAAATAGGACAAAAAGTAGGACAATACTATTCTTTACCTAAAAATATACATCGGGTCATATAGTAATGAGTTACTATTTTCAGCATGGCTTATAAATTGCTTTTAAAAATAGAAATTTTACTGAGATATAAACAACACGTCACATAGTTTACCCACTTAAAGAACATAAGCATAAATGGGAGGTAACTATCATAGGGAACTTAAAGAGAATTTCTTCTTCACAGAGAGAAATACTGTACCTGCTCATATCCTTGTTTTCATGGTCCAACTTTTCCCTCAGTTCCAAGGAAACAATCAGCACTGTGTCTCTATAGATATACTTATTTTAGATATTTCCTATAAGTGGTGTTGTATACTCTGTGAGCTTTTGTGACTTTTCTTGGTGTACTAATTTAGAAACATGTATGATTCCTTTTAAATTTTTTAAATTTTTATGTGTGTGTGTGGGGGGGGGGGCAGGGAGGGTGCCAGGTTCCTGGAGCTTGAGTTACAAGTGCTATGAGCCTTCTGATGTGGGTGCTGGGAACTGAACTTAGGTCGGATCCTCTGAGAGTACAGCAAGTGCTCTTAACCACTGAGCAATCTTTCTAGCCCTTATTTATTTTTTTAAATTCTTGTATTGTTTTGAGATTATAATTACATAATTTCCCCTTCCAGTTCTTCCCTCCAAGCCCTTCTAAACTCTTTTCCAAATTCATGGCCTCCTTTTTTATTATCAATTTTATCACATATGTTCTAAATATGTAAGTATAACCTGTTAGTCTATATATTTTCAGGGCTGACTATTTGGTATTGGATAAGCAATTGGTGTGCTCTTCCCTGGGGAAGACTACTTCTTCTGCTCTCAGTATTCCTTCATTGCCTGTAGTTCTTCATATAGGGTTGAGGCCTCCCAGGCTGCTCCCTGTTCACTTTAGGATGTCTATTGTTGTGCCTGCTTATCTCATGTATAAGCTGTCTTGTTGATGAGACTTTATGGATTTAGCTTCTGACAGTCCTAGGAGACACAATGTCACAGCAAACTCCCACTTCCTCTGACTTTTGCAACCTTTATGCCCCCTCTTCTGCAAATGATCTTGGATGAGTCTTAGGTGAGGGAATTATATTGTAGATGTATCCATTGGGATTGGGATCTACAATTCTGCATTTTGATTTGTTATGGTTTTCTGTAATGATCTCTGTCTATTGAAAAGAGAAGTTTCCCTAATTAGTGGTAAGGGATATACTCATCTGTTGATATAAAGATAAATATTTAGAGTGTAGGTAGGGATTTTTCTGAGTTAGTAAAGTGGTAGTTGTAGGTTCTTCAAGATCCATGACTTCACTAGCCATGTTGTTGGCTAGCTTTCTGGTACTAGGCATTCCCTCTTTTTGAGTGGACCGTTAGTTCAGTTAGAGAGCTATTGGTTACTGCTAAGGTAGACATGCCACTGCTGCACCCTGAGCAGCCTTGACCCATTTTTGTGGATATTTCATGCATGGATATTCTACACTGCTTATCTACATATCTATTGGCAGACTTGGGTTGTTTCAACTTTTCAGCTACTGTGAACAGTGTTGTTATAAAATAGTCAAGTATAAGTGTCATTGAAACACCTGCTCTTAATTAGTTAATACACACACTTAAGAGTGGGATGAGGGGGCATATGGTTATCCTGTTTTGCATTTAGAGGAACCCCCAAATTTTCCATAATATTGACACCATTTTACATTTACTGGCAATGAATGAGGGTTCCAGTTTCTTAAAATATTCATAAAAGCGATTTTTCTTAAAAATCAGATAGTCATTTTAATGGGTGCGAAGTAGTATTTACATTTCCTTAATGACTAATGATGTTGGATATGTTTCATGTGCTCTTTTTCCATTTGCATAGCTTCTTGAAGGAAAGTCTATTCAAGTTCTTTGCCTCTCCTTTCATTTTTTTTAAACTAGGCACTTCCAGAAGAGGAGACACTTTTTAAAAAAAATTTTTTTGTAGCAATATAGGCTATATTGAAATAAACATATGGCCCTTTTATCTTGAAGCCAAAGTATAATGCTTCATTGAGCATTTGAGTAAACAATCAAATGATCCCATTATATGTGTAGTGCATATTCATACGCCATTACATTTTTTTAACAACAGGGACTTATTAAATAACCCCAGTAGCTATAGAATTTCCTTAAAGGAGAGACTCACAAACAGTGATCTAAGCTGTGTGCACAGAGCTTATGCCTGATTGAGAAAACAAGATTCATATATGACAAAGATTGGGGGTATGCTGTGAAGATCATGGGAACCTGAAGCTTCTCCCTTTCCTACCTCCTCGGTTGACAATTCTGTGAAGTTTATAATGAACTGGGAATCTGAGAATATACAATATGAGAAAGATACTTAGGTCTTCTGAGGGTCCACATAGCAGCTACTGTTTGTACTGTGATCAAATGCCTGGCAAGAAGCAACTTAAGAGAGTAAGGATGATTTTTGCTCACAGTTTGAGGAGCTATTTAGGGAGGCATGGTTGTATGGGTGTTATACAGCTGGTCATATGCATACATATCAGGAATGAGATAGAGTTGACAAACAAGGTGATCAGCTTGTTTTCAACTTTATCCAGTCTTGGGTGCCAGACTATCACATAGTGCTACTTCCATTCAAGGGGAATCGTCCTTGCTTTGCTAAACATTTCTGGAGATGACCTTATAGAAACACCCAGAGCTGAGTTTCTGTGGTGATTCTAAAACTCATCAAATTACAGTGAATATAACCATTGTTGCTGGTCACATAAATACAGGCAGGCAACTCCTGTTTTCCAAGATATGATGCTGGATATGCACAATGAGTTGGTATGAGAGGCTAGGTGGGTTAGTAAGCAAGCAGCTAAGCAGATGGGAGATGTCAACATGTTGGTTAAGAGAAAATGGGCTCAGTGGGTAAAAATCCATGTGGGAGCCAAGAGACCTTCTGACAGTAGTCTGTGTTGCTGGAAAATCGTAATCTCAACAATCCAAGAGATTAGTCAGCTGAAGAACGAAATGGGGAGTCCTTTTCAACACCTAGTTGTGTCTACCATAACACCTTGGAGAACAAAAATTGTCTCACTGGGTCCAAGTGTCTCTGGGTAGTGTCTCCCACCTAGTTCTCTGTAGGTCTTCCGTGGGGAGCAACAGCTCATGAGCAAAAGTGAACAGGGGATTGCACTCATTACTGGCCATCAGTTACCCCAAGGCTTTAAACTGGAGACACAAAATGGGGACAGCTTTCCCCAGAGATGTTCCATGAAGAAATGGCAACGTGTAAGACCAGGATGAAACACAAACTCTAAGAAGAGGGAGTGTGTGAACCCGCTTAGGGGTTTTCCTCTACTCTTCTCTAGGGTCTTTTGTTAAGAAACAAAATCAAGTTATGCAGCATAATTCCCTCCACGGCTTTTTCTTGCTCAGAATTAAAACCATCTACTGAAGACTGTCTCTCACTTCAAAACCCAGTCGGGTGCTTTCTACTTTCAAGGAAGGTGCCCCAAGAATAAATTGTTCCTATCAGAAACGAAGCGTTTTAGTTCTGCCACGAGCGCTGAGATCTGTGTTTGTAAGTCTCTCCAAAGGCAACTCCATTTCTGCAGCTCTCCTCTCATTTTCTTTTGTTGCATAAAACCTGTAGACTGGAGAACTGTGATTGCATTCTGCTCCTGAGCAGTGTAATTGTAAATATTCATTGGAATTCAAGCTAGCTTTCCTCCTCGGGCTGTGCGGCTATGCAAACAGCAGCAGTGCCACGTTAGCTCTCCGCCTGGAGGCCGCTATTTCCCTACTGCCCCTAGGACCCTCTCTGTGGAGTTGAACACATGCAGAGAAACTGACCCTCAAACACTATTTCAACCTACCATTTCCCTTGTTTTTCCTTTTCTCCCCACGACTTCAGATCCTTAGAAATTCTGTCTGTCGGTCCCAAATATGCATTAAAAAGAAAGTTGTGTCCTTGACTAAAAGTGTATAAGTCTGAAGGCTCTTGCTGTGCGTGTATGTTCAATCTGTTTAGGAGAATAATCAGATTCCAGTTATTTCATGAACACACACACACACACACACACACACACAGCATATATACATGTATGCAAAAACTCTAGATGGAAAGGTAGGATGGCTGACTATTCTAATTAAGATATAAAAACATGGCCTGGAGAGATGGCTCAGTGGTTAAGAGCACTGACTGCTCTTCCAGAGGTCCTGAGTTCAGTTCCCAGCAACCACATGGTGGCTCCCCAGCCATCCATAATGAAATCTGGTGCCCTCCTCTGGCTTGCAAGTATACCTGCACATAGAATATTGTATGCATAATAAATAAATAAATCTTTAAAAAGATACAAAAACATGAATAAGTTTTCTAATCTTTGCCTTCTAAATGAAAAAATATAGGATTAGAAAAAATAATTAATATAGGATTGGAAATATTTTATTAGTTTTGAAAACACTAGAGCATAGAATTATTTGCATATTTAAAACAAAAACCTTAGGGCCTAAAGGAAGATGTGTTTGAGCAGTTCAGTTCAGGCTCCTAGACTACTCCCTGATAAAGAAAGCTTCTCAGTGGCAGATGATTAGATTCCAGGGGAACTCAGGGTTTCAAATCACCCATGGAAAAAAAATCAATGCATAGAAAAATAACCAATAGAAACCAATTCACAGACTTCAAAGGAGAGACAAGAAAGCAAGTCACACAGAGAGAGAGAGACAGAGACAGATAGAGAGACAGACACACAGAGAGAGACAGAGAGACACATATACAGAGGGTTTGTTTGTTTTTAAACACTGAAGCATTTCAATGAAAAGTAAGTCTAGATTAAAACTCTCAGGGTCTGGTCAACATTTAGGTTTAGTGAAGAAGGTGAAGAATGACTTTTAGTAACAGCTATGGTCAGAGATTCATACCTATAAGGAATTTTATTTTTGTATGATTTAACTGTTTTGTATTTATGGGTAAAAGGCACTATTTAGGGGTATACATAGATAAATGATAAAAATGTCCTACATCTCAATGAGCTTAGGATGTCTCTATTTAGAGTCACAGGTTGAAGAGCGAAGGCATTTTGGAGTGACAAAAGTGGCCTAGATCAGCTGAAGCCAAGGAAGCCTGGGATCATGTTTTGTGAAGGAGAGGGTGATAAATGACCACATTCTACCAAGAGATTGGCAGGAATGACTCAGAAGGAATCATTGCATATAGGATTTAGAATGTCAATAACCATCTATGAGAGGACAGTTTCAATCTGGGTTAAAGGGGCTGAGGAACAGCTGTGGGCAAGAGAAGATAATATGTGTGGGTTATTCTTTTGATGGTCTTAGTAGTAAGCAGAAGGATAAAGATGAGAGGACCCTTTTTCCTTGCTGTTAAAAAAAGGGATAAAAATACATGAACACAATAACACACAACACAAAGGAGTCAGGTATTTGGGATGAATGACAGGGCGGACCTATGGAAAAAAGGAGAATAGGTTGGAATAGGACATAGAGTAGATTTGGAAAGGAGAAAGCATTTCTTTCCTCATTTACACATTTCATCTTTCTCCCAGTTTATTCATTCAACAAACACATCCTTCTACTACGAGGCATGCAACAAGAAGGCTGGCTGTAAGGTCTCTACCCCTGGAGTCTGAAATAATAGCAGTAAACACCCAGCTTTCTCTCTCTACCAGAGCTGCACCGATACTGTCCACTCATCACCATGACCCTCGACGGCGGCAATGACTCTTACCTATTTCACCAAAGAGTATTTTAAATCATAGAGAAGTTAAGTAGCAAGCCAAAGCCATGGAAGTATTTTCCAGCAGGGCTGGGATTTAGGGAGTCTGGGTCCAGAGACTGTGCTCTCAACCCCAAGCCGTAAGAACTAAGAGACTGGCAATGTTGCTGACCCATTCCAATCCCGCCAGGGCAGTCCTCGTTTATGCTTGTCGTCTCAGTGGGTGTGTCCGTTGGACCCCTCTCCCGGTGAAAGTTTGGAGGATAAATCATGTAACCACCACACTAATGACAAGACAGAGTTTCCCTCTTCAAGCCGCTCGTCCTTGGCTTCTGCGATGAGCGGAGGCATTTAAGGAAAGCAGATGCAGCAGCTCCCCTCTTCTGGGACCCACAGCCTCAAGCCCCTCTAGGACTCGCAGCTTCTTTGATCCTCTTGGTTAGATCACAGAGGCTTCCCCATCCCTAGTGGCCGCTGTACCCTTAAGCACTCTAACCTCACTGGCTTCAGTGAAAGGAGAAACACAGGAAGGCTTATTCTCTAAGCTGCCACCAAATGGAGTTTAGCACATGTAAGCCCCAAGCAGTAAGGAAGATTGAGTGTACAACACCCCACAGCGGATTGATCTGCTTCTCGCTCTCTTGCTCATCTCTTTCCTTTTCTATGACCGCAGGCCAGCATTCTGCTGCTGAATCCAACCTTAGCTATAGTAACCACAAGCTGTATACATGTGAAGCCTCAGCCAAGGCTGGTATTAGGGTGACACCAAAAATCATTTGCTTCAATTTCGGCATTTCATGTTTTGGTTATTGGTAATATCCCTATTCTTCTTACTGTCTTTAGCTTCTGGTGGGAAGATAGGAAACTGGTACCAGGAGGGTGGATTTGGTAGCCTATGAAAAATGTTGTCCTCACATCATTGTCAAATTAGCCCTGGAGAATGATTTAGAGATACATTACCAGGTTCCTTGTGGATCTGTTACTAAATGTGTGGCTTACTTCTCTAGTGTCCACTGATGACAAGCGTTTGTGTAGCATTGAGATCTGACTCTTCATCCAGCAATACTATTTAAAATGCTGCCATGACCAAAACTGATGGCAATGCCTAGGCCTGAGCAAACAGAGGACCAGCTTAGGGAACTGAACAGAAGCATACATCCAGGGTTTTCAATATCCTGCCAAGTAACCACGGCCGTGTAAGGCTTTATTATTCTTCTCTGAGGTTTTAATATGCTGTCCAACAGAAGTCTCTCATTGTTTTCCCACTGTCTTCTCTGTCTGTCTGGGGCTCTCTGTTCTTGTTTCCTCTGAACTCAATCTTGCAGTGAGTTTATGCATTCATAGTGATTTCAGCGACAATTTAGATTACCAACACTTCCAAACGCACATCTGAGATGCCTAAGGGCATCTTACTGTTTTTCCATTCCTTCCTTGGTAAGCTCATCCTCTAATATGATTTCAATAATAACCAACATTTATCATGTGTCAGCCACAAAATTGATACTTGGAGCCCTATAAGGCGTGTGTGTGTGTGTGTGTGTGTGTGTGTGTGTGTGTGTGTGTGTGATAGTATCATCTTTGTCCTTCAGAAAAGGACAAGGTAAGTGCCAGAACTGAGCTCTGAACCAGGCAGTTTTGCTTCCAGAGTCTGAGCCACCCCACACTCTGATGTCTCCTCATCCTCAAACTCTTGGACTGTGGCTCCTGCCCAGATTATGCTATGTTATTATTTATAGATGAATATGGTCCCAAAATACTGAAAAATTTTCCTATTCATTACAGATATGTTATCTACTAATTGTTGGCTCTAAATGCAATTTGTAATAAACTCTTTCTTGAGCTCTATGCTTTTATTGAGATTTCTCATCCCTTTTCTTTCCTCAGGGTTGATGATCTTAGCAGAGGTCAGCACTTTTGTCAAAGGGGCCGGGGGGAGTAAATGTTTCAGATTTAGCAGGCCAGATGACCTCTGTCACAGCCACCCAACCTGTTATTACAGTGTAAAAGCAGCTAGAGACAATGTGCAAACGAGAAGGTGTGGTTGAGTTTTAATACCCCCCCCCCAGAAGGAAGTTGGTAAGATGAATCTCTGATCTCAGTAAAGAGTGTATGAGAAAATGAAGACCTCCTTGAAGCCCAAGATCTCCAGCCGGCATCTAAGTCCATCAGCGTCTGCCAGTCTTCTCCTTCTGTTCACCCAAGGGTTGCTTAGGAAGGGTTGGCATTCCTTTAGTCCCTTCACTAAAAACTAAATCAAAAGATCAGGAGGAATGTACAGTTACCGTGTCATGTTAGATGTCCTCACCCTGTGTGAAGAGAGGCAAGAGCAGAATGAGATTTTCCCCTCCCCACAGATTTTGTAGGAGAACAGGTACAGGATGGGAGATGTCTCCTTTCTCCTGGTGATGATGGCAGACCTGTGATAGGTGTTAAGTGTGGTTACTATAACCGAATGTTAAAGTTTCAGGCTCTGTACAAACTGTGAGGTTTCTCTGGTTTTTCTTCCTCCCTTTCCTCTAACCTTTTCCCAGTCAAAGAATGCCAAGGAGACCTAAGGCAGCCTGCCTCAATCCTTCAGCACTGCTCTTGGTAAGGAAGCTTTGACAGAGAGACTGGTTAGTCATAGAAGGTTAAAATCATTAGCTGAAGTTGAGCGTGAGGATTATTTGTGCATTTCAATTATCATGTTATACCTACCTCCTCTTTGAATGGAATATTTCACAACCTCCCCACTGGGGGTGAAATTTAAACTAACTATAGTCCAAGTTGCTTTTGATGATGCACAACAGTGGAAGACAAAGTCACTTAAAAATTATAGTGTAATGGGCTGTATTTTTTAAGCATTCAAATTGAGACACATTTCTGATTTGAGGAATTGCCCTTCCACTTATATGCTGAAAACCAAATTAACATCTGAGCATACACATATCAAATTCTTCTAAATTTAATTTTGATGCTGACTGCCATTTGAGGAATGACTACTTGGTGTGTGTGTTTCTGAAACTTTGGTTCATTTCCATTAAAGACTAGGAAACAAAAGCTCAGCATGGCAGTGCATGTCTGTGATCCCAGGAATCTGGGAAGCTAATGGCTATTCTCAGCTGCCAACTTGACTATATACAGAATTAACTAAAATCCAAGTGGCTGGGCTATTGATCCCAAAGGGGTCAGGACCCACAGGTTGAGAACCATTGCTTTAGAGATTCTTGACTAGTACAGAGAGGAAGAGTGTGAGTTTGCGGTCAGCCTGGGTTACAACAGTGAGACCATCTCAAAGCAAACAACAACAAAACCAATAACCATAATAAACTCTCATGGAATCTCAATCCTCATTTTGGGGATCTGCAAATCACTGTGATACTATTTAAGTGACAGAAATAACTGGCAAGCTACTTCCTTTTTTGAGGAGTAATTAGAGGCATTAAGGAGAAGTCAAGGGGATGGAGGAAGCTATTATAACCTCCCCAAGTTCAACAGGGCCCAAGAAAGAAGATCTGTATCACTGCCAGACTTTGTGAAATTCCTAATTGCTCCTTTGGTCATCAGGAAGCAAATGATACCCGAGTCTACTAATTTATTGGGGATATTTCCATTTTTCTAACTATGGTGGTAGATGTGGGGAGTGCTGAGGCTGATAATTCTCATGAAATTTGTAACTTATAAAAGCAAGAAATCCATGAACAAGTAAATCACAATATGAGGCTTAACTGCCATTCAGAGATATGCTCAATGAGTTCCACAAAACCATGATGAATTCGCAGAGGTCAGGGGAAGGTAATGGAGGGTGTGCGGCCATGTCAGGGAGTGGGGGGCTCTGAGTGTAGGCAAACATATATGCAAACATGCCTGAAGTGGAGCCTTGAGGCACGGACCTGTCATTCCAAATACTCAGAAGGCTGACCGGACCGAGGCAGGAAGACTGCAAATTCAAGACCTGCCTGGGCTTCAGCGCCATTGTCATGGCCGGCCTAGACAACCCAATGGGATCCTGTCTTAAAATAAAAAGTGAAAGGGGTCTGGGGATACAGGTTAGTGGCAGAGCATCTGCTTACCGCTTGAGAGGCCCGGGCTTCCATTATCAGCACTGCAAACACAGGAAACAAAGCCAACTGTAAAATAAAGGCTGTCTTCTGAAAATGGAGGAACACTAAGTGGCCCTTATTATCTCCTTCCTTTGGAATTGCCACACTGAAGTTTCAGAAGCAAAGGAACTCCCAAAGACCATCTTCCTAGGGTGGGAATGTAGCCCAGAGGGGGAATGCTTGCGTCCGTCCCACATCCCATACTTAAGAACGCGCAGGTTCAATCACCAGCATGGAGTAGTAGGCAGGAACTGCGACTTCCCACGAAATTTACACTGAGCTCCTAATATTTCAACCGAATGAGCTTTGCATCTTGGGAAAGATTGCTGACATTACTGAGTTTCAGTTTCACTTTTGTTAAAATTCTATTATAATCTCAAAAAAAAAAATCAGGAAAAAAAAAAAAACAAGAAAAACAATGCAGAATGCAGTGTGTCTTGTATCCACCTGCTGATTAAAATCTGTCAACAGAAGCCAGCTTCTCCCTCCACCAAGTGAACAATTAAAGAGACAGGCAACCAAGAAAGCTCCCTTTGGACGGAGGAGGTAGTTCACCAGCAGGGAGGGCTCTGGCTCGGTGGAGGCAAGACTGCTCTGTCCCCAGCACTGCAACAGAACAAAACCAAGCCAAACCCATTCCTTCCCAGCATGACATGTATATCCTTATGAGCCTTCCATTGCCTTTTTCACAATCTATACTTTTCTATTTTTCTTCTGGGATGTGAAAAGTTTGGTAGCGTGAATCCAAAATCATTTGGATAATCTTGCATCAGTTTTCCTTCTGGTTGAGCATTCTTCCAGAATCTTCCTTCATACTTCTCCCGAACGCTTAGCCGTGGACCTTAATTTGAAAATTCAACCATCTATTTCCCCTCCCCTTTTATTTTTAGTTAAGAATCCTTAGAAGAAAGAGAATAACATACATGTTGGAGCTAATCAAAGCGATTGTGTACCTGATTGTAAATGCGCAGGCCTGGAGATACGAAGTAATAAGCGGACTTTCCTTGGGACTGCTCCAGGGGGAAGGCAAGAGCGTTGGGGGCACAAAGAAGCATGGCAAGGTCACAAGCCCTCTTGCTGGTTTGTGAGAGGAAACGATCCCTGTCCCTGATACCGCGCGGCCTGGGTTGCACAGGACAACCCAGGAAGTTCGGGGCTCACCCCCGCATCTTTATACTCCCTGAGCTTAAACACCGAGCCACTACTGACTCCTGCCTCACAAGGCTGATGTGTGGTGTTCATAGGGATGTTATTTGAATCTGAGCCTTGGAAAGATACACAAAAAATAGCAGAGGATCTCGGACTGGCTAACCACGGCTGCTCTTGCAGTGGCAGTCGTGCTTTTAGGTGTGAGGCACTCTGGGAATTTATGTACACGCACGTGTACACACATGCACATGCACCTTGTGGTGGCTGGAAAGAGGGTGGCCCCCGTAGGCTCATGTGTTTCCCTGTTTGGTAAATTGTTTAGGAGTAGGACGGGGGTGGCCTTATTGGAGGAGACATATCACAGAGTGGGTGGGCGGGGAGCAGGGCTTGAGGTTTTAAAAGTCCATGCCAGGGCCAGTTTCACTCTCTTTGCTTCCTGCCTATGGATCGCCTGTGGATCAGGGTGTAAGCTCACTGCTTCAGCACCATGCCTGCCTGCCGCTCTGTCCCCACCGTGACGGTCATGGGCAAACCCTCAGAAGCTGTAAAGAAGCTCCCAGGGAAACATTTTATTTTAAAGGTCACCACCATCGTGGTGTCTCCCCACAGCAAAAGAACAGAAACTAAGACAGACATTCACACACATGCACAATGTGTAGATGCCCATCTCTGTTCCAGATACAGACATCACAGACTTGTAAAAAAAAAAAAAAGATAAGTAAAAATATGCTACCTAACTAACAAACTTAAGAAGAACAGCTAAAACGGGGTAAGAAGTGATGGTTGTTTCTCTTCAGTAAGAGAAAAAAAAAAAAACAATCCATCTTTGGTATTGTGAGGTCTGGAGGCCTCCTCCTGATTTTCCCCATAGCTCCAGCCCTAACACCCCACAGCAGTAAGGACAGAATCCTCAAATTCTACATTGATGATTTATCCTGGTCACAGAGGGGACACCTGATTAACTGAAGTTAACAGCTTTTTCGGTTTCATTTCAAAAAGACACTAGCATGGATGCTCTATGAAATACTGATTCACTCACCTGCAGAGTTTGCTAGAAGGCAGGGACCTATCTGACAGGCAGTGCTGGGCTCCCAGCCTTTTCCTAAAGGGCAATCCCATAATTCATCTGGCTGTGCTAAATTGCAACAGACATTTCACTGAAGACTTCAGGTACACTCACCCAACCGCAATAAGTCTAATGCAGAAGAGGAGGGTCGGGGATGACAAAAGCATTCTTTTTGAAAACTGCACAATGGCTGCAATTGTGGGCAGTGACAGCTGTGGCTTGAATGATTCCTGGGCACAATATGTATAGCTACTTTTGCTTTGTGGGACAGAGAACTAGTCAGGAACATATTAGAAGACTCTACAGTAAGAAGGTGGCATTGGTATCACACATAGGAGCTTCTACGTTGTGTAGCGAATACCCCAGGACTTCTACTCTTTAAGTGTGTACAGTGGGGTCCACACTTAAAATGGACTATTTTTTACTTGCTGTTGTGTGAAGGGATGAAGGCACATGAGGCTTTAGCCTGGCCCAAGCTTAACAGACTTTTGAAGGGATGAGACAGCAGACAGTTTTGTTATCATGTGCTAGGTGCTGGAGACACTGAAGTGAATAGTCAGACGAAAGGGTCTTCTCCTACGGGTTCTAGCCCGTCTCAGGAGATGTGTAGTTACAGAGAGGAGCTAGAAGGACTGACCTGCAAAGCCAACAGGGCCCAGCATCCACCAGGGGCTTGATAACTATGAGATGAAGACGTATAAATGGGTAGAGGAAGAGAATGACTTAAACACATTTGGTACACTCTATATCTCAGATTCTATATGAGGGCCTTTCTGTTACGTCATTTAATCCATCAGAGAATGTTAAAGCCAAGGCCAGACCCTAGGAATAAGGCTTCTAAGGCAGTCTTTTAAATAGAACAGACATGAGAAGCATGTTGCTTAGTGGAAAGACTCCAAGACCTGTCGGTCATCCATAAAGTCTGTCTGTTAGTAATAGCCTTGTCATTTTTCTAATGATAGTATAAACCACTCATATCCTTCTGAACCTCAGTTTCCACATCTGCAACTTCAGGATGAGGATATCCCTTCCCCTCAACCATGTTGGCATGGGTGGGAGGCATGGTGAATATGAAAAGACTTCGATGGTAAGTAAGATAATGCTATCAATAGAGGAAAATCAAATTTTATCCTGTTTACTTTTAAAGTAAACTTTTATCTGCTTCTAAATAATGAAAATTTATGGTATTGAAGAATTAAAACAATAAAATCTGGCACAATATTAAGAATTGTCTGGCACTTACAGGAACATGACTTGGAGATTTTTATTTTGTTTTGTTTTAGTCAGAAGGACTCTTATAAGAGAAGGTCACTCACAATGGTTATTTGTTCTATCTTCATTGCATATTTGGGGGGAATTATTGATACCCTAATAGTTTTACTTAATAAGAATCATAATATTTATGAACCAATTCCCTTTGCCTTTTCAGCATTTCATTGAATTTCTTTGTATGAATTCAAATATGAAGCACATAAGAATATAACATTTCAGATTCTAACAGAGAAGAGAACTACCCTATGTAACAATACCATGGCTTCAATTGTATATTTCCAAATCAATGTTTTTATAACTAAAATAAAAAGGCATTTGTAACCATTTCCCTAGTCATCCTCTTGCCTGCTCTTAGTCACTACACAAGGTATTCCTTATACTAAATCTTACTCTTTCCTCTTATTTTCAACTCTGTATGTTCTAACAGTACTTTTGTTCCTGATACTTCCTGTGTCAAAAATCTGGATTTTGAAGTTTCCTTCCTGAGATTAGTAGTAAGGTAGTTGTGGGCACAGAGGTCGGCCCCAGTTCTCAGATGCAGGAGATACTGCCTCCAACCTAAATGTGAGGAGATGATATTTGTCACTGCTCTTTGTTTATGGGTTTTCAGCCAATTTTCAATCTATGTGACCCCGCACATACAATTTGAATTAATTTTGCAAGTGAAAATTCACTCTGTAGTGTATCAAACACTTTAGTAAAATCCGTATATATTAACTTTAGTGCAGCCCCTCCATCTATCAATCTTGTAAGGTGATTTAAAAGAGTGACCACATTTGTCCAGGATGATCTGTCCTTATCCATCCCTAAAGCTGCCTCCTGCCCATGGCACTGTTATCCCATACATCTCTCTTATCATCTTCTCTTAGTATTGGATTCATTATATTACTAGGCATAGGGGTCATATTTTAATAGATGACAATTACTGAGAACATTTTCTTTGTTTGTAAAATATTTAAAATGTGGATTGTTGAAATAATTTTTGACTGTTAAATTAATAAGTGTACTGAATTAATGTAGTCCCTTTATATTTCAGGTGATGATTCTGAAGACATTGTCAGGTCTTTCTCGGTTTCTTCTTAAAGAAGTTTCATTTCTCTGAAGCAGTTAGAAGAAAAAGTAGAAAAAATACTTCATAATTTAGGCATGGAAGAGCAGTTTTGGTTGCTTAGGAAATAATGCCAACAACTGTGGTAAGAGTTTTGTTTCTTAAAAAAACCCAATAATGATATGAGAATGTTTCTGTTTTAATCCCAGGTGTGGGGCAGCTTCAGTTTGTCCACATCTGTAAACTATAAATGCCTAGAGTGATAGTAGGGGTGTGGCTTAGTCAACTGCAGAAAGTTTAATTCTGAGGACATGGGAGAGGGGTATAAAAACCCAGAGTCCTGAGAGGAAGTGGAGTTCCAAAGAAGGAAGAGGTTGCTGCTCTCCCCCAAATTGCTGCTGGTTCATCCTGATGCTGTGTTTCCTGGTTTGCTGGACTTCTGGATATTGTGACTACTGAGATTGGTATTGCCCCCAAAGAACCTGATGACACTGATCAGCAGGAAGTAGTTCAAGAGACCTATGCCCATTTTTCCCTCTAACCTTCTTTCTCTCCCACCTAGTGTTGAGGGGTTGGAAGGAATAAGGGTTACAAGGGAGGTAGATGGGTAGATGCATTAAGTATGGTAAAATTAATTAGAGTGTATAATAAAAAAGAAATAAAAGTCACAAACTCCTACAAACAATTGACAAACATGATTTCACGAGGCTTCTTCACAGTAGAGTGAAAAAGCACCCTATAGAATGGGAGAAAATCTTTGCTAGTTACACATTTGACAGAGGATTGGATGCTATCTAGAATACACAAAAACTAAAAAAAAAATCTAAATAACAGAATATAAAACAACCCAATCAATCAAGAAATGGGCCAATGGACAAATGGAAATTAATGGACAATTCTTGAAAGATGAATGACAAATGACCAATAAACCTTTGAAATAAAGTTAAAATTACACTGATATTTCATCTTATCCCCGTCTGAATGCCAGTCAGTAAGAAAACAAATAGCAGTGAATACTGGTGAGGATGTAAACAAAAGGGAACCCTTATACACTGCTGGTGGGAACTTAAACAATTGAAAGTGTAGATGTTTCAGAAAAGATAAAAACAGACCTACCATACAACTCAGCCATATATCTAGTTATTTATCTAAAGAGCTTCAAGTTAACATACTACAAAATACTTGCACAACAATTTTTTGGTTTTTTTTTCGAGACTGGGTTTCTTTGTGTATTTCTGGCTGTCCTGGACTCACTTTGTAGACCAGGCTGGCCTAGAACTCATACAAATCACCTGCCTCTGCCTCCTGAGCTGGGATTAAATGCATACGCCACCATGCCTGGCTGCACAGCAATTTTTATTGCTGCTCTATTCACAGAACTAAGTTATGGAACCAAAGAGATGTCTGTCAACAGAGGAATAGATGAAGAAAATGTAGTTTAACATTTTGGACACAGGACTTGGAGGAATAGAGCTGGAACTGACCTGGAAGCCTCTTTCCTGAGGACTAGCTGTCATGCTGTCTGAAGAAGATATGCAATCTGCTTAGCCAGCTGTAAAGCTTACGAACCACAACTGACACGGCACCATATATCAGGGTGCAATAGTGGCACTTATGTTGTGGGGGTAACCAACAGCTGTTTGATTAGAGTTAAGATCTTCTCAATAGGACAGAACTCATGCCTGGTACTGTAAACCTAGGCAACTGTCCATGGCTAGTGAGGTCATGTACTCAAAAGGAGAGCCTACTACTGCCACTTTCTTAAACCAATGTAATTTCTAACTGCATTCTGAATCCTTGATATCCACAGATAAGTGTAGTTTTAATCCCTCCTCAGAGAAGCTTATTATTGCAACAAATAGAGACTGTAACAGAAGTCCATATCTGGCCAAAGTGTGGAGAACAAGTGACTATGGGCTGCCCAACACCAATCGATACATCTACAATGCTATTGTTCTTCCTTTTAACATAGTCACTGGGACATCTTGGAAAAGAGGGGCAGATATATTTTAAGATCTATAGGACCAGGACATCTGCTGTGAGATAGTGTCTTCTACATGTAACAGGGAAGCCGTGCCCATGGAATGTCATTAATATGGTTGCCTAACTGAGAGACACTTGAAGAAATGCTCAGCATCCTTAATCATCAGAGAAAATGAAACTCAAGACGACTTTGAGATTCTATCTCACACCTGTCAGAATGGCTAAGATCAAAAGCTCAAATGACAACACATGCTGGTGAGGTTGTGGAGAAAGGGGAACTCTCCTCCATTGTTGGTGTGAGTGCAGGCTTGTGCAACCACTATGGAAATCAGTCTGGCGATATCTTAGAAAACATGGAATAGCTCTGCCTCAATACCCAGCCATACCACTTCTGGGTATATATCCAAATGATTCCTCAACAAATCACAAGGAAGTTTCCTCATCTATGTTCATAGCAGCCTTATTTGTAATAGCTAGAAACTGGAAACAACCCAGTCGTCCCTCAACTGAGGAATGGATTAAAAAACTGTGGTACATCTACATGATGGAATACTATTCAGCTATCAGAAATCATGCAATTTGCAGCCAAATGGATGGAACTAGAGAAGCTCATCCTGAGTGAGCTAACCCAGACTCAGAAGGATGCACATGGCATCTATTCACTTATTATTGGATTTTAGCCATATAGTATGGGATAACTATACTACAACCAATGCACCAAAGGGAACATGGGGAGAGACTTTTTTTCCCTGTCAATGAATCAGTTTGCCCTAGTTGTGCTGCCTTGTAGGCCCCCAGTGTATGAGGAGGCTCTTGACCCTCATATGATTGCTGAACAGGGGTGGGGGACTGTTATGTAGGGACACTTCACTCCAGAGGAGTGGAATGGAAGGGATGGGGGTAGAGGGTGGGAGGGTGGGACTGGGAGGGGTGGAAAGAGGACACTGTGATGGAGATGTAACTTGAAGCAATAAATATTTTAAAAAAATATGGTTGCCTAAACAAGACTTGAACAGCGACAAACCATTTGACATATCACCATGAATGGAGAACATTTCACAAGGCCTTACACCTAGATGAAGAGCTATAGGCAATTAATGACCATTAAAAGAAGGAGAATCAGCTTTTGGCAGGATAAACCCCCACCTCATATTCTATTTAACTCCAAGTGTTATCCATATATATATATATATATATATATATACATATATATATATATATATGCAAGCAAGACTAAAATGGATTCAGCAGGTTGTGCATGTGTGTGTATGTGTGTGTAATGATAATAAAGAGGTCATGAATTTTAAGAGGGCAAAGGAGGAGTTGGTAAGTGGAGGGAGGGTTGAAAATGATGTAAATACAGAACTTATGTATAAAATTCTATTTTTTAATAAAAGAAAATGTGGGTGTATATGCAAAATGGACTTTTTTCAGCCATGAAGTAGGAAGAAGTTATGTCATTTGCAGAAAAATGGATGAAACTAGAGGAATATGGATAATCATATTAAGCAAACTAAGTGAGTCTCAGAAAAACAAATACTGTTAGTATTCTGCCATTTGTAGAATGTAGATTTTATTTAGATACATAGGATTTTGTGGCCGGGTGTGGTGATGCAACCTTTAATCTCAGCACTTGGGAGGCAGAGGCAGGTGGATCTCTGTGAGCTCAAGGCCAGCCTGGTCTACAAAGTGAATCTAGGACAGCCAGAACTATGAAGAGAAACCTTGTTTGGAAAAACCTAAAAAAAATTTTTTTATGTCGATATTTCACATGAATTTAAAAATGAAATAGTCTAGGCAAACAAAAGAGACCATTGGGAAGTAGTAGAAGAGAAAGAGAAGGAGAGGGAAGAGAGGGGGACCATGCTCAGAGTACATGATCTACTTGCATGAAAATGCACCTATGAGACCATCACTGCATGTAATTAATACAGTCCAATTAAAATATTACTAAGTACCAAACACATGCAAGACTAGAAACACGATTATAAAGTGCTCATATAAGTGAAGGGAAAGCTATGTCTCTCTATGAAATGTATCTCACAGCTAAAATAATAGAAGTGTTTGCTACATAACAGCATATATTTGAAGTGTCCCGCCCCATCTTGCTACATTTGCCTTTCTGCCTAGGAAAGTCACGTACAGTATTATACTAAAATTATCGCCTCTGTTAAGAATGCCCATACTTATTTGCATACCATTTGCATATGTGTAGGTATTTCCCTACACTTATCTAGGTAGTTTTGAGTGATCTCCCTCCAAATATTTCTTTACCTTTCAGGTTTTGGTGAAATTTTTTCCCTTGAAGAACTCCAAGTTTGTATACCAAATCAAGAAACTTGGGGTAGCATTTAGCTAGTAAGATATTTTTTTTTATAAGAGCAAGGAATGGGAATGAGAGAAATGATAACCAAGAGGAAGAGGACACCAGAGAGAAGCTGGTGTGCAATGGTAAAAGGGTGTGTGCATAAACCGTGGGCCTTAGAAACCAGAACACATAAGGGTAACTCAGGCTGCTTTTTCTCAAAAAAAAAAAAAAGGGGGGGGGGAGCTACACATGGGCCAAGAGCTCTTCGAGAGCAAGTCTTGACCCACAGATCAAAGAGCTGCTGGGTCTCATCTCCTGTTGAACTATTGTTTGGTTTTTCTTCTAAGTTTCAGTAACAGTCCATTTGATAATGTTAAGGAGAAGGAGAACCCAGAATGCTAATTTTCAGCTTTCTGCTCTAGTAGGCATGAGGACTGACACCTGAAGGTATGTTAGCACCATTCCCCAAACATACTTACTGTGATGACCGTGGCATGACAGCACTTGTAGGATAAACGCATTGTACTCGAGGTTTTGCCTTATTAGTGGTGGGGCAAAATGAACTTTATCCAGACTCAACTTAGTAACTTAAATTTGGAAGGTTTACCAGCATTTTCTAGTGAGACATTTTGTGCAGATATATTGAGTGTCATTGAACTGTTAATCAAAGACTTGGATCCAAAGTGCATTCATGCAAAATGATATTAAATGGAAGACAGCTACTTGATAATAAAAACAGCTATATTTTCCCCCAATTTTATCTATTCTGATATATATCCTCTCCCTGTTATAGATGGGTTCATTGTAGATCAAAATAAATATGCCTAAGAAATATGCAGCCTCACTTTGGTCTGTGAATACTCATTCATTTATGTAGAAATGACAAATATTTATTACTGTGAAAAAAAGAGGAATATATAAAATTAAGTTGGCATGGATGAATAAGTCCTGATTTTTATGTGACATTAATATTGAGAAGCTGAGTGTGTGTCTGAAAATGTGACTTTATGTATATGAGCATCTGTGTTTATCCCATATAAAACATCCATGCTAAGGTCTGAGGGTGCCTTTGTTATCAGTGTTCCAGTTTCCAAGGAAGTATTAATGATGATTTTCCAGTACATAGAGTTTTAGGGAGGACTTTCACATTATAAATGGCTTCAGCATTACAGCCATTTTCCTGTTTTTTACAGCTTGACCGAAAAAGTTCTGGAAAGCTCAGAAAAGTCCTGTATCTCAGTGTCCAGCCTGTCCTTCCCTCACCTTTACAAATGAGGGCCTACAAGAAGTAGAACGGATCTGAACCTCAGGTACTAATCATAGTAGGTCATTAACATGAACCTATGACTTAATGTCTTACTGGATTAATCCATTTTGTTTTATGTGTGAGTGTTTTGTCTTTCTGTCTGTCTGTGCACCTTGTGTGTGCCTGGTACCTGAAGAGGTCAGAAGAGAGCATCAGAACCCCTGGAAGTAGATTTATAGATGGTTGTGAACCACCAATAGGTAGCAAAATGTCTACTATAGACTTGATACTGTTCCAGGTGGTGGTAATTTAAAGTACAAGGCATGGTCTTTGTTCTCAGGAGTGTCCTTCTTGTAGGAGGGACAGGCACATTGATGCAGATATTGTGGAGTGCTAAGTGGCAGGGTGGAGAGACTGTAGAGTACTCAGGGCACAGAGGAGTAGCAGCTCCCTCTAGCTGAGGGAGGGTTGGTAAAGTTCCGTTGAGTGATGCTTGAACTCAGCTTTAGAGGCTAAGTAGGACCTGTTCAGTAGGAGGGCTTCTTAATGGGCGCCCACTAACTTTTTAGGACTAGAGGGAGCTCAGCAAGCCTATGTACATAGATGGGGGAAAATCTCTTTGTTTTCATTAGCATTGAACTGATATTTAGCACTTTCTTCAATTGGAAATATAGGAAACAAATTGCAGCAATACTAACAATACCACTGTTAATGTCACCTATAGAAATCACAGTTGTTTTCATATTATATTAAGATATCACTGTAAACAGTGTCATCTTTTATGGTCATTGTTGCCGTAATAGTATAGTAGTACATCTACTACTGGGCTACATCAATGTTTTAATAACAAAAATACAAGTTAGGGTATCAGAAACCGATTTCAATATTTAGTTGATTTAATCTGTTGATAACTAAATTTCTATACTGAAAGGCTTCCCTTGTCAGTCTGTGTGTTTTTCTTCATGCACACAAGATCATTTTACAAAGTGGACATGTGCTTCAGGTCTATAGTAGTACCTGGCACAGCAAAGGTTAATAACTCCCACACAGGGAGGAGGCTGGGGAAGCAGGAGGTGATAGTCCCCGAAGGAATAGCTTATTCTTGATTTTAATCACTTGATGTTTCAAATTTTACATACTGTTTCACTAAGAAAAATGCTGATAGGTATGAAGACAAAATAAATACATAATGACTTTTTAAAATACAGTGAGTGATAGTCACTGCCCACGTTTTCGTGGAGCACACCCCTGGGCAGCAAGTCTGTAAGATCTATTAACAGCTCACACAGAATTTCCAAAGCTGACAAAATAGTCCTATCCTGACCTCAGAATCAAGGGTAGGCTGTGATTTGATAAAGGTCAAAGAAAGATGGCTGAAATACTCCTCAGTGCCTTTTGGGGTGGGGCCCCGGTAGAATACTGAAGATCATTTAAGATCAATTGGCATTTGCACGTATGCATGTCATTGGTTGTAACTGAATATGCTAAAATGTTGTCAAACATTAACAGTGACAGCTGAGAGAACACTTGACTAGAAACCCACGGCCTCAGGTCTTAGCCTCAGGTCTGGCATTAATATATGTCCCCCTGCACATGCTTTACTATTAGTAAAATAGCGATAACAACCATTACTCTAATTCATCTCTTACATTTGCTCTAAGAACCAAATGACCATGTCAAAAAATGCTTGGGAGTTTTGAAACATAATGGGTATGTGGCTAATAAGGAAATAACAGTGAAATATTTATATAATTATATTTTGTCATAAATATAGAAATTACAGTGAGGTTTTATTATAATCTTACACTATTAAATATATTGATGATAAAAATTGCTAGACGGATTAAGTTGAAAAATCTATCTATCTGTATAAAATATGAAATGAGAGTACAGTATATGAACACATCTATAACACAGGGAGTTACATTCCTATGAGACAATGACTTGCTATTCCCAGTGGCTAGAGGACCCCATAATTAAATTGCTTCCCTATAGCTGGCAATGAGCTTTCAAATACAACCTGTAGCGAATGCATAGAAATCAGTCTGTGTACCTGCTGTCTAGAGCTAGTGACACTAAGATCATAGCATATACACATTTACTTGGTAGAATATAATTCCATCTTAAAATTCTGATCGCCTTCTCCAAGCTTCCTCACAGGAAACGGTGACAAATGATGTACACAGTAAGAGAAAGAAATAGATCTTGGGATGGATAAAACGTCTATAACTGTTAATTATGCTTTTCATTAGAATCTAGGAAAGGGGGATTTAAGTTCCAGCTTGGGCCTTCCATCTGCACATTAATTTTGGAAGTTTATTTGTTCAGAGAAAATACACCACATTTGGAGTGTTCTATAAATCAAACAAAGAGAGGCACATTCAAGTTCTCTCCATGGCCACAGAGACTACAAGACACCTCTCAGAGCATCCTCTATTTCTAGTTTGAAGTGATTTTCAGCTTCAAACACACTTGCAGACATCCCCACATCAAAACAAAGCTGTTGCAATTGATCATCAAACTCAAATGGAGTCCCTAATACTGACCCTTTACTGCCAATTGAAATAGTCCCTAACCTTCGCCATACACTGAAAGAGTCAAATGAGCTGCATTTGAGTTTTGAAAATATCATGTCTGGATAAAAACAAACAAACCCACAGACAGAAAAAAAAGAAACCTCAAAGCTTAATTAATATAAATCCTGGAAAGATAATTACTAAGTCGTTTATGCCCATTGCTTTCCAAATCCAGACACCTACACAAAGATACACAAAGACATCTATCAACTTCAGGAATGATGGCTTGGAATGATGAAATACTCTAAAATCAGGAAAAAAGAAAACAATGAATTTTCCCAACATTCCACACAGTGTTCCACACCCACTAACATACATCTTTGGTCAGTGTAAGATCTACAAAGATTTAATTCTATTTCCATAAATTACACATTAATGAAACATGCTGAGAGCAGACATACTGTTAGCATCAAAGCCTGATCAAAATAGAAGTCTCCAGTCTTTAAAGATTGTATCCTGCACACCATAGCAGATAATTAATTTAAGGAACACAGTGGATGATTTTTGTTTTAAACTCATATGCTCTTCCACTCAGACTTCTAAAACCTATAGCTGCCTGGATGGTGAAGGCTATCCTTCCAGTGTGGCAAGCTTAGATCAATGTTGTCTGTCCTCCTGGCTGAATTCATGGCTTTGCTGCTGGGGAGGTTCCCTATAGTATCCTCCCTGTTCCATTCTCTTTTGTAAGGATGCTCTGTCCACTCCATGCAAGTTTACATTCACAAGGTGGTAGGAAGCAGGAGTGTGAGACCCTTCAAGTTGTTCTCCTAATGTGAATACCACAAAGCTAGTCAATGCAGGGTCTTTCTTTGCCTTGGGGAAAATATTATTGTTATAAAGCCCCTTTGTTATGTGATTCAAACTGATACATCAATAAAAGTAAAAACAAAACAATTACTTAAAAAAAAAAGTCTTTTCTCTACCCTTCTCTTCACCCAGATAGCCCATTTCTTTCTGAGTCCTGGATCCTGGATGTACGTGAATTACAGAGCCTTCACTGGGGAAGCCACACTCACTCCTCAGAAAGAAAGGATTTTTCACCTGGTTTCTGATAGTCAGACATTGTGCCTGCTACACAGAGGGGCTCAAAATTGCTTTCCAAACAGAGAGTGAGGTGTACAAATGAATGCCAGGTGAGAGACGTGTGCAAAGAACGGAAATATGAGAGATGGCTATCAAGCTTTATCCTGGAATGGGCCACTCTTCTTGTGCCTATAAGAGGCTCCTAAGCTATTTTAATTATAAATATTTATATCCACGGAAGCAAATTCAGAAGGATTTATATCCCAGGGGAGCACAGATCAATAGATCCGAGCAAACCTCATCTCCAGGCTGACCACTTAACACTGTTATCACCGATTAGGGGTGCCTGGCCCTCCGGGAAGGTGTCGCTTCCCCTCCTGTCCTCCATAGGTCCACCCTATTCTTGGCCCCAAGAGGAAATCAATAACACAATGCAAGGATCAATTCCCAGGACATCTTCTTGGCTGCAGTGGCTCACCTTAGGATCAGAGTTTGGCTAGCCCTTATCTATCCTACGAATTCTTTCTCCCGCAGCCCAGGCTTCCAAGTCTGCTGAGGCTTCTAGAATTTGCTCATTACTAAAATCAGCCAAAGCACTGCCAGCACTTTTTGAGTAAGGAAAGACTTGGTTATCTTTTGCCTCACTTTTCAAAAGTAAAGAAGCTTACCAGGTGTCAATGATCGGGTCAGAATCGATTTCTTGCCTCGTGATGTGGCCATGGCACATTTTCTGCTGCCCACTGCCAGGCCACCGAGCACCGTCGGAGCTCCCCGGAGCCAGCCAGGTTACTGTTCCAGGTTTGTCTGCAGCTCCCTACGCTTGGTCTGCAGTTGATAGATCCTCTGCTCCTGAAGCATCCAGCTATTGACCCGCCCAGGGAAAGAAAGAAAAAAATGGGGAAAAAAATCAATTAATACTAAACAGCTTAACAAAACCCTGCATAGCACAGGCCTGAAGCTTACAGGGTAAGAGTTGGGGTGGTCTCAGTGGCAACACTGTACAACGATGGGGACAGGCTCAGCCAACTAGAAAGCTGATGTTCCAGGGACAGGAAGCCAATATGGTAGGCGTGCACACACACACACACACACACACACACACACACACACACACACACACACACAC
>CAJQZJ010032054.1:1671293-1692755 GCA_907164525.1 Lophiomys imhausi | reverse complement strand
GAGAGAGAGAGAGAGAGAGAGAGAGAGAGAGAGAGAGAGAGAGAGAGAGAGAGAGAGAATCTTAAACAATGGTTCCAAGACCTTCAGTCATGGCTGTCTATGATGAGAAAGTTAAATTGTCTAGTTCTTCATCCCTCACTCTAACATCCCATCCTTCCATAATACCTGCTGTCTTCCCTTCAGACATGTTGAGCCTTTCCACAACTGCCATGCTATATCCAGCATAGTTTAAGCCACCATCATTCATGTCATGCCCCAGAAACATCCTAATGGGTCTTCCTGCTTTCTCCCTTGCATTTTAAGCTCAGGTCTGCCCTACTCCACAGCCAGGAAAATCTATAAGTGAAATAAGGGCTTTCCTGCTTTTGGTGCTGGAAAGTATGTCTATGCCTTTGTTGATTCTGCTGCTGCTGTCACCTTCCTTGACATCAGAAGCCAGACTCTTTGGTCTTCCAACACAGACTAAGAAGAGTGGCTCTCTAGGAATCAGTCAGGTTTTCACCAGATTGGGACTGCTGTGGCATCCAATCTAATACACTGCACAGCCACCAGGCTCCCAGCAATTCCATAGTGAAGATGGCCATTGGACTAGTCAGCCACTAACATGGAAGCTAATTTAATAAATTCCCTTTCATAATGCTAACAATAACAACAATGATGACGTAACTCAGATAACACCACTTCGCTACATCAAACCCTCCAAAGACTTCATGCTACTCTCTGACTAACCCTCTATTCTTTAGCAAGGTTTGTGTAACCCTGTAGATACTGTCTGTGCACGCTTCTCCCTATGGCTGTCCTTACTGGGTTACTCTTCTATCTGGTAACGCATCCATGTAGCTGTTCACAGCTCTCTTTTGCTTAAAAGGTTTTGCTCCCAAATCTTAACTTGGGTGGCCCTCTTCTTTAGGCTGTTACACACATCACATGTTCAAAGGCCACTTCCTCTCACTCTACTGTTTTTTTTTTTTAAATAATGCTTTGGAACACTAAAGTTCAGCAACTAAGCCCAACACATGGCATTATAGTATTAAGCAATAACATTTATAAGAATGAATACATGGATTCCACATATTCATTGATACCTCTTACCTGCTAAGATGGAAGAAATGAAACACCCAACAATTAGGAAAACACTATTGCTTTGTTGTTGCTATTGTTGTTTTTTGAGACAGTATTTCATGTAGCCTTCCAACTCCTCTCATGATCTAGAGATCCTTATCTTTCTGCTTCCAACTCCATAGTTTTGGGATAGCAGGTGTGAAACACACTCCTGACAGGAAACTTATGGCCAATAAGCTGCGCCTGGAAAGGTTTTTGTTGTTGTTTTATTTTCTCTATATAGATTAAAAACTTGTGTGAGAATGCAGAAGACAATGTTTTAATTAATAGCATAACTGTAGGTGAAATTAAGTTGATAAAAATAAAAGTCTGGGCTAGCAACCGGCCTTGCTACTTTCAAGTTGTAGTAATAACAATTGTGTTTGCAGGTATCATTTCATAGGTTAAAAAGCCCTTTGGTGTGTAGTAACTAATCTTTTCAGTAACAACTCTATGAAGGAGACAGGCATTCTCTGCATCTTAAAAATTTTAAATGTGGTTGTAGCCACTACAGCCAGTGAGCTCCAGGTCACAAGGTGGCCTGGAAAACCTGGTGACCCAATGATTTGTCTTCAGAGAATATTCATATTTAATATTACATTTGTGAAAAAAGATGAAGGAAAGTTTGTTTCAAAGGAAAGATGTTTCTGTTTCTTTGGTTGTCTTTGAGGTAGGGTCTTACTATGCAGTCTGGGATAGTCCTGAGCTGGAGATCCTCTTGACTGCTGAATTACAGGTGGCTGAAGCATTTTTGGGGGGAGCAGTATACAATGTTCCTATAGGTGATATATTCCTATAGCTTGAAACAACAGAAGTTATTGTTCTTTCTCTTTTTATTTGTTTGAGGGCCTTACACTCAGGCTGGTCTGGAACACATGTAGCCTAGGCTGACCTCAAACTCACAACAATCCTCCTGTATCAGTCTCTCAAGTGCTGGGATTACAGATGTGAGTCACCATGCCCAAGAGAGAGCAGAAGTTCATTTTCTTCCAGTTCAAGAGGAGACAAATGTAAAACTACACTGTTAGCAGAGCCAAGCTATCCCTGAGGGCGCTGCACTAGAAGATGCTTCCATACCTCTTCCTCCCTCTGGTGGCTCTGGACAGTCTCTGGTAACCTTTGTCTTGTAGTGACATCATCCAGGTTCTAGGTCCATGTTCATATGGCCTTTCCCTTATAAGTCTATACATCCTCCCTCCTTCTTATGGGGATGCCAGTGCCAAGATTTAGGGTCCAGCCAGGCATGTAACACATGCCCACAGCACTCTGGAGGCAAATGCAGGTAGATTTATGTGAGTTTGAGGCTAAACCAGGTCCACTAGTGAGTTCCAGGCCGGTCAGGGATACAGAGTGAGACAGAGTCACTGTCTGTGAGAAGGGGGATGGAGTTAGGGTCCATCCAAACCCAGATGACTTCATCTTAACTATGATTGGATAAAGAAACCAAATAATGTCACAAACTGAGATCCTGGGGACATATGGGCTTAAGGGACAATTTTCGACCTATAACAGACAGACAGTGTCAACCTGTAAACACCTTCCCCCCTGTTCACCATCAGTTTTCTGTGCTCATTAAATATTGGCATGTCTGAATGATTTCTCTTTGCGTTTTGTTTTCTTCTCCACTTGTGACTCACACTCTCTGGTTCTTTTTCATTCTTTCCTTCATCAAGAGTATTTCTGTGACAGTCCCTGTGGATGAATCACACACATGCTTTTGTCTTGTCAGTGCAAGACAGAATACATCTTGGCTTTCATTAAAAACGTTTCTAGGTTATGGATACTAACGATGTTTTGAAACTCAGTTTGATCCTGTCTAGAAGCATTATGGGTCTTGTCCAGCGATTCCAGGCTGTTGTGAAGGCAGGCTGGGGGCAACAATCATCAAAAGCTACAATCCATAGGCTTCCGATTAGTAATTAAATAGCCAGGGTTGTTTCCATACAAACTTCATGGTTGTGATCTTCCTGGTGTTTCTTTCCTTTCTCATATGAAAGGTAATGCTTGATTTTGGAATCTCTCAGTTTCAATTGTGAACGAAATTTCACAGGACCCATTTCAAGGGATTATTTATGAACTGTTAATAGTTGTCTTATTACACATCTTATGTTTAGATACATTGTGGTCTTTGAAGATCTCTCTTGTTATCAGCTTCACCTTCCTGTTTGGGTTATAGAAAAGTCATAATGAATAATTTATGTGTTTTTTTGGTACAGGCTCTCATTTAGCCTAGGCTGTCCTCAAACCCACTATGTTGGCAAAGACAAACTTGAACTTCTTTTTTGGTTTGTGCCTGTTTGTTTTGAGACAGGGTCACACTATGTATCTCAGGATGCCCTGAAATTCATTATGTAGACCAGCCTGACCTTGAACTGACAAAAAATCCACCTGTTTTTGCCTTCTAAGAACTGAGATTTAAGGTGTGTTCCACCACATCCAACAGATGAAAACATCTGAGCCTCCTGCGCTGTCTTCCAAATGCTGAGATTGCAGGCATGTGCTACTATGCCTGATTTAATTCAGTTCAAAAGCTGAAATCCAGGCTTCATGCATGCTAGGCAAATACTCTAGTGCAATGGTTCTTAACCTATTGGTCTTGACCCCTTTGGGGAGAGTCAAACAACCCTTTCACAAGGGTCTCTGAAGACCATTGGAAAACACAGATTTTACATTATAATTCATAACAGGAACAAAATTACCATTATGAAATAGCAATGATACTTTTATGATTGGGGGTCACTACAACATGTGGAACTGTATTAAAGGGTCCCTGCTTTAGAAAGGTTGAGAACCACTGGACTAGCTCCTGCGCTACATCCCAGCTATCTGGGTAGGTGTTGGTCTTTCTTTCTTTCTTTCTTTCTTTCTTTCTTTCTTTCTTTCTTTCTTCCTTCCTTCCTTCCTTCCTTCCTTCCTTCCTTCCTTCCTTTCTTCCTTTCTTTCTTTTTTTGTCTCATCATTTCCTGGATGATGTGGGTTTTACTAACATCAAGAGATTCTATTGCTAAAGATATTTTTTTCCATACTAGAGTATATAACTGACCTTAAGTCTTTCTTGAAGAAAACTTCTTTCCTGAAGAAAACTTTAGAAACATTATGCTATCATGCCTTGCACATAATAGGAATCCAGTGACAATTATTTCATCTGGCAATTCAAAGCAATATTTTGATTCAAGCTGTACTGGAGGAATAAATACAAATGACATTTATTTAATTAGTGAGGGGAAATGGTGCCTGGGCAACAACAAACAACATACCAAATGTATTAAAATAAATTCAGATGAACCATAACGCACAAACAAAGCCAGAAAGTTGTTAAAAGTCATGGAGCACTCAAAAGAGTGATCTTGAAGGGAGAGATGTCATTTCTAAATATTACACAGAACCTAGGTGTTACAAGGATTTATAGATTCAGTACAATAAAGACAAAACATGTTTCCTATGGTGAAATTATCAGAAGCAAAGCAAGGTGAGATGACAAACTGAAAAATCATAATTCATATAATAGTGAATTCCTGTGAAGCTTCTGTAAGTCAATTCATGAAAGTCCAAGAACCTAATGGAAAACAGACAACATGTCAGAAACAGACAAAAATGTCTTTAAAATCAACAATACCGGTGCATGTTAAGTGAAACACAAAAAAACTCCACACTGAGGTACCATGCTATATTGAACATAGTGACAAAAACCCAAATTAGTGATAAAACAATGTTCTTGTTAAGGTGTGGTAAAATGTGTTCTCTCATGGGTTGCTGGTTGAAGTAAAACCCAGCATAAACTCTATGGGATATAATTTTTTTCCAAGACTCATTAAAATAACGTCCAGATACCCTTTGACCTACAAGTTCAATTCTGTGAATTCACTCTACAGATATACCTGCACACTAGTGAAATGGCACATGTAAATGCCCATGCATGGCAGCTTTGTAATCATAGAGGATCAGAAGGTACCTAAAGGTCCATCAGTAGGAGACCAGCTAAATAAATAATGGTCTGTCCGTCCACACAATGGGAAACTATGAAGTTGTAGAAACACTATGGACTTTCCTACATAGAATTCCTTTCTTTTTTAATTTGCAAGGAAATAAAACACACAACAGGGGAGGTCCAGAAAGACCATTATATCTGAGTGTGATATATTATAAAACAAGAACAATAAAAACCACATAAAAGGTACAGAATAGAGTGTACGGCATACTGCTTTTGTAAAGATGGGGAGGGACTATATGTACATATATGCATTTGTTTGTGTACATAAAAGCATCTGCCATTTCTGAGACTTGGGAAGACTCAAGAGAGTTTACTGGCACCTCATGACCCTTTTGCTTTCTGTCTTCAAATATACAAGAAAACTCTCTAGAGCCAGTGAATGGTACATCTAACATTCTCTTTCTCTGTCAAGACAGGATTTAGTCTGTCTCCCTGTTCTCTTATTGAACTGATATTCACATAACATGAAATTAACTGGAGTGTACAATTTCATGGCACTTAACATGGTCACAATGGTCACAATATTTTCCAGTTATCATTTCTATCTAGTTTTAAAACATTTCTACTGGCCCCCAAAGGAAACCTTGAGCCTATTAAGAATGTGTTCTTCCATTCCCTCTCCCCTGGATCCTGCCTCTTTGTGAATTAGTGCTTTTCAGATAAACTGAATCATACATGTGATCTGTGGCAACTGGATTGTTTCATTTAGCATGAGGTTTTTGGAGGATTATCTATGTTCTCGCCATGCATCAGAACACTGTGTACATGAAGCACATTTTGTCCATCCATGCTTCTGTCTGTGTTTGAGTGCCTCTAACTTTTGGCTGTTCTGAATATCGATAAGCATTCACACACGTCCATTTGAACACCTGCCTTCGGTTGTTTTTCTTACACTACAAGGAGTGGGAGTGATGGATTGCCTGTTAGTTCTGTGTTTAACTCTTTGAGAAACTTTTTGTGTTTCTTTTTGAAAAATTTCCTTAGGCTCAGGTTCTAGATGTTTAGGATAGGCTCATCCAGTCACCTGTTCTAGGGAACAGGACTTTTGCTCGGACATGGCAGAGTCAAAGGGGAGCAAAAGCAACTCTCCTTTAATGGACCTCCCTGTCTGACAAAGAGATGGGGGAGATAAACAGGAAGGAACTGGATGACACCTTCCTAATAATAAACATGTGACCATTGTCCTGCCCCGCTCTCCTCACTGATGTTAACATTTCCTGAAATGGCCTTGGTTATGCTCATTTTCTCCTCTAGCTTTAGCTCCTGTTTATTCCTGTTTATTCGCTGCTGTGTTACTGTACTCGGTACCTACCAGGTGATGGATCAGTATTTGATCATCAATGAATAGCTGCCCTAGGGTTTGTGTCAGGGGCTTACATTACAGCAGGTACAAGAAACAATGATGGCTCTAAGAAGAAGTGGTCCAGAAGTACCAAGGGCATGTGCAAATGACCAACTTCTAGTTTTCTACCTCTGTGTCCATCTTCACAGTGTCTACAACCAACTTTGCCATGAACACGGCTCTGTCCTATACATACTACAGATTCATGACTATTTACTGAATATTTCCAACTCCTTATTCCCCCAGATCCAACTGAGGGCTTTCCTGATTTTTCCTACAAACCAATAGTCATAGTCCTGCTTTGACCATGGCATCCTCTCAGATGGGATACTTCTCCGATGTTCCTAGTCTTATTTTCTGATCCCCACGAGAATTTAGGTAGATCCCAAACATGCCAGTGCTGCAACATTCCCCTCACTGTTGTCTATTCAGACTTTCCTAACACTTGTATAGGAGGACCCTTACTGACTGACCATCCCATTCCATGTTTATTTGGGACCTCTCACTTAGTATCCAAGTACTTCACTGATTGACTCCAAAGAGCATTCTTTCTTGAGGTGGAAGCTGTTTTTAAACCCAGCCTTTCTCACAGAGCTACATGCACATGGTGCACATGCAAGTAATGTATTAATGGGCAACTAACTATAAATATAAGAAACAGTGAGAAAATGTCTCATGAGTCTCTGAAGGGTTTCCGGGAGGGTAAAGGTTAGGGTCTTTGCTTCCTATATAAACCCTTCTTGCAGTAGTTCTTGCCCCTGGCTCCATGTTTAGAATCATATGCACATCCTCACCAATGCTGCCCCCCCCACAATAGATTCTGACTTAGCTAGTCTGGTTTGGAACACTAGAGCTTGTAGAAAGTCCTAGATATTAGGGTTTGAGAGATGGCCCAAATGGTCAATACCATGTACTGTGCTTTCGGAGAACCAGTTGAAGTCCTAGCATCCACACTAGCTGGCTTACAACTGCTTTTTTTTTTTTTTGGTTTTTCGAGACAGGGTTTCTCTGAATATCTCTGGCTGTCCTGGACTCGCTTTGTAGACCAGGCTGGCCTCGAACTCACAAAGATCCGCCTGCCTCTGCCTCCCAAGTGCTGGGATTAAAGGCGTGCGCCACCACCGCCCGGCTTACAACTGCTTTTAACTCTGGGGGATCTGATGCCCTCTTCTGGCCTCCATGGACACTGCACTCACGTGTGCAAATCTAAGCTCTTTCAAGCACATTTATACATAATTCTTAAAAAGTCCTTAAAAAACTGTTATTCTAATGTGTAGAACCACTGGGTAATAGTTTTCAGGCTCTATCATGATTACTAAATGTCTAAGTAAAACATTTTTAGTGGTTTTTTGGGCCTTGCTGAGTTTGTGTGTTTTAGGTATGACAGGGTAATGGGCATTACATCAAGTCACTGTACAGTGGTCACACTATGTATGGTATGGTGTCCACTTTCCATTTAGAACATGTTGGCATATGTGGGGAAGTCGTGCTGTAGTCTGGACATTTGCATCACTCCCAAATTCATAGGTTGAAACTTAAATACCACTGTGATGGTATTGGGGTGAGGGCCTTTGGAAGTGACTAGGTCGGGAGAGGGCTTAGTGACCTAATAAAAGAGGTCCTCAAGGAGTGTCCTGTTATGCCTGTTACACCTTGTGGCAATTCAGTGAAAAGGCATCATCTATGAACAAGAAACAGGCCATGGACAGACACAGAGTCTGCTGGCACATTGGTCTTAGGTTTCTCAACCTCTGGAACTGTGAGAAATAAGTTCTTGTTCATAAGCTACTCAGTTTATTAGTACTTTGTTAAACTAATCCAAGTGGACTAAGACATGGATGAAGGCGTTGATGGATAAATAGCAGCTAAGCAACAGAGAAATTGTGGCAGACACTTTCCAGTGGCCACCCAACCGTTGTTAGAGTTCCTGGGCCTTATTTTAAAGCTCAAGTTTAAGTGATAATGTGCCTGCCTCAGGGGATGGACTGAGACTGTTCTAAACCCATCTGGTGAGCTCATTTCCCTTTGTTTGCTATTCAGCTTGGAGCGAAAGTGCCATGGGACATAGGCCCTGTCAATGATATTTATGAGTACATTTACTAAGGGGCTACTGCAGAAAAGTTTTCTTGTCTGTAAGGAGACTCCACCCATCTCTATCTTGTCTCCTCTCCTAACTGGATATTTTACCAACCATTTATAAAAAGATAAGCACAAGGTCAAAGAACAAATACTCTAAATGTAGCAAAATACCAGGTTAAGAAAATTTTGAGTTTGTCATCATTATTTGTTGAGTCTTCTTAACATCTCTTTGTTACCAACTTCATAACACCCTTTTATTTATTACCTACTCAACAAATATAAATTGTGTTTTCAGTTATTTACTGCCCAAAGCATTTCTAATAGTCAGTCTTCTTAGGCTGCCGATACAAAATGCTATAGGCTAGGTAGCTGCAATAGTAAAACCTTATTTTCTCATGCTCCTGGAGGTTAGGTGTCTTGGAGCTTCCAGGATTGACAATAACTGTCCTCAGTACAGTGACCTAACATGACCTGTCTGTGATACATACATGTGCAGCAAGAGCCAGCCAGCCTCCTGCTTCTCTTTTTATAAGGGCACTAATCCCATCATGTTGTCCCTGCCTCAACTAATCACTATTCCCTCCTAGAGACCTACCTCATCTTCCACTTACCAACACATAGGGGTTAAGGCTTCAATATATGAGTTTGAGGAAAAGGCACACAGATATTTAGTTCACAAAATCAAAAATAACATAAAACTATTCTGCCCAAACACAGGATTTTCTTTAGCTTATGAATATATTCAGAGTTAAAGAAGAACCTTGCCTGTGTTTCTGGTGGTATTCTTCAGACTTTGCCACATGTGTCAGAGGGTAGTTATGAATGTGGCCCAATACAAAAATTGCAGACTCTGACTCAATTTGATATTGTGTGGGTTGCTATGAGCCGATTGTGCCCAAAGTCAGCGTTCCACAGTCTCCTCCACATCTGCCATCTTGCATTCTTTCCACCCACTCTTCCGCAATGCTCCCTCAGCTTTGGATGGGAAGAGATTAATATAGATGATTCATTCATAGCTCAGTACTTACTTAAAACATTATGAGATTTTTTTTTGTAACTTGAGTACATCATTCTTCAACATGAACTTTGTAGATCAAAAGGTTGGACAACCCTGCTAGAAGTTGGTGAAATAGTGTGGAAACTTCTTGGAGGAGAGTTCAGCACACAAAAGATACATAGGGGAGACAAAACCAAATCCAACCAAAACAACAACTAACCAAACTACAGCTAAAGCTCCAAGACCTAACAGCAAAGCAAAACCAAGGGAGGATGACAAAAACAGGAGTTATCTGTTTATTCATTTGCTACATACTGACCTGCTGTGTGCTTTTAGAGACTATTATGGTTATTCAAAAGTGCAAGTTGCAGGATTCCAGACCTCCAGAATCTATTCAAACAAATAAGAGATGCAGGGGATGAAGGGAGGGCTAAACACTTGCCCTGCAGCAAAACACAGTGCCATAGAAGTTCAGGGTTTCCAGGGAGCTCCAAAGGCTTGGCACTGCACATGATCCCAAGTCAAGCAGGAAGGCCTGACAGTGAATGGCAAAGTGAGCCCTATTCATACATCTTTCTTCTTCTCTCTTGGACTGCCTTGTTCCCGAACTGACTGCCCTGGTGAAAATGAATAAGTGACCAATTTAGTCATGAATTTGGGTCAAAGTTTTAAGCCTAATCTTGTTCATAACTTCCTAGAAGAAATGTAGCTTTTTTGGGGTGGGCAATATACTGCAACTTAGGATCTGGGAAAGGGTATAACCAGCAGCAAGTCAATTAATTCACTCACAGACATGAAATACTTATTACTTTGTCATCAGGTCCATAATTCAGGACCTTGACTATCAAGAGTTATTTCTTCTCCGTCTTTAGTGAACTTGCTAGAAAAATTGCTGCGATTTTGAAGATCAACATATCGCTCGATCTTTTAAGGAGAAAATAAATTTATATCAGTCTACTTAATATAATTTCTTCCAAATTTTCATTCTGGACTGTGGAGCCAGCTCAGTTGGTAAATTGTGGAGCATGTAGGTTTTCATTCATCTCTACCATGGACGCTGACACTGCTTCAACTAGGTGCCCAGGTGCCCAGTAACATTTGCAGCGCTGAGGTAAGAGTCCAGAAGGAGCTCTGCATATCGTGTGTCTAAATATTTAAAAAATTAAAATTGAAGTGGTTGCATGACGCATATTCTGATTTTTTTACCTTGTACATATATACATTCATAACACCCTGGAAGACCACATTCTAGTTAGGAACCTTTAGACTGTAGACCGTAAGAGGCACAGAGGGGAAGTTAACAGGTCCCAGACTGTAACTCCTCTCTTCCTCTTACACCAGGTCTTATCTCTTGCTGTGAATGATTTCACATATGTCAAGGACACTGCCTACACATCTAACAGCCACCCTAACTTCTGTAGAGAGTCATTACCTCGTCCTCTTTGGCTACTAGACCAGCTTTCTGATGCAGACCAAAAGGATGGTCTCAGGAAAGAGTCCTGTACAGGCCCTGGAGGCAAGCTTGAAAGTCCAGAGTCCTGGAGAATGGAATGTGGTCTGGAAGTGGGGAGGGTGGCAAGTGGTGAGCGGACACTCTGCCTTTCTTGATGCCAAATGGGAAAGCATGAGGTGGGGCTGGGACTCAGCTCTCTAATATAGAGTCCAGAACTGGGCCCTGTTGCTGTTCCTCCTGGCTCTATCTTCTGCTGTTGCTTTCTTCTGTGCAAGCTCTTTTAAATATGTGAGCTTCAGTTCCCTGGTCTATATAAGGGATCATGAAGTGGCTGCTAATGTCATTATACACAGTTGTGGAGAACTATAACTGTATTTAATACTGTGTGGGAGAGTGCTTTGTAAAGGTGCCATTTCCTAGTCATGTGCCATTACTATGCTATTTGTTTTGTTTCTTTCCCTCATTCTTACCATGTACTAAATCGAAAGGCAATGCAGTTGCTGACCACACACACATTTCCATGTTCTCACAAACACCTACTCAGAAAAGCAAAAATGGAGAGATGAGGACAACAGAGGGTAGGGCTATTAAATACCCTTTAGATTTTATTTTCCCCAAACCTGATGATTCTTCCAGGTCCAGGTTCCTTTCCTGAAGTGTGTGGAGGTGTGCTCATTTGCGTAAGTGATCTAGGCACCCATATGGATGCTGTGTGAGGGACATTACTCCTCAGCTATAAGGCAGGATGACTCCTGCATTATTATACAGGAAGCAGGATGAAATTTCATCAGCTCAGCAGGCAGAGAATAGCAGCGTACCTTCGTGGCAGGGGCGGGCAGCTGAATGAGCGGGGTGTGCCCGGGAATGAATAATGCCATGAGCCTCTGCATCCATAAAAATGAGGCTGATCTGGGGTCAGCCGGGTGGGTGAGGTGTCACAGAGGCAGGTTAAACTGACTCGACCCTCTGGCTGGCTGATTTGAAGCTGACAAAAGGGGCTGAGCTGTGGCTCTGGGCTCAGAATATCTTTCTATTGTCTCTGGCCATTCTGAACTAGGAATGCCTCTGGATTGCCCACCCCCTTAGGATTGTTTTTTTTTTCTTCCTTTCTTCTTCTCTAATAAAATCCAGTTCATTCCTATTTGCACAGAAATTCAAATCAGTTCTATTCTCAGGGTAGGTATTTTGGAAAGTTGCAGGGGTAGGAGTGGGGGAACCCTGTAAATTTATCCTCTTTTTTTTTGCATCTTGCTAACTAGAACAAATTTGTCCTATTTCTATTTTTGCTTTTCAAAAGCAATTACTTCCCTGCCATTCCTAGACACCCGGGCAGAAGAGACCGCCTTGATTACCCATCCTTCCATGCCCCTCCTCCTTTCAAGTCTTCCAGCTTCTGCACTGATAGGGAAGGATTTAATTAAATGAGGTGTCAATGGAGTTACGATGGTTTCGGGTCACAGACAGCAGGAAAAAGCTGCACAGCCGAGGCTGCCCCGTGTATGTAAATGTATATATTTATATGAGGGACGTCACTAGCAGGACTCTCCTTTTCTGCTCTTCCCTGATCAAAGATGATTGCCGAGGCAATTACTGCCAAGGAACAGAGAACCAGGGCTCCTTTTCATTCTGAAACCGTTGGAGTTTAATTGCTCGGAATATTGGTACGTGGGCATCTCTCTTTTGCAGAGGCACACACCAACTTTTACAAATGGACGTGCTGGAGCACAAACAGAGGACAGCCATGTAGGGAAAGATGCACATGCACCTCCATCCTGAAGAATTGCATGTCACAGAGCTGTCTGTGACATGACACAAAAATGCCACACTCTCTGGCAAATGCAGTGAAAGCAATGCAGCAGCTCACATTAAAAGCTAAGTTTTGGCCATGCTTTGGAAAAGATTAGACATTTTTATTTTCATAGAAATAGTTCATACAGAGAAATAGCTAAGGTTTAAAAAAAAAATGGAAGAGGATACCGATACCAGGAGAAGCCACAGTAACAAAACACACAGATTCCCTAAACTGCTCCTATTGTTTGCCTCGTCCTTCTATGCACAGTCACAGAAATCCCAGGACTTTGCAAATGCTTCACATGTTTTAAAAACAACAACAAAAAAACCCTCTCAGATCCATTTTGCTTTGTGTAGACAGCTACAAAGACCAGCTGAGTATTCTATGCTCTTCACTGTGTTCTAGGCTATTCTGTTTTTGTTCTCACATGACACAGGTGTGGAGAGGTATTTTAACTTGTTCTGAGAAATATAATAAGTGATACTTAATGCAGAAAATGTGATCTTTCTCTGTAATTAATTCTATGTCTAGGAACCAGCCATACCCTCAGCTGTGGGCTGTGGTGAGTCCTTGGTCACACACAGAACACAGGCTCTGCAGCTTCCACATGGCAGACTTAGGTTTTCATTTCAGCCTCCTGAGGCCTGTCAAATTTTAAATATTATTATTTGGATTAATTGGTTCTTTCGTCAGTGAGAGAGAGTATGGATAGTGGGCCTCCCTCCCTGCTGCTACATCATCAACACAAAGCAGGCACCTTGGCTTTGTGTGGGGACCACTCTGTTTTTCTTTTGTGGGCTGTCTAGTTGTGGAAATTGTGGGAGTGAAACACATTATCTTCTCTTTCTCGTACAGTTATGAACCAACACAGCTCTTTCAGAGAAACGAGTTGAGATATTTTTCTCACTGCTGTGATTTTCAAATTTTTGGAAACTTATTCTCTGAGGTTTTCAGAAATTGCTGGTGGAAGTACAAGCAAAAGACCACTGATTTTAGAGGTTTAGGGACACATGTGGCTGTGCAGAAGGGCATCATAGGTGTGGAGCCATGCTACATCTGTATCCTTGACAACGGCTCCGATGCATTTGTTTTGCATGTTCTGGTTTTTAGCCTGACTACTAGTGCTTGAATTTCATTTTTGATCCCTTCCTGGAATGCTCTGTATCTCTTCATAAGATGCCTAACTTGGCAATGTGAAGCAGAAAATAAAATAATAATCATAACTCAGACAAAGGCAAGATCAGGGGACTTAGCCTATTTGTGAGGGTAGGAAATAATCTGTGGTTATTTTCTGGAGATTTTTGGGCCAGAATTAGACAGCTGGGTATCAGGTGCAATCCTAAAAGTAGCCAAGGCCACCTTGCATTTGAAATTTCCTTTTGAAGTAATATTTGTTCCCAGTGACTCACCTTTATTCAATGCCCGCCCTCAGACTCCTACAATTCCTTTTTCGGAGTGGCTTGAAAACCAGATCCTATTATTCATTTGAAATCACTAGAACTGAACTTCTTTTCATCTGTCCCTTTTGTGTAGTCTGTGCCAACCCAGGTGTGGTACTCACTGCTCCACAAAGAGTCTGTGGAAACCATCCATGTACTGTGTTGTGTAAGTATCTAAAGTTTAGGGACATAGGATTTCACTATACCATTGTCTTGGTCCTTGATTTTCTAGACCTCCATCTTTTCCATAATCTCCTTCCTTCAGACTTTTCAGGAACTCACCTATTCTGAGTATGGAAAGCATTGTTTTCTATCTCTTCTTCTGTATCAGCTTCTCTGCTATCCTTTCAAAACACACTTCTGTAGACATGTGTGCACACACAGCCAACGGAGTGGTGCTGAGAGTTTAGCATTTCCTCTGTCCCTCCTCTACTTACCCTTGAAATGGGCACTAATAACTATTTGAGGAACAGGCCTACCTTGCTGAGGAGGTGACAAGAAGGGATTCCATAGCCCAGCCTTCAGAGTGTGACCGCTTTGTGCTATAGTTCCTGGAGACAGGGCAGGAGACAATCTTTGCCCTTTTGGCACCACTTTAGTTCACGAGTTAGTTATATTTCTAGCTGTAGTGATCAGACACCTGACAAGAGCGATTTTCGTGAGGAGGGGTTTACTTCTGGCTTACAGTTTAGAAGAATGCAGTCCACCATGTCTGGAAAGCATGGCACTGAAGCAGGAAATAGGGTGGGGAGTCAGGGGAATCAGAAGGCTCAGCTTGCCTTCTCCTTTCCTCTTTTCATTCATGTTGAGTTGTAACCTGTGAATTGGTGCCACCCAATTCAGGATCAGTCTTCCAGTCTCCATGAAACCTCTCTGAGAAAAATCTCCATAGACACACACAGAGGTCTGTCTTTGATGTGAATCTAAATGTAGTCAAATTCACAATAAAGAGTAACTACGATGGCCCCCAAACCCCCCTTTCCCATCTTGCTCCCTAGCAAGTAAAAAGTGTCCAATGAATGTCTGCTGCATGATGGATCTTCCGCTCTCTTCCTCCTGCTGCCTTATGTCTTCTCGCAACACTCCGTCATCCCCGTGCTCCATCCTGAGGTCCCCAGTGTCCCCCGTCTGTGCCTGTGGTGAGGACTTTGTGAGGGTTATTTACAAAGCTATAATCTATTGTTCTCTTTTCATGAGATCTGTAAAATGTTTTAAATTTATTTTTTATTTACTTTATTTTTGGATATTTACTATATTTACTTGGAGGGAGGAAAGGGAAGGGAGAAATGATGCAATTATAGTATAACCTCAAAAATAAAAATCTCAAAGCAAACCAAAATTAATGAAGTCAATAATGTTATTTTCACATTATGGGTAAATAAAGAGTAGCTTGAATCAGTTAGATATTCCTGCCCAGTAGTGTAGAAGTAATTAGTTAAATTACATTGGGCGCCATTTGTAGAAAGAATTAATTAAATTATTAACTAGTATTTAGTATTATATATAGTACTATATATATAATACTAGTATTATATATAAATTGTATTTAATTGGTTGGCAGCATTAATCCTTAACCTGCCATTACAAATGAGCACACAGAGACACCTGATGGATTTTATCAAGCCTAGCCTGAATTGAGTAATCTTAGCCCATCTAAGCTAGACCTTAATTCTGTTCCCCAAATATGACCCCATATATACATATGTCCCCTTGGCTGTTATTCCCCATGGTATGCCGATGTTCTTTTCTTTAACCCATGGCATGTGTCCACCTTCCTGCTCCTGGCTTCTTCTTCTTCCTCTGGAGCCTTCTACTACTACTGCTGGAGGCTTCTTCTATTCATCCACCTCTCTGCTTCAGAAGCATGCACCTTAGTCCCACCTACCTCTGTCTTTGCCCAATCTCAGGCCTCAGTATTTATTTAACCAATTAGAGAAAGTAACAGATAGCAAGCAGGCCTCTGGGACCAATTAATTAACATTTAGAATGCCTAACATTATCAGTAGGTAGGTCTATCATAGTAGCTAAGTCTACTTCATAGGCCCCTACCTACTAAAACATTACCCATCCTTCTAGTCCAATCTCTAAACTTTCTATCTCTTCCACTTTGAAACTTTACAGCACTAACATCTGAACATAATTTAGCATGTATGTTAAAAATACTTTCCTGTTAAACTGTAATTTTAACAAGGGGAAAAAAGATGGATGTATCTCATTATTTTAGGAAGGCAGCTAGAAGAGAAGTCATAGAGAAAATGACCAAACAGCTGTTGGAGAGGGAAAGAGCAGCCCAGACTCAGAGAAAATGGAATCCACAGATTCTGTAGCAGGACCACTGGGTGCAATGAACAGAAGAGAAAATGGCTGACATGAGAGAAGACCAAAGCAGATGGCAGAAGATAAGGTCAGAAGGGCACCAAAACCAAAAAGCGTTTTAGAATTGGGAAGGAAGAGAGTTTGAAAAGATGAGCAAGTTGAAGAAAGCCAAGGTGATTTGGTTTTCAAATCTAAAAAGATATTAAAAAGAATCATTAGGGAACAAATGTATCTTCCCTTTCTCTCTCTTTTTTTGAGACAAGTGTATATGTGGCTGTCCTGGACTCACTTTGTAGACCAGGCTAGCCTTGAACTCAGGCTCTGCCTCCCAAGTGCTGGGATTAAAGACATGCACTACCATGCCTGACCTCCCTTCCTCCTTTAAAGCTTTACCCACTTCAAGCATCTACACATAAATGAAATAAATTTCACAAGTTAAAAGGAAATGGTGCTAAATGGTTTATGGTAACAACTACTAGACTTCCAATAGCAGTGTTTCATTCCAGAAGACAGTAACATGTTTGATACCCAAAGATATTTAAGAAAAGGACATGTAATAGAAGAATTTTATGCTCAGCAAAACTGACCTTCAAGTACAAAGAGTGATATACAAATAGTTTTCAATACATATGATCAGAGAAATTGTTCCCATGGGCTCTTTTGAAGGAATCCCTAGAGAAAAACTTGAAATAACTGAAATAATTACAGTAACATTAAATATATAATTACTCGAAGAACTAAGTAGAAATCAAAAACAGACCATACTCTATAACAGCTACATGATTTGAAAATTTAAATATAAGCATTAATAATAGGGAAGGGGCACAGAAAATGTTAATAGAAGTTCCCAAAGGAGAAAGTAAATATAATGGAAACAAACATTGTGAAAATAATGAGCCATAAGGGAATAATTTCTGAGAATAATAAAAAGACATACAATTTTGGACTGGTAGGGACAACTAATGAATAAGTGCTAATGGGGAAAGGTTGTGTTTTGAGGTAGAGGTAGACAGGTGCCATGCCTCTTACTGGCAACATCCAACATAAGATCTTCAGGGGTTTTAGGGAGAAGATACTTGTATCAGTTAAATATGAGTATGGGATTAACCTGTTGTTGGGGACTTAAACATACTATTTTTATATAGGATATGTTTATCATCCATATATCCCAAGAAAAATGACTCAAGCAAATTGCTTTGAATGATGACAAATATGAAAAACAATGTGGCCAAGAAAAAGTAAAGAAAACCAAAGATGTAAGGAGGTCTGTGTGCTTGGGATATGATCCTCCTGACAGGACCTCCTGATGACCTGGGTATCTCCGTATCTCCACAGGCTCAGGTCTGAGTGCTTGGACCCCAGCTGGTGATGCTGTTTTGGCAGATTGTGGAGCCTGCAGAATGTGGACACTTCCTGAAGGGGCCACAGGGTGGGGGGACTCTTGAAGTTCAATGGCTGCATACACATTTTCTTTTTTGTCTGCCTCCACAGTGTGGATGAGATCTGACCAGCCTGCCTTCCATCCTTGCTACCATTACTTCCCTACAGTGGTGGACTGTCCCCCCCTCAGACTGTAATCTGGAATCAGTCCTTCCTTTCGGCAGCTGTTTTGTTGCACAATGAGAAAGGTTACAGACACATGGGTGTTACACTTCCTTCTCTATCCGTTTAATCATTCTACGTGGTTCCTTTGTGACCGTACAATCATTTTATGCAAGATTGTAAAGATTGCATTTTATGTTGATTCTTTAGAACCAGAATCATTCTTTGGGCCTTACATGCAAGATTTGAAAAAGTTATTTGAAAAATATTTTAAATGATGACAAATAAAAAAAAGTACGACTGCCAAAGAAGCAACAGATGGAGAGAATGATGAGATGTTCTGTTTTCACAACTTAAAAAAAAAACTTTCAAAGACAATGTCAACAGATAAAAATTTAAAAAATAATACATTGAATCATGAGAGCAACCACTAGAAGAGTTTAAAATACATTATGAATGGAAATCGTGGCTAGGGAATCAGTGCATAAGAAAACAGGGAATAGTGTAAGTATCTGTAGAATCTCAGTCTGTCTGTCTGTCTGTTTTTTGAGACAATTCTCAATACTGTAGCCCTGGCTGTCCTGGAACTCACTCTGTAGACTCTCAAACTCACAGAGATCCACCTGCTCTGCCTCCCGAGTGCTGGGATTAAAGGTATGTGGTACCATGCCCAGCTACCTCAGCTTTAGTAACATGGAATTTTATTTAGTAAATTCAACTCTAGGGTGGAAACAACAGAAGAAAAAGGATATTGTTAACCATTACAATGGCTGATCATTCAGATCTACCTGGAAATGGACTTGGAAATGAACAAGCATTTGGTGTTTCCTACAAGGGACAAGGAAAGGAATGCCGTACTTATCAGAAGGGAGTCTAGTTAATAGACAGTTAAAAGTAAAATAAATCCAGAATGGAATGAACCTTACACTTCTTATGTAGTCAGTGTCCTACTCAGATCTCTGCTTCTCACTCACAGGCCCAGTCAACCCCAGGGAAGGGTAAATGATACTCTGCCAGGCACCTGTCTTAGGCTTTCTTTAGGCTTGAATTATGTAATTTAATTTTCATAGTAATTTCACAAGGCAGGTATAGATATCTACATTTTATAAAGCTTCCAGAAATTAAGAAGTTGGGTTATTTATCTGGTAGTCGGACTGGCCTATCAAAAGCCAAGGCTGTGTGAGGTTGAGGCCCTCACTTGCCTCCTTTCTATTTGTTATGACTCCGTATTCGTCTGTACTTCTGCTCACTGTACCGAGTGAATGCATTTTGTTTTATGGCTATCTCACTTTCCCATCTAAATTCTCAGCATTTTAATGAAGGGCACCTTGACTTGAACAGTTAGAGCTTTAGTTCTTTTTTAAAAAGAGATTTATTTATTTACTTATTTTTATGTGCACAAGTGTTTTTCCTACGTGTGTGTGTGTGTACCATAGATGTGTCTGCTGCCTGTGAAGCCAGAAAAGAGTGTCAGATGTCCTGGCACTAGCGTTTCAGGTGGCTGTGATCCTCCATGAGGGTGGTAAGAATTGAACCCAGGCCCTCTGCCTCTGCAAGAGCAGCAAGTGGTCTTAATTGCTGAGCCATCTTTCTAGCTCCCACTTATTACAACACATAACATGCTACCTTTTGTTAATCAAGATCTATTGGGTAATGTTGGAATCTATACAAGTAAAAGGGAAAGATATTTTTATGTAAATTGGCTATAATAAACAATGAATGGTATGGTATGAACCACTACAGTCTTTGAGGCACACACCAAAATGGTCCTCACAAATTTACATCTTCATCCTTCCTTGATTTTCCAATTAGGCCATTTTCTCAGGATCATAAGCAAATACGATAAATTGGTATCCAATTATTTTTCCCTGTTCAGGTTTCTAGTGTTCCTTCAGCATCATTTCTGATTCATTTTCCCTGTATTTGCTTTACCCACCAGGCACACTATTTGTTTAGAGGGGGGAAAAAGCCTTTAAGAGCTAGCTCATGTTTACCACTACGTGTGACAATATTTTAAAGGAAAACTAGCTCAAAATGCCTTATAGAAGGAATTGGGAATACCATATCTTTGTAAACAATAGGCTTCCTGTACACAATCAGTATTTCATAGTGCCTGGCTCAAGGCAAATGTGAGTGCTGGTGGAATCGAATGTAAAGCGGGGAGCAAATCTTTATGGACAGTGTGCCAGTTCCTCCGCCATTCACATTGGCAGCCACATCGTATCCCTGCCCTCCTCCACATTGCCATCAACACAGCATGCCCTGGGTCAGAGAAGCGCACCCATAGCAATTACACCGTGCTGCCAGTGTGGATGGATTTTGGTCAGTGTTTTGTTTCACCGTGGCAACGTCTTGTTTCAGTAAATGCTGGCTCTCGGGGCTTCTTGTGGCTTTTATTCCAAGCTGAGGAGGCACAATTGCAAGCTGCCTGTCTCTCTGCATTTAGCTGCAAGTGTTGGCAGCCCCTCCCCCAGCCACCCTTTCCACTGTTGCTGCTACGACTTTTATTCAATTCAACACTTGAGGGAACTGCAGATGAAATGCCTCTGAATCTAAATTGCCAGCACTGGAAATAACAACCTATTTTGTGACCTCCCCTTCCTCCACCCACACTTCGAATCCGAGTCTAGGAGCGCAAAGCTGTTCTACTGTCTCTTGGGTTTGCTGTTATAGTGGCTTTTCTGGTCATGGGGGGGGGGGGTTGGGGCAGAGAACAACCTCAAACACAAATCCATTAGGAAAAATGTCTGGTAAAGGAAAGAAATGTGTGTGCATATGCTTATAAGGGCTGTACGGGTGCTGTAGAATACACAATTCACAAAGAGAAATTGGAATTTGCACACGAAGCTGTCACCTTGGGAGAGGATACAGTCACTCAATCAGCACAAGTCACTGGCAAGGCCTTTTATTTTATTTTTGAAATTTCTCTTATAGAATTGCTCTCGGCCTCAGTTCCTAAGAGATCTAAGAAAACAAGTCCCCCCCCCACCACATTAAAAAAGAAAACAATCCTAGGTCATCACTGACCATGCTAGAAGACTTCTCTGTGAATGGATCAAATGGATTTCTATTTATTAAAAAGTATCAAATCCTCTCTGCAAGCAGATAAATTTACTATTGATGAGATTTTAAAATGTGATGTTCCAATACAAACCCACCCATCGTGAATCAGTGGGCAGTAGCCGTGACAAAAACTACGCCATCCCCACTCGGCATTATGAAAACTGTTCCCTGCTGGTTGTGGTGTACCATCTGGAACCTCAGCATTTGGAAGGAGGAGATAGAAAGCTGGGGAGTTTCGAGTCATCTCTGCCATGTATTGAGTTTGAAGCTAGCCTGGGCTTCTCATGTAGCCCTCTCCCCAACAATACACACACACACACACACACACACACACACACACACACACA
>CAJQZJ010032054.1:1573989-1592426 GCA_907164525.1 Lophiomys imhausi | reverse complement strand
CACGCACGCACGCACGCACGCACGCACGCACGCACGCACGCACGCACACACGCGCGCGCGCACACACACACACGCACACACGCACGCACGCACGCACGCACAGATTGTATAAAGTATCAAGGCAGCTAACCAGCATCTTCACCCCTCAACCTGTGGACTCCTTTGGAAACATGGCAGAGTCTAACAGTAACATCTTGGTTTTCTCTGCTCTGTATGACGATACTGTGAGTATTATATGGCAAGTGACAGCTGCCTAGCATCAGTGAGGAGTAAGAGGGCAGAGGTTCCCATCTTTAAAAAAGACTGATGTGGAAATAACTTTCTTTTCCAATCACAGTGTGTAACATGAGAGAATCAGTGTTCTTTCAAATGATTTCATTGTCTAAAATCAACATATTTTTACACCCTTGTCTTCTGGAATCTTTGAGTACCCTATTAATACAAAGGGGCCAGTAATGATCACTCCACTGAGCCGTGCAAGTAAAGACTCCATCTGGGAAAGCTCTGTACGATCCTGCAGTGACGTGCAAAGCAAGTGATGGCAGTTGCCATTCGGCGAAACCCTGCCTACATCTTCAGCATCTTAAGAGTGGCCTGGAGGGCCACTATTGTATCATTAGAGGCAAATTCATGGCATCGGGGATTATACAACTGGGAGACTAAACAATTTCTTCCAACTATGATGCTTTCCTCACTAGTTCATTTTCCTCGACTCTGGGCATTCCAAAAGGATTTTCATTCTCTTGATGCATCCCTTCTGAGGTTTCTAGATGAATCATAGGCTTTTAGCTATCACCAAGGATATCATTGCTAACCTACAGTAATGCTTCTTACCCCCCTTTTCTCTTTCTGTTTCTTTATCTACTATCATCCAGTATCTAAATAGTGATTTAAATACTACAACTGCTCCTGAAGTGATATTGATATAGCAGTCTACATCCCCGCATAGTCATGTTTACTAACACCATGGACATTTCTAGATGAATAACCCTGGAATCATTTTTCCCTATGATGACAAATTCTGCTTACCCTTTCTTTGTAATAACTTAGAATCATTTTTCATCTACACCACCATCTCACTATATCCCTACTTCAATCTTAAATCTTCCACTTTCCCTTAATATTCTCATCTGTAGATGGTTGTAAGGGCTTGCTAGGAATGTTTTTCATTTGATGTTCCCAATATCAACAAAAATTTCAAGAATATTTATCCATCCATTTGGCAACAAATTGCATGATTTCCATTTCTGATGGCTGAGTAGTATTCCATTGTGTAAATGTACCACAGCTTTTTTATCCATTCATCGGTTGGGGAACATCTGGGTTGTTTCCAGTTTCTAGCTATTACAAATAAAGCTGCTATGAATATAATTGAGATGTCCTTGTGCTTTGGTGAGGAATCGTCTGAGTGAGCTATCCCAGACCCAGAAAGTAGCACATGACATCTATTCACTTATAACTGGATTTTAGCCATATAGTACAGGATAACTATCCTACAACCAACAGAGTGAAGGGAACAGGAACATAGACTTTGTTACTTCTTAGTGGGACACTCTGCCCTAGTGGATCTGCCATGTAGGCCCCCAGTGCAAGAGGAAGCTCTCATCCCTCATATGGCTGCTTAACTGAAGGGGGGCTGATAAGTAGGGGCAACCCACTTTGGAGGAGTAGGATAGGTGGGAGAGGGTGGGAGGGTGGAACTGGAAGGGGTGGAGGGAGGGGACTGTGATGGAGATGTAAATTGAAATAATAAATAAACATAAAAAAGTATTTATCCAACATTAACTAGTCTTTAGCTAAGTCTTCACAGTGACTGCTCGTAAATAAATTCACTGCTCAAACCACTTCATCATTGGAACTACTACGATTTAGTGACTATTTCACTTCCATAAAGGTAGTCTGCGTGGAACTGGAGTGATGGCTCAGTGGATAAGATAGCTTGCTGCTCTCACGGAGGACTCTCTTACAGTTTCCAGCACCCACCTCAACAGCTCACAATTGTAGGTAACTCCAGCTCCAGGAGATCAACTGCCCACTATTGACTTCTGAGAGAACTTGCACGCAACATTCATAAACCCCCACACAGACACACATGCATACACATAAAGAAAAATAAAATTATTTTGAAAAACATATTCTGTCTCAGCTGCTCTACTACGTTTGCTGTCCGCAGTTTGTTTTTACCTTTGGTCTTCCATAGGTACGTATAATATTGCCTAATCAGGGTGAGAGGTCTAGAAGAGGCAGGAGGGGAAACTTCCAGTGATGATGAGATGACGATATGATCTGTAATACAAGGAGAAAATCCAAGAGGTTTGGTTTTCGTTTTGTTTTATTTTTGTCCTAGTTTTGTTGCCACAAACCTAACTTTACTTGACTACCTTTTCTCATCTTTAGAGCTTCATAGTTTTCACCTGCTTCAAAATGCCACTCTGCATTTAACTTTAAGGATCTCTCCTAGACTGACTGCGTATGAATAAAATATAACCTGCTTAATGTCTGTTGTGATTTACTTAGAATTTTTAGGGATGGAGTTGTGGACACATTATGGTTTTCAAATACTTCTATCACAGACATGATGGCTACATGTATATGCATACATCCCTCATCTTCAATGTAGGACACAGACTAATGGTATATTCTTTTTAATTTCCAAATTAAATGTCACTATCTAGGATGCCTGCTTTGCTGACAGTGCCAAGGTACCTAGGGTGCTTATTCCGAGTTGGAAGAAGTCAGATCTGGTAACCATCCTGTGATCAATCAACCAAGGAGTAAGATTTTCTTTCCAGCTGTTACTAATTTCTGTGGTACAAGATACACTTATTGAAACAAAGGTGGTCCAGCAGGACCAGTAGTCTTTGTTCTCACTATTGAAATACTGTGGCGTCTACTTCTTCTTTATTGCTGGATAAGCCAATATCAACTATACATAGTCCTTATCTGAAAAGCAGATGACTCCACTCAGAGTTTGCCTACTCCAATATGAGCCTGCGAGTCTACTCCATTCATCGAAGAAGCTCAGCTGTGCTTGTCTGTGTTACTTCTTATGACAAGTGCACAGCCATGTCCCAATGGAGTAGGCTTAATATTCGAGTCTAGCCACACATATACTAATAACTTTCTGTTTGCTTGTCTGCAGTAGCAAGAAGTGACTTCTGGGTTCATCAACTGGACTGACTGATGATTCCTTTTCTTCTGGTGATTTAGGCATGCTTTCTCAAACCTAAAAAATTCCCTCTTGATTCAAAATACTTTCATTTTCTGACCCAGGAAAAGTAGCAATGCTTTTAAGAGAAAATATGGGCTTATTATGTAACGCAGTTAGTATCAGGGGCAAAGCAAACTATTTCTTCTTCTTTTTCTTTCCATAGTACCTCCATGCATCACTTACAATGTAGATGCATTGTTGTTTGTTTAACTACATCCCTAAAGTCAATATTCTTTGCCCATGTTCAGTAAGAGATCTATAACAACAAAGTGTATGTTTTGCAGCCTCCCATAAGTTCTGACTAACTAACTCTACACAGATAGATGCTAGAGAAACGTGGGAGGTAATAAAGAGGAAGATTGCAAAATAACAATAAGAAAAATGATTTCTTGTGAATTTTTAACCACAATGTTAACCTTTGAGTTATATATGGTAGTTACTTGCTTGAAAAGTGCCCCCAAATCTCTGAGACAAATATAACTTTATTTGCAGTAGAAGTCTCAGCAGGTAAAAAATTTGAAACATCCTGATTACTGAATCTATTCCAATTGGCTTAACATTAAAAATATTAACTATCCTTTCCTTGACACATTGCCATATTTTGCCAAAACTGTTGTTATGAGATTCTTCTCAGTAAACACATCTTATGTTTGGGCTTCAGATGTCACTTGGTTGACAGAGCTTGTCTAGCACACACAAAGCCCTCAGTACTGCATAGAACTGATTTGATGGCACATGCCTGTAATCCAGAACTCAGAAGGTAGGGTCACCTTTGGCTACATAGGGAGTTCAAGACCTGCCTGGGCTACAGAAGACTCTGTCTCCAAAAACTGGTTTATAACAGGGGAGGAAGATCATTTTATATTTTCTGTCCCTAACCATTTTGGGACTCATATCATTCTTTACATCTAAGTTTCCTCACTGCAGACCACAAAGATTATTTATATATCACAGATAACAAAGTGTTTATGCAGAGCACTAGAGAATGAACTGTATATACTGAATGAGTGGTATGTTCCTTTCAAAAATGAATGTGGTCCGTTTGAATTCTGGTTATTTGTCAGGAATTGATAAAACTAGAAGTGCTAGGCTGGTGATGGGGAAAGAAAATGTCCAAATGAACTGAAGGAAAGAGAATAGTGAGAGAAAAATTAAATGGGAAGTTATAATAATTGTCAAAGCAGCAGGTAGTGAAGACAGTTTTACATAACAATATGGTAGTTTAAACATACACTTCTCCCCTTGAAAAAGCCACCAAAATGACATAGGAATGATTAAAAAGATAAAAATCCCAAAAAACTAAAGATAACAAAAGATGAGAAGACATTCAATTTTAAAAGATAGAAAACAGAGGGACAAGTTTGAAACTTTTAAACGGACCTTTAAAAACAAAAATATAAGCCAATAGGGGAGGAAAACTCAGAAACAATTCAATTTATACGATAGAATCCCACAGTGGCATGGAATCATAGGCACTAGAGCCTTCTGAGTGCAGAGGTATGACAAAGACAGAGGCAGTCATTGGGGAAAGTCCAAAGTCTACAGACCAACCACAGAGTAGAAGGGCTGCCTTCTCCTTTATTCATGGAGATTAAAGAGGAAGAGTAAATGCCACTTGGAACTGCATCAGGTGTTTCTGAAGACTGCACCTTCATTTTAAAAACAGATTATACAAAACCTATATAAATGGTGACTATATCACCTTCAGCCCCCACTGACTGCAGCCAAGCTTGTACACTTAAAGCATATAACAACTTGTCCTGGAATAACTGTCTATTATAGAACAAATGACATAAATGCCGACATTTAGGCATGCACAATACAATAACCATTTTGAGGAACATTGAGTAACAGATACAATTCATGCTCCTATTCAAGATAGCTTTGCTGTTAGTACAGTATATAATAATAGGAATAGATAGTGAAGAATCAGATATTTAATTAGAGTTCTTCTCTTGATATATTGAAAACAAGTTTTAAAAACCAGATCATTAAGGAAAAGAGAAAAAGCAGAACATAATCTCATAAGACATATACTTAACTTTTTTATAAATTAGAAAGCATCCTGATTGTATTCATAAGCAAGAAAAAAGATTATAAAGAAAGATCATTCAAGCAATGCCTGGTGGCATGTGACAAAAATCCAAGCCCTTAAAGAGGCAGGAGAAACAAATTTAAGATTAGCCTAGGCTAGATATCAAGACTGTCTTAAAAACAAAAAAATACACAAAGGCTGTACCTCAAGTAAGGGTGCCCTGGAATTCTCTGGAGTACCCAAGATTGGTATAGTTGATTGGCACACTTGAGTCGTATTGCTGGGGGTTTCTTGTTTTTGTTTTTGTTTGTTTTGTGAAAACCTTCATGCTGATTTTTAAAAATAAGTTTATTTATTTATTGCTTCAGGTTACATCTCCACCATAGTGTCCTCTTTCCACCTTCTCATTCCCGCCCTCCCACCCTCTACCACCTAACCCTTTCATCCCACTCCTGTGCAGTGGAGTGTCCCTACATAACAGTCCACCGCCCCAGTTCAGCAGTCATTTGAGGGCCAAGAGCCTCCTCATCCACTGGGGGCCTACAAGGCAGCACCACTAGGGAAAAGTGTCTCAATGACAGGGAGAGAAAACAAACAAACAAACAAAAACAAAAGGTCTATGTCCATGTTCCCTTTGGTGCATTGGTTGTAGTATAGATATCCTGTACTATATAGCTAAAATCCGACTATAAGTGAATAGATGCTATGTGCATCCTTCTGAGTCTGGGTTAGCTCATTCAGGATGAGCTTTTCTAGTTCCATCCATTTGGCTGCATGTTGATTTTGATGGTGGCTACTCAAGTTTACATTCCCACCAGCACAACATGAGTTCCTCTTTTTCCATATTTTCATTTGTTGTTTGTTTTCCTGATGGTACCTTGATGGTAACCATGCAGACTGGAGTGCCAGAGTAGTTTTAGTTTGCATTTCACTGACAGCTAAAAATATTGAACACCCTTTTAAAAAACATATTGTCTATTTGTATTTTTTTTCCTGAGAGAATTGTCCGTTTAGTTTATTTACCCATTTATTGATCAGATGGTTCAGTGTTTGATTTTTGGAGGTTTTTAAAAATAGATTCAGATAGTAATCTTCAGTTACATATAAACTTGACAAACTCCCACTTCAGAGTATTCTGTGCATTCTTTGTTTTTTCTATCCAGAAGCTTTTTAATGCCATACAAACCCTTGAGTCAAATCTTGGGATAACTTCCTGTGCTATCAAATTTCCTTTCACAAAGTCCTTGACTGTTCCTCTATCTTGAAATGTTTGCTTCATGTTTTCCTCTAAATGTTTCAGAGTTACAAGTTGTACAAATTAATGATTTTTTGAGGAGGGATTCTGTTTTTAATAGATTTATGTGCAGATACAGAATAGACACTTTTCAGTGGCCCAATGGACCGTCTCATAAATGACCATATTCTAGGCTGCAAAGCAGCGGCTTTATGTGGCTTTTCACAAATATGCTCTCTTAGTCTGCACTGTATGGAGTATGTGGAACTCATTCAGAAAAAAATTCAAAAATTCAAAAAAAAAAGCCTCAAGTAATTGGAGATTCAGAAGGAAAAGTTTGAGATTCATGGAACATATATAAAAAGATTAGAAAAATTTCAAGAAGGAGAAAACTAAGGGTCTACAGGAGCAAGGTATGTTTACATGTTCCTGAGGACATCAGGATATATATATATATATATATATATATATATAATATTCAGGACATGTACACATGTTCCTCTGAATACTCAGCTAGCTTTGATTAAACAGACACTTGGAGGAACTGACAGAAAGCAACAGTTGAAGATTTTCACCCAGAGAAGAGCTGAGTTCAGCCATTTGAGTTACTCACTAGAATAAAAACCAACACTATTTAGATGACAATACCTAAAATCGTACAGTTTTAATTATTCAGCATGTTAAGAATAGTGACTGGTAGTAAGGGTGAGCAAGAGACAGACAAAGAAAGGGAGCGATGAACTGGAAGATATATCAATAGGAAATATTGAGTCAGAAGACGGGGAAGGAATTAGTGAGTTAGAAGATGGAAGAGAAAACTGGAAATAAAAAAGTGTAAAGAACAAGGTATCTATGAAATAATAGTTAAATGGTTTAAATTATATTTATCTAATTTTCTTCTTGGAAAGGAGAAAATTGGCAGAAAGAACATATAAGAAAACAATAATCAAGAGGAAAGTCTGTCCTTGGGGTCAGCTTTCACAGTACTGGAAGGTGCTGTTCATGGTTCTCAGGGATAAAAGGGTTCACAGGCTTTACCAGCACTGGACCCTGCATGCTATAATACTGAACTGCCAGGCATGCTATAATACTGAACCGCCAGGCATGCTATAATACTGAACCACCAGGCATGCTATAATACTGAACTGCCAGGCATGCTATAATACTGAACTGCCAGGCTAGTTCTTTTGTGCAATACTGGTATGATGGTTTGAGGGGCAAACAACAGCTTTCTGATTGGTTTTGAGGCCTGCTCTACAGTAGGGTTTTTAAACTATCATAATATTTGTTTAAATACACAGATTATGCTGCTCTCAATCTAAAAAAAAAGCTTTAAACATTTTTTTGCATTTGTTAGTGGTTGATGCAGAGATTCATACTAGCCAAAGTTCTGAGAATATGACGCTGAGCACTATAACCCTCTTCATATCTAAAACTCAGGGAACACAGTGAAAAAGGGAGATCTGGTGGATGGATGGGAGAAGAGCTGTGAAGTGCTAAGTGGTGGGCAATGGCACAGCAGTTACACGGCAGGTGTGGTCACCTGCACAAGGTCAAGTCAGTTGACTCCCTTCCAGCACTCCCAGCTTGCCATCCTTTTGAAGAGCTGTTAGCAGCTGATGGCTACTGATGGAGGGGACATGGCTGCTGTTAGGTTGCCCTTCACCTATGTGCATATGGGCAGTACTAAGTGGACTCCAGTTTGTTAATAATAATAATAATAATAATAATAATAATAGAAGACATGGAGGCATGAGAGAGGTGGGTGATAGGTATTTGGGAGGGTTGGGGGAAGTAGTCAGGGGTACATAAGATCAAAATACATTGCATATACATATGAAAGTTTCAAAGAATAAATAAAAAAATATTATTAAAAGGGAAAGTAAAAATTTCCCTAAATTGTAGAAAAACAAACCTCACAACCTCCAAAGAGTACTAAACTCAAGACAACAATAAAGAGAACTCTTCTTGGGAAAATTTCCAAACAGTCAGAGGGAATAAAAACAGAGAAACAATGACAAAAAGTTATTGTTAATTTTTAAATCAGGAACAATGAGGAAGATAATAAATGGGATATTGTATAACTATATATAATGTTATATATAACTATATATAATAAAAAAGGGAAAATAACTTTTTTCTTAGTGGTTAAGTGATACAAAATCTTATATTCTGTAAAATTAAACTTGTCATCAGCAAATATACTATAAGAAGCACATTTGAAGTCACCCAGGCAGAGGCAGTTTGGCTGAGGATTCATGGGGCAGAATGAAGAAATTTTGAGATGGCAACTACCTTGTCAAATATAAAGGACTGTTTTCTCTTTTCTTACCATCTTAAAAGCATGTGAGAAATTAACAGAAATAAAGTAATATTGAGATTGGGCTGATGCTTCTAATCCAAATGGAAATTACATATCACAGTGGGTAAGATGGTAAATGGAGAGTCCATCAAGGCTCTGACTTTAAAAACAATGGCTCTGTAGAGATATAATTCACTAGCCACACTTTACTTTAAATCATACAATCGACCAGTTTTAACATCACTCACATGAGAGTTGTCTAAGACATGCAAAGAACGGAGAGGGCTGATACAGAATTAAAAATTGTTCAGAATGCTGCACTGTACACATGTGCCTCATTTTACCTCCCTACCCAACTCCCAAGTTGGGTCAATTAATGTAGCTACAATCAAGTCTCATAATAACTTCTATTAAGAACTTGGAATTTAGGGTTATAAAAATGTGAACACAAACCAGAGTACAGAATGGCAAGACTTTCTGTGATAAGGACCAGCACAAGAAGAGGATGACTAAAAATGTCCAACTTTTTAGTTTAGTTTAATTGTCAACACAATTTGAATATAATTTACAACTGGAAAAACCACTACTTTTTGACAATATATAAATATGGTTACAAGGATGGAGATCATATTTCCTATAGGAGGCAATTTACCAGATGGCAACTTGGCAGTTCAGTAGGAAAAGTGATGGCTGATACTTTAAAGGTGTTCAAATAAACTGTTTATCAAATAAATTTCTGCTTAGAAGTAGAACATACTTCACACCATAGTACTTCTAAATACAAAAAAATACATAGACTCTAAAGGGAAATCTAACAGAATTTTAATCCTATATTACCTAAACATCTGGAAACACAAGATCATAGAATTAGGTATTAAGAATTATTCTTAAATTCATATAAAACTAAGACAATTTTAAAATCTAAAAACAATAATGGGCACATCGGTACATGCCGTCAATTCCAGCACTGGAGACAGGTGGGTCTGTGAGTTTATGGCCAGCCAGGTCTACTTAGACTCTCTCCCAAACCAACCAACCAAAAAATTAAACACAATCATAAAACAGTATTTAAACAAAATACCTTAATGTAAAAAGACATGAATAGACATGCTAAAATAAATCATCATATTAAATTATTTCATTTTGTAATATTGCTGTTGAGGTTTAATGTTGGATGATGTTTCTTCAGACTCGTTTCCAGACTTAAATGTTTCTATTTTTAAACACTAATGTTACTAGTATAAACATCACCTCTTTATACAGCACACTGTATGAAATGAATGATCTCTCTCTGTATTTAAGTAAATTTAAACATTAGACTGACAGGATGGCTCACTAGGTAAAGTACTTTCTACCAAATCAGACCACCTGAGTTCAAGCCACAGGAACCACCTGTTAGAAAGAACTCATTCTGCAAATGGTACTCTAGCTTCCATATGTGCACTGTGACATGCATGTGCACACACACATACACACAAACATATAAACAACTGTAATAAAAACTTAAGTCTGGTGGCTTGTGTGTTGCTGCCATACCAGCTCTCTTTGTTCTGTACAAAATAAGCTACTTTTTCTAAAAAATATTTTTAAAGTTTTGATAATCTAAAAGCCTCGTTTGTTACCACAGCACAACCAGACTTACATGTTATAAAGTCTTGCTTAGAGATATCCTTTGAGTATTTGATTGCTTCTTTATTGGTCTATGGTATCTTGACCATACACACAGTTCAGTGCATCTCTCAACCCTATTTGAGGACTTTCATTTGCAGTAGATGATGGCTAACACAGACCCCACGACTGGTCAGAGTGCAAAGCTTAAGTGACTGCTGAATGCTCACTCCTAGGTGAGTTGCAGGCCTTCCTCCAAAGGCTCAGAGAAGAGGGAGAGGAAAGAGTGGAAGAGACAGGGGTGGTGGGTAACTACGAGGAAACAGTGTATTCTGGACAGTGTGACAGCTGCACATTTGCTTGTCTATCTTAACCAGGTGCCACGGATAACATTAAAAACAATCTTCCCCTGAAGAGAAGTTTGGATATTCCTATCGTCTAAATATGCATTAGACAATTCAATGGAGTTTGAAGCAGAGTATTTAATACCAGAGAACAATTTCAAAGAAATATGTAGGCGCATACCCAGGTAAGGGGCTGCTTGAGATGATGATTATTTATGTCAAGATTGAAGGAAGCACACACTGATGTAGTATGTGGTACTTTTGTTAACAAATGCTATGTTCTGAATTAATCCTTTATGAATCACCTTGACATTTTCAATTTAAAACTGTACCTTATTTTCTTTTTTGCATTCTCTAGCAAGCATATGAAAGAAAGTACAGTAAATAATTACTCTCAAGTCACAAGTCAGTGTTTGTTCTAGGAGGTCCGTATAATAATTCACAATATCATTGTGTTAAATTGGATAAAAAGAACAAGACTGCAATACTGTCTCCATGCCACTCACCACTTCCATTTTTGAGACAGGGTTTCAGGTAATCCATGTCGCTCTTGAACTCCTGATCACCCTGCCTCTGCTCCCCACACACTGGGGTCACAGCACTTCCTGACAAATTATATCATGCACTTATTAATGTATTTTCTCTTTCTCCGATTTCCACAAGCGTGATGGCTCACTGGAGCAGCATCATTTTAACCTGCAAAATAATCTCAAGTACCCAGAATAACACCCAGCATATAACAAACACGCAGGAAGCATTTGTGGAACAAACACGTATCATAAGATGATGTCTCAAGAGTCTCCAACTTTTCAGGACCCCTAGGCATGGCCTGGGATCTGAAGAAACTAGAGCACAAGTCTTGCTTTATATTGTAATTCTCTCTACTGTTCACTAGCTGTCTGACATTGGTCAAGTTACTTATATACTCATAGCCTGTTTTTTCCTTGTAATAAAATGTAAGGTTGGTTTTAAGTGGAGAATAACTGTTATATATATGTAACTTACAGTACATAAGAACTCAGGAGACAAAGGGATCATCTTCACAACCTTTCCAGATGTCACAGAAAAATATTTATATTATTGTGATTTTTTCTTCTTCCTATTTTACTTATTCAACTAATAATAAGGATATAATATCCTTATTATTAGTTGGATTTTGAATAAACAAAAAAGTATAGAGGAATATATTCTAAGATTTCCACCAAAACAACTGAATGAAAATACTGGAACATGTTTTCATAATAATCAAGTACTAAACACTGAAAGAGCATCATCATAACAGGGCTGAAAAATAAGTAAAAAACAAAGCCCGATCTTGAACATGGAAACAGATGATAGGATGCCACAGAGTGAAGATCACTTGGATGACACTGGCTGCACGTGAATGGCTGTCCCTTCCCACAGTCATTCATGTAGGCTTTATCCACATTCCCTCTTCACTCTTGCAAGCTCCAGTTGGCTCATCAGGAACTTTAACCCTCAGGCCAACCCCGAAGGAAGAATTAACCTACTTATTGAACCCTTAGGCAGTGTGCAAGGCCAGGAAGCTGGGTGATTGGAGAACACAGTGAAATGATCTCAGCATTTTACTGCCATATCCCACAACTGCTGAAGGGAGAGGTTAGAACTGATTTACTATATTAAGAAAATGCAGCATAAATTTATTTCTTGGCTTAAGTTTTCCCTCTAAATGGAATCCTCAGAAATACTTTGGAAATACAAACAGATTTAAGATGTGTTTCGGGTAAGTTGTATTTATTATTTGAAGGGTGAATAAAATGCTACTTCGTTTCAGGCAAGTTATATGTCACTACTGTTGGTGTGCATAAACAAAAAGCAAGTTTGAACTATTAAATTTACCCTTAACCACCATGTCCCAACAATGGAAATAGATACTGGTGGGGAAAGTCAATTTTCTTTCTAGTATAATAACAATAAAAAGTAAGTGTATTAAATATGAAATTTACACTTGAAAATAACTTGTGTTAAGAAAGCAAACAGTCACTGAACTTTATCTTGTCTTTACTTGTCCTCTAGCTGCTAGTTCAGTTTGCTGAGGTCCTTGAATGGTGACATACAGTAGAAATTAACTTGGCTGATTCTGGTCAGCTTATTCAGGCTATTGCCTTGGCCTCTTCACTCTCTCTGTGGAATTGTGGCTGATAGCCATCCAGCAGAACATTCATTGCTAGCTAATATGCTGTTCCTCAATATGGCCAGATCTGTCTTCTAGGTAAGTAGAAACATTACTGAAGATCAGTTAGTTCTGTTTATATCTGTGGTGTTATTTATAACTGACATATGTGTTACATAGACACGTAAAATGACATAAGTGAGAGGAGAACTGTAACCTATCAAAGCAGCAGCAAACTGAGCTGGAATTTCTACAGGACCAATTGAGTGGTCATCAACACGTGACGCTGGAAAAGGGAGAGGAGCCACTGTAAATACCAAAAGGTAGCTCTCATTCAAACCATTCAATACAGCTTCTTTCCTTTCCTTTTTTTTTTTTTTTTGGTTTTTCGAGACAGGGTTTTTCTGTATAGCCCTGGCTGTCCTGGACTCAATTTGTAGACCAGGGTGGCCTCGAACTCGCAAAGATCCGCCTGCCTCTGCCTCCCAAGTGCTGGGATTAAAGGCGTGCGCCACCACTGCCCGGCTAGCTTCTTACCTTTCTTTCACTAAAAAAAAAAAAAAAAAAAAAAAAAAATTAAAACAGAAAACCACACACCATGCATTTACACATGATTTTTTTTTTTTTTTTTAGTGACAGCATTCAGAACACCACTTAATTACCTGTTTTGTTTTTTTTTTTTTAATCTTAGCAACTTTATATCTAAAGACTGGTGAGTGAATGCAGTTTTATGTCCCAAAGAAAGAAAGAGCTTAAGAATTGACATTTTGCTAGTCCTGGTTATGACCAACTTTTAAAGTTAACTGACCATTTATAAGTCCCAGCTGCACGACTTCAGAGAGATCCTACTCTGTTAATCTTGATACTTCCTCCTCAGCGGCAGAACACCGACCGACTGGGGTTTGGATGTCTGGTCTCCTTACCATTCTTACATACTGCTGGACAGCAGGTGCTGAAAATACCAGCCATGTGCTAGACTCATGATTTCTAGTTGTACCTAAGGTTCAAAGATTAAGCATTGAGAATTATAATTAACAGAGAAAGATAATGCACAGAAGGAGAAATTATATGTCCTGAGCATTCTGAAAAGGAGAATGAGCACAAAGAAAAAAGAAAACAACAAAGGTTGTTTTTGTTTGTTTGTTTGTTTTTAATGTGGGAGATCTGAGTCCCTATTTACAGGTAGACTTTTATTTTTTATTTCTTCAAGTTACATCTCAATCGCAGTCCTCTCCCTATTTCCCCCTCCAGCCAACCCTCCCACCCTCAACCCTCAATCCCCCATCCTCTTCCCTTTTCATACGTGCTCCTCAATATGGCCAGATCCGTCTTCTAGGCAAGCAGAAACATTACTGAAAATCAGTTAGTTCTGTTTTAAACAAAAGAAAACAATAGAGGTTAACAAGACAGGGAGCATAACTGAAGTGAGAGAAATCTCCATTGGTCTCAACATACAGTCGTGATTATTGATGCAGTGAAAACGGGCTCATGGGTGCTTACGCTACGAAGTGTTCACAGTATGAAAGTCTACAAAATTGCTAAAAGGGAGGCAAATATGCAAATGTAGTCACAAAAGGATTCCCATAGTTTTATTATTGAGTAAAAAAGGCAGAGTGTGGAAAAGTAATTGATCCCAGCCATGTTGAGCATTTCACAGATGTAGCTATGCTCGTGTAGAATCAGCAAGTTGTCAGCAATGGTTCCCCTGGAGACTAGCAGTTGGGTAGAGAGGAATAGGGCAAATTCTCTTTAGGGCTCATTCTCTTAAAACAATGTGTTCTTTTCTAAATAAGTAACATTTAGCATTGATAATTCCAATAGCAGAATACAAAGAACTATTGGGTTACCTTATATTTGAGCTTAAAGATTTTGGGTATCGTTCACATTTACAGGCTCATGACTTCTAAAGGAAGTGGAAAAAAACAGCAAAATGCCCTTTTCAAACTGAAGTGACGTAGAAAGCCTAAGTAAATGCTTTAAAATAAAAGGAAACTAGCAATGCAATTAATGTCAGTTACTACACACCAACTCCTCTGTATTTGTTCATATTTTTAATGCTTTTTGATTCCATAAGGAATTTCCTTTCAAGTTATTCAATTGATGGCATGCTGTGTGTTTTAACTATCATTAGTTTACATCTTTTGAGTGGGGTGTGCATGCATGAGAGAGAGTGCCCACATTTGTGTGTGCACACAAATGCACAGTGTACTTGTGAAAGTCAAAAGACAGCCTTCAGTGTTCCTGCTCCAGCATCCTCTACCCTTCTTTGAGACAGGACCTCTCATTGATGTAGAAGTTGACCACACATGTCAGTTTAGACAGCTGGTCAGCTCCTCCAAATCTGTTGTCTCTGCCTCCTATCTTGGCCCTGTTGGGATTATAGGCATCTGCCACCATGGATCCCAGATTTTTAACATGGGTCCCAGAAATCTGAACTCAGGTTCTCATGCTTGTGAGGTAAGTGTTTTGTTTGACTATGCCAATTCCTTAGTTTACTTTTTAACCTTAATGAATTCTTGCTGTTTTCTCCTTTCTCTGGTTTGGGTTGTTATTTCCTGGGGCCAGCGTCTCACTGGGCTTGCTCTGCAGTCCAAGTGGCCCCTGAATTATCACGACCCTCCTGCTTCAGTCTCTCTCTCTCTCTGTGTGTGTCTTAAAGTTTTGTCTTTTTCTTTTTTTCCTCCCCAAACATTTATTTATTTCTTCAAGTCACATCTCAATCACATTCCCCTCCCTCCTCCCGCTCCCGGTCCCACCCTCCTAACCTCTTCCCCCTCACCCTCCTATCCCCCCCTTTTTTTTGAAATTTAAGGTGTATCTTTTTCCCACCAACAGCTCTTCCTTTTAGTCCAATAAAAGGCTCTTTTTTCTTATAACAATAAAACAATATTAAACAATGAGAACAATTAAGCAACAATTATGAAAATTATAAGGTATAGCATACATTCCCAATGTCCAGTCCATACGTATTTGGCAACATATGTTTTTTCTCATTTATTCTTGTTCATTTTGTAGTCATGTGTGGTTAACTTCTACATCAATGACAGGCCCTGTCTCAAAGAAGGGTAGAGGATGCTGGAGCAGGAACACTGAAACATACCATAGATATTTTACAACTTATCTATCTCAATGAGTTTAAAGTTATATACCTAACTCAGTTTTCATCCTAACTTGCATTACCAACTTAAAAATGTCTTCTTAGACCTAGAACATCCTTTTAATTCCCAAATAACTTAAAACTTAACTGTGAGACTTTTTGTAACATCTTCATTTCTGGAGTCAGTAACTTTTTTTTTCTCATTTATTCTTGTTCATTTTGTAGATTTTTCTCTTCTACATGTGATCTATGCATGTTCATGTTCAGAAGCAAAAACTAGATTGTTTGGGGTGGGTGGTCACCACAGATTTCCTACACCTGTATTCTAGTTCTGTAGTTTGTAAAACAGGATTTTTTTAAATGTGTATTTATTACTTCAGGTTACATTTCCATCACAGAACCCTCTTTCCACCTCTCCCCGTCCCACCCTCCCACCCTCTACCCCCTATCCCTTCCATCCCACTCCTCTGGAGTGGAGTGTCCCTACATATCAGTCCTCTGCCCCAGTTTAGCAGTCATATGAGGCCCAAGAGCCTCCTCATATACTGAGTGTAAAGCAGGAATTTTTCCTTAAGGAACTGGCTGACTTCCACATCTGAGTAAGTGGGGGAAAGCATGGCACCAGACTAAGGTTTATGAACAGCCACCAACAGAGAAGTCCTTGCTACAGTGTTGAAGCGCACTAGCGTGAGTGGGCAGCCTTCAGGATCTTTATAGACCATCTTCTATCAGATTTAAGAAGCACTTATGGTTTTAGTGCAGGGACAAGCCCTTATTGGAGGTGTGTGTATAGAGGGAAGGACTGCTTTAGTCATGATGGCTTAAGCTCCATCAATCCACATGTCTCAGTTTTTCTTTGTTCGCCGTGACCTTTGTTCGCTGGCACCTTCCAAAACTAAGAAATGACAGACAACTGGGTTGTAGGATGGTTATTGTGGATAATAACCATATAACACAGATGGTTATATGGTTAATCTGTGTTATATAGTTATTATCCACTTATAAGAGAGTATATACCATATGTATCCTTTTGGGTCTGAGTCATCTCACTTAGGATGAGCTTTTCTAGATCCATCCATTTGGTTGCAATTTGCACAATTATCTAGTTTCTGATAGCTGAGTAGTATTCCATTGTGTAACTCTACTGCAATTTTTAAAATCCATTCTTCAGCTGAAGGACATCTGGGTTGTTTCCAGTTTCTGGTTATTACAAATAAAGCTGCTGTGAACATTGTTGAGATGATGTCCTTGTGGTTTGATGGAGTATTGTTTAGATATATACCAAGGAGTGGTATGACTGGGTCTTGAAAATTCCCAATTTTCTAAGATAACCCAGATTGATTTCTAAAGTGGTTGTACAAGTTTGCATGCCCATCAGCAATGGAGGAGTGTTTCCTTTCTCCAGATCCTCTCCAGTTTGTGCTATCTCTTGAATTTTTTTTAATGTTTATTTATTACTTCAAGTTACATCTCCATCATAGTCCCCTCACTCCACTCCTCCTGGCCCCACCCTCTCCCCTCTCCCCCTCCTCTCAGAATTCATAATTCTTTTTTTTTAACAATTAGGCCACAATTATGAAAACTGTAAGGTATAACATACTTTTCCAATATCCAGTCCATACATATTTGGCAACTGATATTAATATTCTATTATCTATCTATCTCCATGAGTTTGAGTTCTATACCTAACTCATTTTCCATCCTAACTTGCATTACCAACTTAAAAGTATCTTCTTAGACCTATAACAGCCTTGTAATTCCTAAACAACTTAAAATTTAACTGTGAGACTATAACTATCTAGTTTTCAACCACACCAGAGACCTGAGAAGGATAAATATATCTGATTATACAGGAAGTGCAGAGCTGGCACCTTCCAAAACTAAGAAATGACAGAAACTGTCTGCCTGGACAGTCTCCAATTTCTCTCCATACATTAGAGCATCTATCTTCAGCCTGTTGGCCCAGTATCCCTGACAGACATTAATTGTAAAGCAGGAATTATGAAGTGCTTGCCTACCCTGTGTTGGCAGAGCTAGGCTGTTGACTTACCTGTTTCCAAGATTTGTCCTTTTTGGACAGCATTCTGTCTACAGGTGAAACAAGGGATTTTTCTTGCCCAGTGACAGGCTTGTCACTAATGCAACCATCTCCAAATAGAGATTCTTCGATGCTCATCCTCTACTTGGAGTAGAATAGGGGGTGCTGTCAGGAGCTGACATGTCTCCATATCAAAAAATATTAAATTAAGAAACCTTCTTTGGCCAGGCGTGATGGCACACGCCTTTAATCCCAGCACCCGGGAGGCAGAAGCAGGTGGATCTCTGTGAGTTCAAGACCAGCCTGGTCTACAAAGTAGGGCTACACAGAGAAATCCTGTCTCAAAAAAACAAACAAACAAACAAACAAACAAACAAACAAACAAACAAAAACAAAAAAAGAAACCTTCTTTGAAGCCAGGTGTGGTGGCGCAT
>CAJQZJ010032054.1:1560649-1573979 GCA_907164525.1 Lophiomys imhausi | reverse complement strand
CCAGGGCTACACAGAGAAATCCTGTCTCAAAAAAACAAACAAAAAAACAAAAAAAGAAACCTTCTTTGAAGCCAGGTGTGCATGTCTTTAATCCCAGTACTTGGGAGGCAGAGGCAGGTGGATCTCTGTGAGTTCGAGGCCAGCCTGGTCTACAAAGTGAGTCCAGGACAGCCAGGGAAACATGGAGAAATCTTGTCTGAACAAAAAAAAAAAAAGAAAAAGAAAGAAAGAAACCTTCATTGAATGCCAAATTCTATAGATCTCTTGAGGTTTTTTAAAACCACCTATTTATCTCCATAGATTTAGATAAGCAAATGTTGCTTGTCTCTTAGCAACTTGATTTCCCATTAACTTAGAAAACATCTGTGATAAACTATGCTAGTACCTAACCAAATGACATGTTAAAATGACTATTAGTTTGCATCTCTTAATTATCCTAAACAGTTTGTGACAGTTGCTATCAATGGACCAAAACTACACATTGCATTTTTAAGTGTTACCTAGGTATAATACCTTAAAAAGGGTTAACCTTAATTTTTGTATCAATATACAAAGATATAAGAGCATATTCAATAATCTGTCCCTTTTTCTTATCATTCCTACATTATGTCTATATTCTACTTTTTAAAAAGTACTACATAGGATAGAAGGAAGGATAGAGAAAAGGAAGAGAAAGAAATCCTTGGGTCTAACCCCCAAAACCTATTTAACAAGACCATTTAACAACATGTAACCAATCCCCCTAAATAACAACAAACATCTATAACTCATCAAATGACCAAAGTGGGGGGGGGTCACTCATCCCACCTTCTGGGAATGGGATGTTGCTCTCTTAAAATTACTTCCTGCTAATCTGGGATGTAGGAAACCTGTTTGGGGCCCAAATAAGAGTGGGAAAACAGTTAAGCAAGTTAATAGTAACATTTGATGTTCAGTCCTTTTGTGATCAGCTATTTAAATGCCCTAAGAAGTTTGTAGTCAGAGGCTGAACCTCAGGGTTTTACTGAAGTCCTGACTCAAACAGTCTGTGGGGCTGAACCATCTTAGTCAGCCATTTTGAGTTGTTGTGTTTGTAGATTTTTGAGGAAACAGCTATTGAGGAAGTCTGTGAGGCTGGATCATCTGGACTACTTTTTTTCTTTGGTGTCTGGTCCATTTTCTTCAGAGATTTCAGTTGTCCAGTTGTCCCTGGACTCCTTAGATGGATGCTTTTAATTTCCTGGAAACATGGAACAGAGCCCCGACCTAATCCTAACTCTTGGGCATTACTTTTTTTGGGTGTGGGAGGGAATATCTTTCCTAGAGTAAATTGGGCTTTTTGACAATATAAAAAGTATTATATTTCAATTGAGATTAAAAAATTCTTTGGATATTTTGGAACTAAATATACTTTAAGTGTATATATTTTGAGATCACAAAGGACTATTCACTTTGAATTTCAGCATGCCTTTTGTGAGTAGCTTTTAAACTTAAATCATTGCAAATCCTATGTGCCTGCCTCTGCCTTCCATCTCTTGAGTTTTTGATCTTGACCATTCTGACTGGTGTGAGATGAAATCTGAGTCATTTGAGTTGCATTTCCCTGATGACTAAGGATGTTGAGCATTTCTTCAACTGTCTCTCAGCCATTAGAGATTCCTCATTTGTGAATTCTCAGTTTAGTTCTGTACCTCATGTTTTGATTGGATTATTTGGTTTGTTGGTGTTTAATTTCTTGAGTTCTTTATAAGTTTTGGATATTAGCCCTCTGTCAGATGTGGGGTTGGTAAAGATTTTTCCCAATCTGTAGGTTGCCGTTGTGTTCAAATGACGGTATCCTTTGCTTTACAGAAGCTTTTCAGCTTCATGAGATCCCATTCATTTATTGGTTTTATAGCCTGAGCTATTGGTGTTCTCTTCAGGAAGTTGTCACCTGTGCCAATGAGTTCGAGGCTTTTCCAGACTTTCTCTTCTATTAGATTAAGTATGCCTGGTTTTATGTTGAGGTCTTTGATCCATTTGCACTTCAGTTTTGTGCATTTTTCTACATATTGACATCCAGTTAGACCAGCACCATTTGTTGAAAATGTTTTTCTTTTTCCATTGCACAATTTTGACTTCTTTATCAAAAATTAAGTGATTAGGTTTATGGGCTTATTTCTTGGTCTTTGATTTGATTCTATTGGTCAACTGGTCTGTTTCTATGCCAGTACCATGCTGCTTTTATTACTATTGCTCTGTAGTACAGCTTGAAATCAGGGATGGTGATAACTCTTGATATTCTTTTTCTGTACAGGATTGATTTAGTTATTCTGGATTTTTTTCCCATATGAAATTGAGAATTGTTCCTTCAATCTGTAAAGAATTGTGTTGGTATTTTGATAGGAATTGCATTGAATCTGTATATTGCTTTTGGCAGGATGGCCTTTTTTATGTTAATCCTACCTATCCATGAGCATGGGAGATCTTTCATCTTCTGGTATCTTCTTCAATTTCTTTCTTCAGGGACTTGAAGTTCCTGTTGTACAGGTCTTTCACTTGCTTGGTTAGAGATACCCCCAGGTATTTTATATTGTTTCTGGCTATTGTGAAGAGTGTTGTTTCCCTAATTTCTTTCTTGGCTCATTTATCTTTTGTATAAAGAAGGGTTATCAACTTTTTAGAATTAATTTTGTATCCAGCCACCTTGCTGAAGGAGTTTATCAGTTGTAGTTCTCTGGTGGAATTTCTGGGGTCACTTATGTATACTGTCATATCATCTGTGAATAGGGATACTTTGACTTCTTCCTTTCCAATTTTTATCCCCTTGATTTCCTTTAGTTGTCTTATTGCTCTAGCTAGAACCTCAAGTACCATGTTAAAGAGATATGGAGAGAGTGGGCAGCCTTACCTTGTCCCTGATTTTAGTGGAAAAGCTTTAAGTTTCTCTCCATTTAATTTGATGTTGGCTACTGGCTTGCTGTATATTGCCTTTATTGTGTTTAGGTATGGTCTTTGTATGCCTGATATCCCAACGACTTTTAATATGAAGAGGTGTTGGATTTTGTCAAATGCTTTTTTAGCATCCAATGAGATGATCATGTTGTTCTTTTCTTTCATCTTGTTTATGTGATAGATTACGTTGATGGATTTTTGTATGTTGAACCACCCCTGCATCCCTGGGGTAAAGCTTACTCGATCATGGTATATAATACTTTTGTTCATACACTTTTGATGTGTTCTTGGATTCAGTTTGCAAGTATTTTATTGAGTATTTTTGCATCCATGTTCATAAGGGAAATTGGTCTGAAATTCTCTTTCTTTGTTGGGTCTTTGTTAGACTTGCCTTTTAAAAGACTGTGGTTGGCCGATCAATATCACATCATACTTAGGAGGCCACTTTGTTTGGAATGTCTGGGATGTATGGCCTCACCAGTGGAAGCCCAAAGTCAGGGACTGAATTATGTTGGGGTACAACAGGCCAGCTGATTTTGGTAAACAAGGTGCTCTACAACCTTAAGATGAGGCTAGATTTCTACCATTATCTACATATTTGCAAAACCTTTGTCATGTCCTGTTACATGCTCTTCCCTATAGAAATCTCCTGGGCTAAGAACAATGTCCTAAAACAGTTGTAAAAACGTGTTTTTGTCTCTGTCTTTATTGAAGTATACCTAGGGTAGTTTTCACTAGGAGTGGTCACTGGAGGTACAGTCTGGAAGAACTGCTGAATGTTTAATTGGCCGTCACAGTCCTATGATGAACGGGTATGACATAGATGTAGAGAAAGAATTTGCTGTGTAATGTTTCTGGCTTATCTATGCTATGATGAAGGGAGAGCTAGGATCATTGAACTGGTCCATTGTTGCTGAGCACCAATTATTTAATGAAGAAAGAGAATGATGGGTCTGGTTAATTAAGAAACAACTTACAGAAAGAATAAAAGTCTTTTGACATACTTAAATGTACACAGTTAAAGACTCGAATGTGGCTTGAAAGAGGAGCAGAATTTAAGAGAAGGTTGATTTTTCATTATAGTCATCTTTGTTATTCTAAGCCTTGAAAGAGATTACTTGGAATCTTTTGGGTCTATGAAAGGGACTATTCTTCCTTCTTAGGAGATAGGGACTGTGCCAAACCTCTGACCATGCAAAGGCTTCAAAGGAGCCTGGTGCCTTACAGAATGCTTTCTGTTTTCAGAATCTAAATTCATTTCACCTGTTGGCCACCAGAGCCAAAACAGGTGAAATTTAACAACTACTGTTAAATTTTGCATAGTCCAATGGGGAAATCTTGGGCCTGCTAATAGGGGAAGGAGATTGATGCCCAGAGTTTCTGGCAGCACTTGCCTAAAGTATTCTGTAGAAATTTGTTAGACCCTGCTGGTAAGGTTAAAGTCTGGCATTACTGGAAAGCCCCCGAGTTTGGTGCTAAAATGATAGACTCTCTTTTCTCAGTGGGATTCCCTCTTTCACCTGATCTGGGGAAACTTGAACCCAACACCCTCTGTCTGAGGACTGTCACTTATCACTCTGGGAAGTTACAGGCCCAACCCCTTTTCCCAATAAGAAACCTGCCCAGTGATTACCTGGGATTCCTGGAGATACCTCCTCATGCTAATGAAATCTGGTGGAGCCTTGGCTTTCAGCCAATGACCTTTGTCCATCCTTCCAACCATACTTGGAGTTCTTCCCCCACCCCTGCTGTCCATGGGATAATTAGAAACTGCATTCCTTTTCTTATGATAGGAACATGCTACTGCATGTAAATGAAGTATCCCTTGGCACTCCTAGCTGAGCAAATCAAACACATTCATCTTCAAAACAAAACCCCTCCCACTGCGCAAGATTTATAATGACTCTTTTCATGAAATAAACTCTTTCTCTCTTACACTTCATTCCTCCACCATGATCATCTGGGACTAGCTGTTTATTTTGGGTGTGGAGAGGAAGGGCCTATACCCCAATGAAGAACTTGTCCATGGATCTGTCTATCTAGCCAGGCTTCATCAGGGTGCAGGCTTCAGCCTCCCAGCCACCACTGTTGCCTAGCCAAGGTCTCATCTCGATCACTGCCACCAGTCACCCTGATTGATGCTTCCAAAGCTCCCATTTCTCCCACTCCCACACAGCTTTCCTTAGTGCTCATCTGTGGCTGTGGCAGGTTGCTGGCTATTCCTAAAGCAGCCACCAGATTTGCCTGAACCAAATCAGACTTCCAAAGTTGCCTGGCTCTGTCCAGGAACTCTGAGCTCCTTGAAGCTGCCTGACCTGGCACCATCAGCTTAGTTAAGAGCCATGACCTTTTGCTATGCTGCAGAGAGTCTCTCTCTCTCCTGCATATCATAAGGGCTGTAACATTTTATGGTGGAGAAAATCCTTACTCCCAACTCTCTGGGATATCCTATGGCATGGATCCCATTCCGAAGTGTTTCATCCTTTTCTGCCCAGAAATTGACATGGCCCAGACCTTCTGGCATGTTCACTTCTGGCTTGGTGCCTTACAAGGCCTGAGCAACAGCTCCCTGGAAGCTGCAGAATGACAGAAATTGGGACTAAATGCAGAAGGTTCTGGAATAGAAGAAGTGGAATGTTAAAAAAGAAAAGATGCATTTATTTGGGTCATATTGGTTTTCTATGCAGCTGGCATATCTTGTCCTTTAGAATATTTAGGCCATTTATATTTAATGTAACTAATGAAGCTTAAGTATATTACAGTGTCCTTTATTAAATGGATATATTTGGTGACCATTTCCCCCCTTTTTTAGATTATTAACCATTGCTGTCATTTTAACTTTCTATTGTTAGGATATGCAAATGTGACTCATGAGAGTCCATTTTAGGCAATACTGATATTGAACTACTTACATATAGAAGAATATTTTTCCATTTTTCTTTTCAACAACTTTTATTGTCACAAGTTACATTTGTTATAAAATAATGATTATTATTTTTGCTTTAGACTAAACTATCTATAAATACATTTAAGTAATAAAAGTTTTAAAACTCGGCGATGTCAACAATCATTTCCAACGCTTTTTATTCATGTGGCATAATTTCCCACTTGTCTGGGCAGCATTCTTTAATGTTTCTTACAATATATGTCTTTTACTGACAGTTCATTCTGCTTCAGTACATTTTGAAGTCTACATTTCTTTTTTACTTTTAAAAAGTTTCTCCTGTGCCATTTGCAGTCTGGTTTAGGTCGATTAGTTTTTGTGGCACTTAAAAAACTTTATCATCGGTAGTACATATTTCCTCCAGTCTGTAGCTTATTTCTTTCATTATTTTATTCAATTCAAGTAGCAAAATTTTCAGTTTTGATGAAGTTTGACTTTTGTTTTTCATGTTTGATTCAGGGTTTTTCTTCCTCTCCAGTGGGTACTTAATGGCCCAAAACTAGGAGTAGCTTCTAAAGTAAATTACAAAAGCCCTTTCCCTCCAAGCACATCTTAACTGCATCTTAGAAATTTTAATGTTGTTTTCATTTACATTCCATTAACATATTTTCTAATTTCCCACTGCCTCTTAAATAAATGCATGTTATTTAGAAACATTTGAGTCTACACAGAAGGTTTCACAGAGAGCACTCTCATTGCTCTGAGAGTCCTTTTATTTGGGGGGGGGGTGAGGGGAACTAGAGAGTTAATTTTTTTCTGGCTTGAATATTTCTAAATTTCTTTCTTTTTTATTATGGGCTAAATGGTCCACAATAATGGCCTAAGAGATCAGGCACTAGCAAATGAATATAGATACCTACTGACCAAAGCCCCTCTGTGAAAAACACTTTCCCATTGTTTTTGTGATCTCTCTTCAACTTTCAGAGCTGACTTAGACTCCTTTTCATTGGGAACTCTTTTTGGCATGCCTGTCAAGGGTCACGTCCTCTGGTATGCACTGCCATGATTGCTTGGTATCTCTTTTCTACAGACCTTGTAATGATAATGAAAATATAAGGCCAGATTATATCAGATTATTAAAGATATCATGACTTCTCAAAGAGTTGAGTCATCTTCTGAAACGAATAATTTTGAAAAAGAGTGATAGACTGGTCAACTCATGTGACCACTCAAACCTAGTTTTTAGCAAGTATTATTTCTCCTTTGAAGGAATCTTTAAAGTTGTCATCTATCTTCAAAGACAATTGATTTTCTAGGCCTTTGTATCAATGCCCAATGTGTAAGAGCCTGTAATTCATAAAATGCTGCACAGAGCAAAGCCATAAAAAACAACTGGAGTGCAAACTCTCATTCTCCTGCCTTCATATATCCAGGCACATAGAGCAGATAGGCCTCTCAGACATCCCTGCCCACCCTCTCAAAAAAAAAAAACAAAAAAACAAAAAAAATCTAGATACAAACACCAACATTTGGCTTTACCAGCTTCTGTCTCAGACAGATCATCGTAAGATTTGTGCCATTAGAGTTGAAGTTCCTCGCAAACTTTTAGGCAGGAGGATTTCTGTGCTTCTTGAACGCTTAGAACTTTAATCTCTCACATAGCTCCTGAGGACAGCCTGAGTGCTACTTACAGGAAAATGCAGTTTTCCTGGCAATGGACTTGGATGAGCTGCTTCCACCCTGTCTCAAGCTTACTTTGTAAATTATGTGAAACACTTTTAGACAGACACTGGCACTCATAAATTATACAGCTCATTTGCATATTCCAGTCATGAGACATTATGCAAAGTGACGTGATTTGCATAATGGAGTCCTCTTGTCGCTTCACTTGCTGTGTGCTTTTAAAAAACAAAATGAAATAAAATGAAAGCATGAAAAGGTGAAAGAAAGCATCAAGTTCCCAGCCTTGCCTGACTCCTTCCCAACTGCAATATCAATTGCTTTTATTTTGTACAGAGACTCTGGGAAAGGGGATGGCAAGCAAAGACACACACATACAAAATAACAAAGAGCCTTGGTAGGAATTTTGTTTTTAATTATACTATGTATTTTCTCACTGAAATCCTTTACCAAAAATAACCTAGTCTGGCCATGAGGAATGGAAACAAGACAGATACTGAGAAAAACTTTATAGAACTTATAATTGTGCTGTTTAGGGAAGGGGGTACCCTTCCCTTTGTGAAACCAAAAAAACCAACAATTTAAAAGTCTTAAAGGCATGATTATTCACTTACTACTAGAAAAGAAACATTTTATGGGGGAGATAAGTGGTCTTGGGGAGGGGCTTGTCCCATCTCTGGAAGAACTTCTGAAGGGGTTTTCTAGTTTAGAAGAGGAGAGATAGGGCGGTGTTTGATTATTTGACAAAACATATAATAGCTCCATATACTGTACAGGATGAGGCAGTGCCACGTCGGCTGCTATCTGCTCTACTCCAATAAGCAGGCAACGTTCCCTCAGCAGTTGCTAGTTTTGCTGCGGGCTCTCCCTGCCCCCCTGCACCAGTGCGGAAGGCAGAGTGTGCCAAGCGGCTGGCGTCTGTACCCTGTGGGAAAAGTTAACTGTAATTCTTCGGCTTTTAAAATCAATTAACCCGTGTGTTAATTAACGTCAAGTCGACGGGAGGAGGAGAAGAAGGGGAGGGCGGGAGGAAAGAAAAAAGCTGCAAGGGCGGATGGCAGGAGAGTTGGCACGGTGCCATCCATTCAGGGGCAACGCCACAGTTTCGTGTGATAGCAGCAGCGGGTATATGTTACCGGGCCCTGTATGCGGGCCAGACAGTGCGGTACAGCCAAGGGAGATTATCCAGACCCCAGGAGCGAACAGCAAGCAGCAAGCAAGGCGCAAGTGCCAGGACTACAGCCCAGGCTGCTCCAACTATGAGCCCTTCCTTGGACCCTGGGAGTCGGCTACTTGGGGTTTGGGGGTCTTCCACACCAAAGAAGCACAAGGCTGACTTTAATCACTTTTTTCATTTAAACTTGATTCTGCCACAGTGGAGCCAGCACAGCGGATGTTTTCACACCCAGCAAGACAAAGGCCGTTGTCTCCGCCATGACACTGTTCCGTTCCATGCAGAGGCCGGAATCCTGGACATCATGAAAAATCAAAAAGACACAAGGAAAACAAACAACAGATACAGCAACAATCAGAAAAAAAAAATCAACTACCAAAATTGTTTGTCCGTTTGCCCATGCCAAGGGTGATGTGGGCATCTGTTGCAGCAGAAGGCACTCGTATGGGCTATTTTTGTTTTTTTGTTTTGTTTTGTTTTGTTTTTTTCATTAACATTTTTTTTTGAGGGGACATGCTACTGGCTTATTTGCTATTCAACTTTGTTTATAATTAACTTTAAAAAAAAATCACCATTCAGCGTAGTCAACAACAAAGAGGAAAAGCAGACATCGGAAGAGAAATGCCATAGGAAGCGGCATGAATGCATGCCACAGCCGGGGCCACTTGCCATTCGGAAAACCTCGGGGAAAGGTGCCAATTTTACAGCTCCGAAGAAGGCAGAGAAGGGAGCATAAAGGTCTACAAATAGAAATCATAAGGAAAGAATATTGCTTTTACAATCCTGGATTGAGATTGCACAAAGCCTCTGCTGAGAGAAAAGAGGAAATATTTAAGAGGAGCTATATAGATGGGTAGATGTGAAAAGAGGCAGTCATCGATGGCATATAGACATGTGTGTAAGGCTACATGTGTATACAAATACACATGCTATCTGACAAAATGAATGCTTAGATATGTGTATGTTTTCATGCTATAGGTATGGGTATGTATATAGGTGTATATGTCTTGCATATACACACATGTGGGATGTATGCATGTCTGAAAACTAGGAGAGGATGGTAGAGGAAAGAGGAGATATATGTATGTGTATGTACGTGTGTGTGTACATTCCACTCTCTAACCCAGGTATACACAGAAGACAAAATAAAAATCATACTGGAGCAGCAAGCAGGCAGCCAGAGATTTATCTACATTCATTGCTATCACCAGGGAGATGAATGGGGCCGATCTGAAGCCCTTTTACAAGATCCACTATGGGAGTGGAGGAGGAGGGATGCCACACAGACATGCACAAACTTGAAGGCAGAGGGATTTGGAAGGGGCTACTGAGCAAACCCTGGTGGCATGGTGCTGAGGAGAAGGGGGAAGAGCCTTGTCTCTATGTTTTAGGTGCTTAAAAAAAAGGCATCCTACAAAAGGGTCTGAGGGAACGACTGGTACTCACGGTTTCTGCGTTGCTGTGAATCCTGAAGGTGTTCTGTTGGCACCGGGCGCTGAGCCAGGGGCAGGAGCTGGAAACAAAAGGGAGAAAAAAAATAAAGTCATTCAATGGGAATATTAATTGCTGCTCTTGTGGATTTTACAAAACACACAAACTGTTTTCATTTTTGTTCCTTTTTGTTTTTGTTTTTTGAAATTGTGGATTGGTGCGTGCCCCTTTCACATGGAATATACAAGTAGTATGGGATTTACAGTCCAGTTACGGGACTCAGGATTAACTGCGCTGGCATCTTTTGGGCATATCCTTCCTTTTAATGAATGAGCTTTCGCTGTTAATGAGGAATAATCGTTTGGCTAATGAGCTTTGAAACATTAAGAGAAAAGATGTTCTTTTCCCCCCCTGTTAATCGCCCTGGTGCGACTGCATGGATGGATTACAAAAGACAGCGATAAGAGTGCAGTACAAAGGGGGGGGCTCTTCCGGAGTGGAAAAGGCACCGAGGTGGGGAGATGTGCCCCCGCATCTTTCCTTCCTTCGCTCCTTCACTCTCTCTGCCAACTGCTATGGGTTTCCATAACTCCGCAATCAAAGTGGATGGTCGGGAAGGATTATTATACAGAGCGAAGCCTCCGCTGTTAATGTCTCCAGTGTTTAATCATCATACAGTAGAATGGTTTTATGCATATTTCATTTGCATATCATTAAACCATGTTAGCAAGGGGGCACTCAGAGCCAAGAGAAGTACAAAGTTGGGGAGACAGGAAAGGAAAAAAAGATCCCCATGATGCTTATCTTCAAACAGGGGTTGTTCCACGATGTGCCTTCTGCTTTTCTAAAATCATTATGACTTGGAAACCTTTGAAGTTGGATACAACCTTGGATTCTTCTAATTCCTGCAGAGCGGTATATTTTTTAAAACAGCAGCAATGTCTCTGCACTAGACAATTAAAGGAATATAAACTCCAGTGGTCTGAAACTAGTAGCTCTTTGGGGAATGCAGTGGCAAAGGTTTCAACAAATACCAACACTTAAAAAAATAATAAAGAGCATCATACCAAAGGCAAAGAAAGAAGACAAGAAATGTTAATTTAATATGTGGATTATATTTGTTTCGTTTGGGGGGGGGTAATGAACTAAAGAGAATGAAGAAGCCATCGGTAACTTATCCCCTCATTAATGAAGTCGCCTTTTATACGTGTTTGCTTTTATCCTTTAATTGTGAAGATGGGTGTTGTCACTTTTGAAGTGGTTAATCAGTTATTTTGTGGCTCTGATCTTTCCCCTGCACCTGACAGAAAAGAAAGGTGGTTAGAGAATATGTGAGTATTGGGGTGTCTGGGTGAGTAAGGAATACAGTGAGTTCCTTGTAGGTCTTACACACGCACAACACATTAATTGAGGCTTTTAAAGCTCCCTCAATAGGCTGTTTCATTCTCAGTAAAACAGCAGCTGGTTAGCCACTATTGGTGACTTGTCAAATATCACTTTAATGATTTTTATTCTGTTGCTGTCCATTTATGTTTTTCCTCAGTCAAGAGTGAGAATGTAATACCACCCTTTCTTTACCAAGCCCCCTTTCTCTCCCATCTTCTTCACATCCAATTTCCAAACCGTGAAACAATGTTGGTTTAATATTGAATCCTGGTACACAGTGTAACTGCAGAACTTGATTTGGAAATGAGATGCTGGTTTATATTCAAATTATCTCCACTCCTCCCTTATCCTCCAAAGCTTTGTCTCTGCTATGAATATTCAGATGAGGCATGATGTGATTACACTGTACAATTACTACTATCCATGGTGGTGGCAGGGGCTGCTGGGGAGAAAGAGCTAGACAGCCTCTAAGCCAGTGTGGAGTTTTGTTTGCAGTATTTTTTCTATCTCTTGGCACTGCGGCACATGCAGATGTCGCTGTTGTTCTTTATAAAGCTCTAATGACATGCAAGGGCATAACGACTTGGTTTGGATGCAAGGCATCAACTGAATGTTATGGGTGTCTTTAAGAAAGGGAAAGAGAAAATCCTGACTAAAGGAATGTCCACATAAATTATTTTTATTTAAATGAATTCAAAGGATGGGGTGAGGGCAAGTGAGAAGGAGTCACATGGAAAACATGCATAATATGAATATGCACAAAGAATTCTTACCGTGGAGAAGCTCCTCACCACAGCTCATGGGACAAACAGGCTCGTTAGGAGACAGCTCTGAGAGACTACAGCATTTTGCTATTTCAACTTTTCCCTTATTTTAAATGAAGAGTTAGACAGATGTGTTTTCTTATGCATGACAGCATTGAGATGGATCCAATCTGTGAAATTTGCTGCCCAAATAGCATTTCTAATGGAACCTGGGACTAAACAAGGGCATGGATGTGGAAGGGAGGGGAGAAGAGAGAACACACGAAGAGGAGGCTACTCAGCCACTGCAAGGCATTTTGTAGCACAGGAAGCTGTCAGAAGCCATCTTTGCTCCACTAGTCCTAGGTGGGCCTCTGATCCAGAGAGCCACCAGGGTTCACCAAGATGAGCACTGAGACAGGCCCTTGTAGGTCTGAGGCAGAGGAAAGCAGCAGCCGCTTGGTGCCTGCCCCTACCTCCTCAGCTGTCTTCAGCTCAGAAGCCAAAAGCACAGCTACTATTTTGGGATGCAGTAGAATGCCTCTTGGTCCAGGCATTTGTGGAAGAAGGAATTCTTGGTGCTATCGCAGAATATGTTGCTAAAGAGCAGATGGGATCACTTGCTGCTTAAGAGGCCTGATAATTTGCTGTGCCGGTTAATTCTCAGGGTAATGATTACTGGGGTTGTCTAATATTTTGGAGTGCTGAAGTTATGAGTATCCATTAATGCATGTTTACAATGGACAGAGATAGACAGTGAATGAGTCTGTTGGGTGGATTCAGAACTGATAACATATTTGTACTATTCCTTAGGTTTCAAAGGATTGGCAGACAGCAAAGCAAGAAAATTTTGTTGATTTCCTTGGTTAGGTGGATAGTCCAAATTACTTTCATAAATTGGGATAAAATTTATCTTTTGTTTAAATTATATGAAGATAGTCTAAATTTGATTTGTGTATTTGCACAACTTTCTACTTAGTGGCATAAGGCTGACCTAGAACAGGTATAATTATATGTTGTAAATTCTTATTTTCACCTACAATCTGCAAAATTTCCACTACACACACATACTCACACACACACACACACACACACACACACACACACACACACACACAC
>CAJQZJ010032054.1:1531890-1558540 GCA_907164525.1 Lophiomys imhausi | reverse complement strand
TGTGTGTGTGTGTGTGTGTGTGTGTGTGTGTGTGTGTGTGTGTGTGTATGTAGGTCATGGGACTTGTGTGGGGGTCAGAGATTGGCCTGGAGGAATTAGCTGACTCCTGTGCCTGTTTATTGATTTCTAATGTTTTAGAATAACTTCCCAAATATCTGTGGTCACAATATACCTTGAATGATTTCAATTCTTTAATTAATCTTGACACTTGTACTATCACTTTGGGTAAATATTTAGTTGAAAGACTTTATCTTGTGATTGTTGGGTTATTGCCAGCTTACATTAGGATCTATGTTGTTCAGGTCACCTACTTAAGTGATCATTTCTATTTTTGAATACCTGTTCTTTTGTCTACTGAGAGATTTGCTGAAGGCTTTCAATGTGAATTTGTGTGTGATTTTTTTTTTTTAGTTTTTCAATTTTTGTTTTATATATTTAATGCTATTTTTAAATTAAATGCTCATAAATTGAGAATGATTCTTCCCTCTGTTGGGTTAACTCTGGTAATTATAGCATATGTTACTATTTCTTGTCTTAAAGTTAATTTTAAAAGCTAAATATAGTTGTTTTAACTATATTTAGATATAGCTGGATTTTAAAAATATAATTTCTTTCAATTAGTTTTACTCTTTCCTAAATGCATCTTTCATCCAGTCAGACAATTATGTTTTTTAATTGGTAATTGGTACACCAAGTCAATTTATATTTAATACAAATTACCTTACTATTTTTTCTATTTACTTTATCATATTCATGTTTTCATTATTTTTGTGTTGTTTAGGATTAATTTTTTATAGTGTAAGAATATGGTTCAGTGACACTAAGATCACCTAGCATATGTGAGATTCTGTTTGTTTTTTAAAAAAAAATACAGTTTCATAAAGCAAAGGTTGGCCTTGAACTTTCTGCATGGCTGAGAAGGATCCAGGATTCTTGAGTCTCTTATCTCTACCTTCTTAATGCTCAGATAAGATAAATGTACCACCATGACCAGATTTTGTAGTACTAAGGAAAACATTAATTTTGATCCTCAATTCCAAAAGAAAATAGAGAGGGTAAGGGAATGTAATTTTTGCTTGTTTTTCCTAGTTTGACAGTAACATATTAAATGTCATCCTAAACGTAGCATACAACATTAATACAGACTTGTTGTCAACTCATACTTTCAGAACACACCTGAAAATGATAGAACCTTAGGTAGTGTCTTATCTACCTTTTCTTACTTTTTGTGTTATTACTGACAAGTATTCTACTGCTGATATTTTTAACCTCATAAGATACTACGGTTTTCCATTATGCAGCCAAGATCAATTGAGACTCATCTACATCAGTGCCTTTTGTTTTGTTCTCTATCCTCATTTTTCTTTCTGAGGTTGCCTTTTCTACCTAACAACTCATATTTGCGTTTAAGTCAGATCTATTTTTATAAGTCATCTTACTTTCTGCTTGTCGATAAAGTTATCTCATCTTCAGTTTTGAAGGATACTTTCCAAGAGTGCAGAATTCTATGGTGGTAGCCATTCTTTTTCATAACTTTTAAAGATGGCATTCCATTGTCTCTTAGGAACCATTATTTCCTTTCAGAAGTAGGCTGCCAGTCTTATTGTTGCTTTGGGGGCAGTACAGCTTTTCTTTTCTTCCGCCCCCCCCCCAACTTAAGATTTTTCTCTTCATTATCTATCTTCAGTAGTTTTATTGACATGGCTAGTTGTACTTTTGTTTGTCTGTTGCACATGGAATCTTTACAGATGGATATCTTTCCTTCATTATGATAATGTTTGTCATTATCAATTTGAATATGAACTCTATAGAAGTGTCTTTTACTTGTAAGATTCCAACTATACATATGTTAGGCACTTTGAAATGTGTGTTTTATGTATTTTATGCTTTTTATTTTGCATTGTTCTGCCACTCATACTTTGGTTTGGATATTTTCATTGCTCTATGAATAGTTCAATAATCCTTTCTTCACCTATTTGCAATGGATTCAATTTATGTTACTGCATTTTTCAATTTCAGAATATCAACCTAACTTTTCTTAACTATATTCTCTCTCATCTTTAAGATATATTCTGTGTTTTCCAAAATGTCATTCTGGTGCCATTTTAAAGACCTTATCTAGCAATTCAAGCATCTGGCTAACTACAGGTCTGCTTTCCCTCTTCTGATTTCTTTCCTTCCATCCTTTTCCTTCTTTTATCCATTCCTCACCCCATTCTTCTTTCATTCCTTTCCCTCTCTTCCCCCTTCCCTTCCTGCCTTTAAAAAAAACATGTTAATTGTCCAAAATGATAAGTTTCCTTATAACATTGTCATGCATATAATATGGTAATATTATTCAACTCATATCATTCTCTCTTATTCTACTTCTCCACTCCCTGACCTTTCTATTTCTACTTTCATGTCTTTTTATCTTTACATTCAACATATGAGCAAAAAACATGTGATATTTGCCTTTCTGAGTATGACTGTTTTTGTTTAATGTGATGATTTCTAGTTTCATCATGTTTCTACAGATAAAATGATTTTATTCTTCTTTTTGTTGAATAATAAATACTTGTGTATGTGTGTGTGCATGCTACATTTTAAAATTTATCTGTTGCTATGCACTTAAGTTGATTCCATAACTTATTATACATAATACAATGATAGCTATGAGGGAGTTGAATTTTAATTATATGGTGACTTTGATTACTGTGGGCATATAGTCTGGAATGGGAAATTTGGATCATACAGTAACTCTAGATTTAGCTTTTTTTCTCTTTTGGAATTCTCATACTAATTTACAAACGGGCTAGATGATTTTATAGTTTCATGAAGAGTACATAAGAGTTATTTCCACACTCTCATTTGTACCTGTATTTGGTGTTACTCATTTTCTTGGTGAAGGCCACTGTGACTTGAATGAGATAGGATGTCAATACCCTTTGATTTTCATTTCCCTCATTGCTACAAGTGCTAGAAAAATGTCCAGCATTCATTGTACTTGTTTTAAGAACTGTCTGAGCATTTGCCTGCTTATTGGTTGCCCAATCCTCTTTTGGTATTTAAATTTTTTAGTCCTTTATATATTTGTAATGTTAACATCCTATCAGATGAGTAGCTGACAATGTTGTTCTCCCATTCTTTATGCTGTCTCTCTGTTGATTTTTTTCCTTTGATATGCAGAAGTCTTTTAATTTCTATAAGCCTAGTTGACAACACTTGCAATTATTTATTGAATAGTGGAATCTTATTTACAAAGTCCTTGCCTATATATGTAACTGTTAATTTTTTAATTTATTCTTTTGGTAATTTCACACATGTATATAATTTATCTTCATTGTATACACTTCCATTCCTCCTTCCTGGACACTTCTCAACATGTTTTCCCTCTCATTTTCTTGTCTTTTGTTGTTATTATAACTCACAGAGTCCTTTAGTATTACAAACATGTGCAAGGATGTAGGGCTTCCACTAGGGAATGGGCAGCCTACCATGGACCACACTTTCAGAGAAAATTGACTCTCCCTTACCTTATAGTCATCAACTGCCAATAGTTCTTTAGGTAGCGATGGGGTCTTGTGAGCACCTCTTCCATCCAAGTTGGAATGTTGCCTGGCTTGATGAGTTCATGAGTGCAGTGTTATGCCAGCTCCAGAAGACAGCCTTAAACAGTATTCCTTCTCATCCCCTGACTCTCTCTCTCTCTCTCTCTCTCTCTCTCTCTCTCTCTCTCTCTTGCTTCGCCCTCTTTTGTGATGTTTCCTGAGCTTTGGGTGGGAGGTTAATATAGATATCCCATTTAGGAATGAATACAAAGATTCAATTTTTTTTCTGGACTGTTTGGCCAGTTATGACTCTCTTCATTAACTGCTGCCACTGCAAAAAGAAGTTCCACTGACCAAGATTAAGAATAGTACTAATTTAGGGGTATAATTAGAAATATTTAGAAGGCAGTTTGACAATACTACCATTTAGCAAAACAATAGTAGTAGATTAATTTTTGGGCCTATAACCTTTTTAGCCTTGGTCTTTTGGCCAGGTTTATAGTTTTAGGAATGAATTCACTCCTGTGGGGCAAGCTTCAAATCTAATCAGAATGTAGTTGGTTATTCCCATAACAGTCATGACACTATTATACCAGTATTGTCTGGCACGTTGTTATAGCATGTACTATCTAAGTTGGGTAAGATCACAGATACCTTTTTCATCCCTAGAGTGGCCTGCATAGCAAACTCTGATATTATAAAAGATAGCCACTATGCTTAATCTTGAAATGTTTCCCCAGTATTTTCCTCTAGTAGTTTGGAAGTTTCAGGTATCTCTTTAAAATTTTTGATATATTTTAATTTTTATCCTTGATGAGAGACTGGAATCTAGTTGCATTATTCTACATGTGCATATCCAGTTTTTCCAGAATCACTTGTTAAAAAGATGTTTGTTCCTCCAATATATGTTTTCAGTGTTTTGTTTTGTTCGAGACAGGTTTCTCATTATAACAGAGCCTTGGCTATCCTGGACTGGCTTTGCAGACCAGGCTGGCCTCGAACTCACAGAGATTTGCCTGCCTCTGCCTCACGAGGTTTTCAGTGTATTTTTGAAAAACAAAAACAAAAACAAAAAACAGACAGCTGTAGCTATGTGACTTTATCTCTAGGTCCTCTATATCTATATTCCATTGATACACAAGTTGAGCTTAATGCTAGTGTCCTGCTGCTTTGTTACTATGAGTCTCTAGAATAATGTCATATAGTGTATCATAATACCTTAAGTGTCACTGTTTCCACCCTCCCCCCCTCCGGATTATTTTGGCTATTTAGAATCTTCTGTGCTTTTACATAAATTTTAGAATTATTTCTTATAGTTCTGTGAAAATGTTTGAATTTTGATGGGAATTACATTGAAACTGTGCTACTCTTTTTGGCAATATAGTCACTTTTACAATATTAATTTTGCTGACTCATAAGTATGGGAGGTCTATCTATCTTCTAGAGTCCTTTTTGATTTTATCAGTATTTTACTGTTGAAGTTTTCATTGTCAAAGTCTTTTAGCTACTCAGGCCCTAGTTCCTGCCCCCAATATTTTTTTTTTTAAAGTTCATTTCTTTCTGATCACATTTACTACTGCGAGGTAGGAAAGCTACGGCATTTACGCTGTTTTGTATTTTGCTGCTTTATTATAAGTGTTACGTATATCTAAAACCTTATATCTGAGGTTTTGTAGTAGAATCTTCAGGGTATTTTAAGTATAGGGTCATATTATCTGGAAATAAGAATAATTTTACCTTCTCCTTGCCTATTTGTACCTCTTTTATTTCATTTTCTTGTCTTATTGCTCTGGATAAACATCTAATACTGTATTAAATAAGAATGGTAACAGTAAATATCTTTGTCACATTAATTCCATAGGAATTGTTTTAAGTTTTTCCCTCTTTAATATAATATTGATTATAGGTTTGTCATGTTATACTATATTGAATAAGGAATGACAAGAAATAATCCTGTAGATGTTTAGTAATGTCACAAATTTGAGTATTTTGATCTTCTGTTGTTTAAATCCATGCATGCAAAACCCACAATCATAGAAGCTGACTGTGTCATTTACTTGGTTTAGCAAATTATAGTTGGAGCAAGGGGCTTTTCCTACCAAGAGATAGGCTTGCGATTAATTCAATCATCTCCCACTGGAGATTCTTTGATGCTCATTTTCTACTTGGAGGAGAATAGGGGGTGCTGTCAGGAGTTGATATGTCTTGATATAAAAAAATCTGAAGTTATGAAAACATCTTTGAATGCCATATTCTGCAGATCTCTTGAGGTTTTTGAAGAGGCCCTATCTATCTCTTATATTAGGGTAAGCAGATGTTGCTTGTCTCTTAGCAGGTTTATTTCTGATTAGCTTAGCAAGTAACTATAATAGGCTGTCATAATACCTAACAGAATGACCGGCTTGCATAACCATTAGTTTGCATTTCTTAATTATCCTAAACAGTTTATGACAATTAGTAGTAAAAGGCCGAAACATCACATTTCATTTTTTTTTCTTTACCTCCTAACCCTTCCATCCCATTTCTCTGGGGTGGGGTGTCCTTATATAACAGTCCCTTGTAGGGGTTAGATAAATTAGATTTAGAAAATATATAGGAGTTTTTGATACTGTCTCTTAATTCGAGGCCTGCAGAGCATTATCAGCATGAAGTCAGGAAAAACAGGAAAGACTTAATAGACTGAAAAACAAGGTTGAAGTCAGGAAAAACAGGAAAGACTCAATAGACTTGAAGAAACAAAGTATCTGGCCTGACATTGTTTTCAGCTGCTAAGTGGGCGGAGCCCAAATTAAGCTGAAACAGAGTTCCTCCTATTTAAGGACAGTGCATGGAGCCCAGAAGAAGAAGAGGCCCCTGATGCTAGAGAGCTCTGAGAGTCCTGCTGAAAAAAATGCTGGCCATCGTTTGATGGCCAGATCTCCCTGAAGCAGAAAGAAGCTGGTGAGCAAAGAAAGCCTGAGCAAGACACCAAAAGGCCAAGGACTAAACCCTGTGGCTCAGCTTTTGCCTAGAGGGGTTTGATCTGTCCGAACAGTGGCCTAAAGGAAACTGTTCCTGGCTTTAAGGACTGAGACAGATTAGCTGAGTTCCTGATTCAAAAGAAGTAAGTTGGCCTGCAGACGGCTGGGGTCTCCCACAGAGAAGAAAGCATGAAGCCTTATTTAAGGTGAGACTGCAATAACCAACTTACCCTGACGAACCTGCATCTGAGAGATCCAGAAGAAGGACTGCTAAGTGCGTTAAAGATTCTACAACAAAGACTGTGTTCCTGACGACTGAGGACCTGCCCCAGAGACTGTATCATTCTAAAAGGTTATGAAAGTAGTTGTTATAATTATCAATAGGTTTAGTGGATAGGTTAAAGGGGTTGTAGGAATTTATAGGATTAATAGTTAAGAAATTGTTGGTGTTTGTTATAAGTGAATTTAGTAATAAATAAATAAGTGTTAAATAATAATTTAAAAGTTCGGTTACATTCCCTCATCTCAGTTGAGAGGTCGTATGAGGGCCAAGAGCCTCTTCATTCACTGGGGATCTACGAAGCAGCACCATCAGTGAAATTATAGACTGTTCACCCAAGGCAACTACTTGTGCTCTTTATTTTAATGTTTATCCAGATGCTTTCTAACATTTATCCCTACAAATCCTGCCCCTTATTGACATTGTATAGTCATTAATAAATGTCATATTCCCAGTCAAGAATATAATCTATAGATGAGAATGTAATCAAATAGCCAACTTTGGGATTAATATATATATTTTAACTAATTGTCACAATGCTTATGTGAAATATAGTATGCATGTATCTGTCTGTGCTCTGTTCACAGACAGATACATGCATACTATATTTCACAACTTTGTATGCACTGATGATAGTAAAAACAAGGTTTTATGAAATGAAAGTTAAAACAAATGGTTAATAGTCTTAGGCTTAAAGAATATATAAAGAATTGTAATCTAAAGAATATACTGTACTGAGAATTAACTGTCAAAAAATATCTCAAAGTTAACATTGTTCGCTGTAAAGAAGAGAGAAAGTGACATTTTAATGGAATCAGATGTTACCTTACTTGACAATAAACAAGAGGAAGTGGGGAGTATTAGGTAACATAGATGTCCCTGAGAGCTTCCAAACTTGAATATTGTACAGTCAGTGTGTTCTGTGAACACATAAATATGGGAAATGTTTTACAGATGGACACACTTTTCTAATGAACTATCTGGTTGTCCATTTTCATCAGTGTAAATGGAAAATACTTCAGACTTTACATTAACACGGACACAGAGATTCTGTGCTGTATAGTTCTAATTATTATGGTTCCAAGTCTCAAAAATAAGTTAGAAGTTTTTCATTACTTTAAAAACAATGTTTCAAGCAATTAGAGATATCAGTCATCACCTTTTAAGAATGCTTTCTTTTAAAAAGTCTACTGCTAAAAAATAAAGATTCAAAACACAATTAGGGAATTAGTCATATTACAAATCAATTCCTTACCTTGTTACAGGCCTCATCCAGAGTTAACAATGCCTTTGGACATTTAAAATAGTAATTCTTAAATTAAAAAAAATTACTTATAATTTTTATAAAGCTTTTTTTTTTTTTTAACAACACAGGGCATGGCATACTTGTTTGAAGGATTTAAAAGCCATGACAATTAACAGGGTTATAAAAGTGCTTCAGATTACTTACCATAGTTATAATTTATATTTGTCTAAGACTTTCAATTTACAAAGTGCTTCCATATATACTTTTTAAAGAAAGCCAGCACAAGACTACTGGCATTAAATTGTTTTCCCATGTGAATAGTGCTAATTTTTATGTGCATATGCTTTATTTTTACTTTTTATTTATCTTTATTTTTATTTATTTTTTGCCAATAAATTTGAACTGTGGGGTTATCATTTATTAAGTCTGATACATTGTAATAGTTAACATTTTTGATATAGAAAATCCATTTATGCCCTTTAGGAGATGATTTTTAAAAAAAATCAGGGGAATGTGTATACCGATTGTTAAAAGTAATTGATTGTGCCAGTATGTATAGATTATACTTTGAAAACACAAAGATTTGAAAGAATAAAATGTAATCTGATGGTGAGTGACATGAAAACACAAGACTGTGACAAAAATGTCATTAGAACCACAGTCCTAACCAGAGGTGTTGGTAGGAGATTTGAGCTTGAAAATCATAGATTATTTGAAAACAAAACAAAAACTTTTCTTTCATTTTTCTACAAAGAGTGGTTACTTAGTATCATTAAATTAAAACTTAAGTTTATATATTCTATCCCAAGAGTAGTCTCTCACTTTCTGCATAATGTCTGGCTGTGGGTCTCTGTATTTGTTCCCATCTGCTGAAGGAGGAAGATTCTGTGATGGTGGCTGAGCAAGGCACTGATCTATGAGTGCAGCAGAATGTCATTAGGAGTCATTTTATAGCTACTTTTTTTTTTAAAAAATAAAGAATAGAAGCCGGGCGGTGGTGGCGCACGCCTTTAATCCCAGCACTTGGGAGGCAGAGGCAGGTGGATCTTTGCGAGTTCGAGGCCAGCCTGGTCTACAAAGCGAGTCCAGGACAGCCAGAGCTGTTAAACAGAGAAACCCTGTCTCGAAAAACCAAAAAAAAAAAAAAAAAAAAAAAGAATAGAAGTATTTGGCTTTATTCTAGGAACATAGGCCATTTAGTCAAATTTTAAGTCATCAGAGCAGTATAGGGTATGGGTTCCATCTCATGGGATGGGCCTTAAATCACATATTAGTTGGTTACCAAGCAAACTTTGTGCCACCATTGCCCTAGCCTATCTTGCAGGTAGGTCACCATTGTAGATCAGAGGGTTTGTATCTGGGTTGGTGTTTGTTTCTCCTTTGGTAGCATGTGGAGTACCTTCCTGTACTAGAAAATTAGCCTGTAGGAGTGAAAGCTCTAGGTAGGCACCAGTTTGGCTTCTCTGTGTTCAATGAGTTGTGCAGCTGCTGTCTTCAGCAATAGGGCTTTGCCATCAGTTTGTGGGGGAGCAACCGATAGCCTTGGCAACAGCCATGGTTGTTTGGGGGTTCTCATGGAACACCTTTAGCCAACAACTCAATAAGATGTAACCCAATCCTGGTACTGGACACTTCTTTTGGTGACAAGAGATGCCCAATTGGGGCTCTCTTTCCCCTGTTATTTGGTGTAGATCACCTTCATATATGTATATATTTTAGGAAGCTTTTACTGTGTTAGTGTGTTAGGTTTCCATATTACCCCTCAGCTGGCCCTTAATTTTAGCTGCTTCTCCTCATATCCCCTTCTTTCCTCCCCTCTTCCTTCTCCTTCTCTGTTTGATTCTTTTGTTCCAGTTTCCTACCTCATCCATCCATAATTATCTAGTCTACTTCCCTTTCCTATGGACACACCTGTTCCCCTAGTTCCTCAATCTACATCTATCCTCTGTGGTCCTATGGATTGTAGCTTGATTGTCACTGAGGTAATAGCTAATAGCTAATATCCACATACAAACAAATACATACAATATTTGTCTTTCTGGGTCTGGGTTACATCACTCAGGATGATTTTTTTTTTTTTTGAGTTCTATCCATTTACTTGTGACTGTACCATTTTTAAAAATCCATTCTTCTGGGGCAGGGGACTAATATGTAGGGACATTCCACTCCGGAGGAGTTGGAAAGGATAGGGGGTAGAGGGTGGGAGAGAGGGACTGGGAGGGGTAGAAAGAGGGTACTATGATGGAGATGTAACCTGAAATAATAAATAAAGATTAAAAAAAGATTTAAAAAAAACCATGCTTCTGTTGAGAGTCATGTAGGGTGTTTCTCATTTCTGAATGCAGTACCAATCAACATGATTGAGCAAGTGTCTTTTTTGGTAGGATGAAGGATCCTTTGGGTATATGCCCAAGAGTGGTATAGCTGGGTCTTGAGGTAGATCTATTCCCATCTTCCTAAGGAACTACCACACTAATTTCCATTGTTGCTGTACAATTTTGCATTTCAACCAGCAATTACTACATATTCTCACCAACATTTATTGATCTTAGACATTTTTATGGGTGTAAGATGAAATCTCAAAGTAGTTTTGATTTGCATTTCCTTGATGACTAAGGATGTTGAACATTTTTTTAAGTGTTTCTCAGACATTTGAATTTCCTCTTTTGAGAATGCTTTGTTTAGATCTGTATCCCATTTTTAATTGGGTTATTCATTTTCTTTATATCTAGTCTTTGAGTTCTTTATATAATTTGGATATTAGCTCTTTACTGGATTTATAGTTGGTAAAAATCTTTTCCCATCCTGTAAGCTGCAGTAGTGCTACGTTTTAAACGGAGACTGACTATCATTTTATAATTTTAAGATGAAACACCTTCCTTCCTTCCTTCCTTTTTTCCTGAGCTTCTCACAGGCAACATGACAAAGTACAGGCTTCAGAATCAGTAGGAACTGTGTTGGAGTCTTGGTTTTATTTACATGGTAGCTAGATGAGGTCAGACAAGCAACTTAACTTGTATATGCTTCGTTTTCTTTCTCTTGGATTAGGAATTCTGGTCCCACAAAGCTAGATTAAGAGGAAATCATTAAATACCTCAAAGTAATATCCAGAAATAGTAAAAACTCAGTAACAATATAATAAAGTTCTTATTAGTAAAATTATGTATTATTTTCACTGACTAAAATATCTTAGTAAAACTCAGTATACAAAGTAAAGAATTAAATAGGAGATGATGGGTAGTCCAATGTTACAGATCAAGTCAGGAAGAGAGCAAGAAGATGTCAGTTTTCAGAGACAAACTAGGTAGTGCAATCACAGGAAATGGAGCAGCTAGGAAAATCTGGGCTTACACTCAAAGCCTTTTACAGTTATGATGCTCAGTGTATGTTTATGATGTCATTGATGGATGAAATAAAAATTGGAGTCATTTGTGAATTAAACAATGATTTCATATAACAGGGGGAAGGGTACACGAAATACGAGAATGCAATACTTAGACTGATACAAGAAAATCAGTTCAGTGAGGATTGAGCTTCAAACTTATGCGGATAAAAGATTGAGTGTATTTTTATCATTAAAAAAACCCCTCTGCTCCAGAGGAAAGATACTATCGCATGTCCTCACAGAAATATGATGTTGGTTAAACAGGGAGCCCCACATTTAAAGTGTGTGTTGCTTAAAGTAGTATGTGACCACTACTAAATGTCCATTTACATAAAACCAAAGCCATCTTTGCAGTAATGATGTTCATTCATTTTTATTTTGTCTTGATGTCTTTACAGTGGACCTGAAGGCAGGGAGTTGACACTATTTTGAGGGCCTATTGTATATCAAATGTTTATATAAATGGCATGATCTATGTTGTTAATATAAGAGTTAAGATAAGGCAGGTTAAAAGCTTGAAGTAATAGCAAGTTCAAGGTACATGCAGCATCTAACTCTAGATTTAAAAAAAATACAAACATTGTTTTTTCCAAATGTATCCGACACTGAAATCCTATTTTCTCTGGCCTTTCCACTTCATCCTTTATGCCCTCCACTGAGAGAGTCCATGATTTGTAGGGCTCCACAAATTATATTGAAATATCCTAGAAAAGTAACAGTAGCTTGCTTGTAAATATCCCAGCCACTGTTCAGTTCATACAAAAATTACTGAGTAAATACACTACTAATCTGGTTTTAAATGTGAGTTTTTAAATATTGAAAATTATGCCATAGAAAGTAAATAGCTAATGTTCAATATTAAAGTGCAAAGCTATAAAAGAGACAAGAACACTACAGTGTTGGTGTAGTGTTCCTGATTGCCCTTTGTAATTCCCCCAGACAAAGAATGGAGAACATGGAGGGGATCATGTTTACTCATTGCACACACTCTAGAGATTTAAACAGTTTTGTACGCTGGGTCTGTAAGAAAGGTGATTGTTCTCTGACCTAATTACAAAGCCCATCTTCTTTATCCCATTGGTTTATGCTTGGAAAGGGTGAAGACAAGGGAAGAGTTAAATTGTACTCCCTAGAGCAAGGGTCTGTGTTCCTGCCTGTCATTCTCTCAACCTCCCAGAATAAATTACTACTTAGAGAAAGAAAAGTCAAACATTTATGAAACATACTGCTACTTAGAAAAAACAAGAATTGTTTTGCAAATAGTAGCACTATTAAAAGAGGAGGGAGAGAATGGCATCAGTCATTTTATATTACATATAAGCAGTTTATTAAAGAATTAAATATTTATGGATTATAAAGTAAGGCAGGCGATGAGTCGCAAACAGCTTGCTGAGAAGTACATTATAAAACAATGAGTCTGTCAGTGATTGATAAAAAACGGCGAGTGCAAATGCTTTATAAAATTCCTAAATTAGCTAAGTATTTCCAGTGTAGCATAACCAGGACACAGTTGCCAGCAATATCACACCATTTTGTGCTGATATATATGCCAAAAGCCTTCAGTGAACCCAAAGTGACTCTTTGATGCTATGAGGCCATGTAATGCAGAGAAAGGGCTGCAAGGCACAACAAACTGCAAAGGCCTTTTGGATGTCCCTCTCCAAGCTAATAAATATTAATTTAGATGCTCATCTAATACATAAAACAAAGAAACCTCTCCTTTCTTTTTGGAACCAAAAGAGAGATCAGATAGCCGAGTCTAATTTGTCTTTAGAGAAGAATCATCTGAGATGTAAAGAAGCAAAGTGATCCATGCAAGGTCACACGAGTAACAGAACAGAAGCTAAAATCCATGTCTCTCATGTATCAGAACCACATTCTTTCCACAGTATCACCTTTCCTCAATCCCCCTTTAAAAGTAGAATTCTTTCTTTCTACACATAAAATGTCGTATGTTAGCATTTGTGAACGCTAGGAACGGGGAGATAGTTCAGTGAATAACGTGCTTGACACTGAAGCGTGAGAAACTGGGACTGAATGCTCAGAACCCATAGAAGCCAGATGCAGATGTGCTTCCTCAAACAAAATTGTATTTCAGCTACGCTTGGATGATAGTTTTATGGGGACAAAGGCTTCGGGCAGACACAAGTGTTGTACAGTCTCTAAAACACACGACACAGCCTGCCTCTCAGGTTGCTCTAGAACTGGAGCGAACAGGATGCTGTTAGAGAAACGCTGGCCCTCTCTTGAGGGGACTCGGCTTTTTTTCACGGATGAATACACAGGAAGAGAGTTAGTTGTTCTTCACCTTTATGAGCACGACTGCAAAAGAGCTACAGCTATTTATAACTTTTAATGCCAGGGAGTCACTGTTCCTTTGCTTTGTGAAAGTCATGAACAAGTTCTGTACATGCTAATAAGGACTTCTATCTTTTCTTTTTCATGTCTTAAAATTTAGTCATTTGGTTTTCCCAAGTCAAAAATACTGAATTAAATCCTTTCTGCCTGAACAATAGCTAACACACTGGCTTGTCTAGAAAAATCAAAGTGCTGCTGCTCTGCATATACTGTTTTCATATTTGAATCTGTAACAAAATCATATCTAACAGATACAATCTATGATTATATTACATGCTTGCTTATTCTTAAGAAAACAACTACCTTATAGAGAGGTATAGTTAACAAGTAAACAGCCCACACATTTTTATGTTTATTTATTTATTACTTCAAGTTACATCTCCATCACAGTCTCTTCCCTCTACCTCTCCCAGGCCTACTCTCCCACCCTCTCCCCCATTTCCCACCTATCCTACTCCTCTGGTCTGGGGTGCCTCCACATATCAGCCCCCATCAGTTCATTGGACACATGAGGGCTAAGAGATTCCTCTTTATCTGGGGACCTACATGGCAGTTCCACTAGAGGGAAGTAACAGGTAACAAAGATCATGTTTCTGCTCCTTTGGGTCTGTTGATTGTAGGACAGTTATCCTGTACTATATGGCTAAAATCCAGTTATAAGTGAATACATGCCATGTGTATCTTTCTGGGTCTGGGTTAGCTCACTTATGATGAGCTTTTCTAGTTCCACCCATTTGGTTGCAAATTGCATGATTTCCTTGTTTCTGATAGCTGAGTAGTAGTCCATTGTGTAAATGTACCATAGTATTTTTTTTATTGATTCTTTGGTTGAAGGACATCTGGGTTGTTTCCAGTTTCTAGCTATTACAAATAAAATTGCTATGAACATAAATGAGGAGATGTCCTTGTGGTTTGGTGAGGAATCTTTTGGAAATATGCCTAGGAATGGTATGGATGGGTCTTGAGGTAGAGCAATTCCAAGTTTTCTAAGATATTGCCAGACTGATTTCCATAGTGGTTGTACAAGCTTGCACTCCCACCAGCAATGGAAGAGTATTCCTCTTTCTCTACAACCTTGCCAGCATGTGCTGTCATCTCAGTTTTTGGACTTAGCCATTCTAGCAGGTGTGAAATGGAATCTCAGAGTCATCTTGAGTTGCATTTCTCTGATGATTAAGGATTTTGAGCATTTCTCCAAGTGTCTCTCTGCCATTAGAGAGTCTTCTTTTGTGAATTCTCAGTTTAGCTCTGTACCCCATTTTTTCTGGATGGATTATTTGGTGTCTTGGTGCTTAATTTCTTGAGTTTTTTCTATATTTTGGATATTAGCCCTTCGTTGGATGTGTGGTTGGTGAAGATCTTTTCCCTGTCTGTAGGCTGCCATTTTGTTCTAATAACAGTATCCTTTGCCTTACAGAAGCTTTTCAGTTTCATGAGGTCCCACTTATTGATTGTTGATCTTAGAGCCTGAGCTGTTGGGTGTTCTGTTCAGGAAGTTGTCACCTGTGCCAATGAGTTTGAGGCTTTCCCCCACTTTCTCTTCTCTTCTATTTTCTTCTATTAGTGTGTCTGGTTTTATGTTGAGGTCTTTGATCCACTTGGACTTAAGTTTTGTGCAAGGTGATAAACATGGGTCTATTTGCATTCTTCTACATGTTGACATCCAATTAGACCAGCACCATTTGTTGAAGATATTTTCCTTTTTCCATTTAATAGCTTTGGCTTCTTTGTCAAAAATTAAGTGACCATAGATGTGGTGGGTTTATTTCTGGGTCTTCGATTCGATTCCATCAATCAACTGGAATGTTTCTATGCTAGTACTATGTTGTTTTATTACTATTGCTCTGTAGTATAGCCTGAAATCTGGGATGGTGATACTGCCAGATGGTTTTTTTTTTAATTGTACAGGATTGATTTAGTTATTCTCAGTTTTTTTGTTTTTCCATATGAAGTTTAGAATTGTTCTTTCAAGGTCTGTAAAGAATTGTGTTGGTATTTTGATGGGAATTGCATTGAATCTATATATTTCTTTTGGTAGGATGGCCATTTTTATTATGTTGATCCTACCTATCCATGAGCATGGGAGATCTTTCCAATTTCTGATGTCTTCTTCAATTTCTTTCTTCAAAGACTTGAAGTTCTTACTGTACAGGTCTTTCACATGCTTAGTTAGAGTTACCCCCAGATATTTTATATTATTTGTGGTTATTGTGAAGGATGTTATTTTCCTAATTTCTTTCTAAGCCCATTTTATCTTTTGTGTAAAGAAGAGCTACTGATTTTTTTGAATTACTTTTGTATCTACCACCTTGCTGAAAGAGTTTATCAGCTGTAGGAGTTCTCTGGTGGAATTTTTGGGTCACTTATGTATACTATCATATCATCTATGAATAGGGATAATTTGACTTCTTCCTTTCCAATTTGTATTCCCTTGATCTCCTTTAGCTGTCTTATTGCTCTAACTAGAACTTCAAGTACTATGTTGAAGAGATATGGGAAGAGTGAACATCCTTGCTTTGTGTCTGATTTTAGGGGAAATGGTTTAAGTTTCTCTCCACTTAATTTGATGTTGGCTACTGGCTTGCTGTATATAGCCTTTATTATTTCTAGGTATGGTCCTTGTATGCCCATTCTCTCCAGGACTTTCAGCATGAAGGGGTGCTGGATTTTGTCAAATGCTTTTTGAGCATCTACTGAGATCATCATGTGGTTTTTTCTTTCAGTTTGTTTATATGGTGGATTATGTTAATGGATTGTTGTATGTTGTACCACCCCTGCATTCCAGAGATGAAGCCTACTTGATTGATCATGGTGTATGATAGTTTTGATGTGTTCTTGGATTTGGTTTGCAAGTATTTTATTAAGTATTTTTGCATCTATGTTCATGAGGGAAATTGGTCTAAAATTCTCTTTCTTTGTTGGGTCTTTGGTTTAGGCATCAGGGTAAATGTGGCCTCATAGAATGAGTTTGGCAGTGTTCCTTCTGTTTCTATTTTGTGGAAGAGTTTGAAGAGTATTAGTATTAGTTCTTCTTTAAAGGTCTGGTAAAACTCTGTGCTGAATCCATGTGGCTCTCGGCTTGTTTTGGTTGGAAGGTTTTAATGACTGCTTCTATTTCCTTAGGGGTTATAGGACTGTTTAATTTGTTAACCTGTTCTTGATTTAACTTTGGTAGGTGGAATCTATTCACCTACCAAAGATTGTCCATTTTACTTAGGTTTTCAAATTTTGTGGTATGACTTAAAAATTCTTGGAATTTCCTCAATGTCTGTTGTTATTTCTCCCTGCTCATATCTGATTTTGTTGATTTGGGTATTTTTTCCTCTGTCTTTTAATTAGTTTGGCTAAGGGTTTGTCTATTTTATTGATTTTCTCAAATAACCAACTCTTGGTTTTGTTAGATTCCTTGTATTGTTCTCTTTGTTTTTAAGTTAACGATTTCAGCTCTGAGTTTGATGATTTCCTGCCATCTGTTCCTCTTGGAAGTATTTGCTTTTTTCTTTTCTAGCTCTTCCAGTTCTGCTGATAATTTGCTAATATGAGCTGTCTCCACTTTCTTTTTGAAGGTACTTGGTGCTATGAATTTTCCTCTTAGCACAGCTTTCATTATGTCCCATAGGTTTCTGTATGCTATGCCTTTGTTTTCATTGAATTTTAGGAAGTTTTTTATTTCCTTTTTTATTTGTTCTCTGACCCAATGGTCGTTGAGTAGAGAGTTTTTCAGTTTCCATGAACATGTAGGCTTTTTGTTATTTCTGTTGTTGCTTAAATCCAGCTTTAATCCATGGCGATCTGATAAGATACAGGGGGTCATTTCAATTTTCTTGTATTTGTTGAGGCTTGCTTTGTGACCAACTATATGGTCAGTTTTGGAGAATGTTCTGTGATCTGCTGAGAAGAAGGCATATTCTCTGTGTTTGGGTGAAAAACTCTATAAATATCTGTAAGCCCCATTTGGTTCATGACCTCTGTTAGTCTCATTACTTCTCTGTTTGGCTTCTGTCTCAATGACCTGTCCATTGGTGCTACTGGGGTGTTGAAGTCTCCCACTAGTAGTGTGTGGGGATTCATCTGTGGTTTGAGCTTTCATAGTGCTTCTTTTACAAATGGTGGTACCCTTGTATCTGGGGTATTGATGTTCAGTGTTGAGATGTCATCTTGATGGATTTTTTCCTTTGATGAGTATCTAATGTCCTTCCCTATCTTCTTTGATTAATTTAGGTTGAAAGTCTATTTTATTGGATATTAGGATCAGCCCACACATTTTAATGTACAGCTCTAAATGAGTTTAAGTGCACACCTGAGAAATACTCATTATTGTCAAGACCACAAACATATTTATGCCCAGTGTTTCCTTTGGTTGGTTGTTGTATGTCTATAGTAAGAATACTTAGCTTATATAGCGCATTTCAGGCAGACAATACTGTGAGCTATAGTACTATATGATATGGTAAATCATTCAAATTTCTTTACCCAACCTTCCTTTCATGGTGGTCACTGTTCCAGTTTTTGATTTTATGAGTTCAATGTGTTTTTTAGATTATACATGTCAGATAATATGTTATTTATCTTTCTGCATCTGGATTATTTCATTTAGCATCAAGAATTCTGTGTCTTTAATGTTGCCATAAATTGTAAAAATTCTCAAACTGATCAATATTCCATTGTATAGTCATACCACAATAATTTTATCCTTTTGATGAATAATTAGATTGTCACCATATCTTGGTTACTGTGGATAGTGTTAAATGAACATGGCAGTACAAATATCTCTTCAAGACACCCATATCTTTTCTTTTAAATTTATGCCCCAAATTCAGATCACTATACAGTTCATTGTTATTGCCCATATCAACAGTAACAATTTACATTGATGTAGCTCCTTTCTCCCACATCCCTGTCAATGCTTGTTTCTTATCTTTTTTAATTGAGACCCTCCTAAAAGGTGTGAGATGCTATTTCATTTCATTGCATTTTGGTTTGTAGCTATCTGATGATTATTAACCTTGAATAATATTGTTTCATATGTCGAGTAGCTTTTGTATGTCTTCTTTGATGAAATGCTTATCTAGTTACTTTGGTGGTTTCCCAAGTCAGCTATTTCTCTCTCTCTCTCTCTCTCTCTCTCTCTCTCTTTCTCTCTCTTCTTTTTAAGTTATATAAGTTCCTTAAGTTGCAGCTAACCAAAGACAATGAGCTTTTTGTTATAAGTCTCCTTGGAGTTTTATGGTTTCATGTCTTATGTTTATGTTTTTTTCCTTTATTTTTTATTTCTTCAAGTTACATCTCAATCGCAGTCCCCTCCCTATTCCCCCTCCAGTCCCACCCTCCCACCCTCAACCCCCCATCCTCTTCCCTTTTTTTTTTCTTTTAAGTTTAAGGTATATCTTATTTCCCCCTACAGTTTCCCCTTTCAGTCCAACAAATGGCTCTTTCTCTTATAATAACAAATACAATACAGTACAACAGAGGTAATTAGGCCACTGTTATGAGGGTTATATGGCTTAACGTACATTCCCAATGACCAGTCCATATGTATTTGGCACCTGACTTTAACATTCTACTATCTAACCATCTCCATGAGTTTAAAGTTCTATATCTAACTCAACATTCATACTAACTTGCAACACAATTTTAAAAGCGTTTTCTTAGATCTATAACACTCTCTTGACTCCTAAACAACTCAAAATTAAATTATGAGACTCTAGCTATCTGTTCTTCAACCACCTCAGAGACCTGAGAGGGATAAGTATATCTGATTTTATAGGAAGTACAGGGCCTGCAGCTTCCCAAACTAAGAAATGACATACCTGTGGCTGCCTGGACAGTTCCCATTTTCTCGCCATACATTACAGCATCGATCTTCAGTCATTTGGCCCCGCTTCTCTGACAGACATTGATTGTAGAGCAGGAGTTATGAAGGACTTACCTACCCTGTCTTGGCAGAGCTAGGCTGTCGACTTACCTGCTTCCAGGTTTTGTCCTTTTTGGACAGCATTCTGTCTACATTTGGGGCAAGGGGCTTTTCCTACCAAGAGATAGGCTTGCGACTAATGCAGTCATCTCCCACATGTTGAGTTGAGTTTTGTGTGTGGTACAAGTAGTAATTTTTATTCTTTTGATTGTGTATATTATGTGTTCCTATGCTATGTAACAAAGACACCATCCTTTCCATACCATGCATTCCCGGCACCTTTGCTGAAAATTAGGTGTTTATCCATTTACAGGATTCTATTCCATTTATGTATGTTTTGTAATATAATTTGGAATCAGTGAGTATAACTTTTAAACTTAGTTTATTCTTCTTGATCAGGGTTATTTGACTACACAGGACTTCTTTATGAATTTGGGGATTGAACTTTCTATTGATATGAGAAAACACCATTAAATATGAATAAGGTTTACATTCAATTTTTAGATTGCTTTTGAATAATGTGTAATTATTTTTTGCTACTATATTGAAATGCCCAAGATGACTGAGTTATAGATAAGTATATTTAGGCTCCTAATTTTTAAGGTGTCAGTCTAATATCAATTGGCTCCATTGTTTTGGGCCTATACTAAAGAGTATATCATGGTGGGAGTGAGTGGCAGAGTAAACCTGCTCATGCCATGAGCTAAACAGTAAAAGAAACAGAAAAAGAGTAAGGGTCTGTAGAATCCCCTTCAAGGGTATTTGTACCCATAAGGCCTCACTTCTCAAACATTCAACCACCTCCTGGTAACACACCCACCCTGAAATTCAAGGCTTTAACACACAGGCCTTTTGGGAAATTCAAGATCCAAACTGTAGTAAGTAGTGTAGGCATTTTAGTAATTTTAATTTTTCCAAACTATGACTGTGGCCTTTCCTTCCATTTATTTGTTCTATTTTAGTTGCTTTCCTCAGTCTTTTTATAATTCACAGTGTATATACATCTTCTACCTACATGCCTTATAAACAAAAACAGACTGCCTTCCCCCTCTTTGCACACCACAACCGACACAGATGCTGTTTGTGATTTCAGAAGGTGTGGACACTTCATCCCATCAGAAGGCAGGAGTTGTAGCAAACAGTGGATTTGCTAGGTGTCCTCTAATTCAGTTCAGTTCTGATACTATCTGCCTGGAAACAGAATGAGATGCCATAGGTGGAAGGCTCAGTCCTTAAGACTGGCCAGCCCTTCCCCCTGCAGATGCCAATCACAAGCCCTCTGTTGTTTCACTTGTGTTTCTAACTGACTGACTATAAATCAAGGTCCTCATAACCTCTTTGGCTTTGACTAATCTGCTTGAGGGCCTCTGAGAATTCAGGGAAGCACTTACATGGAATAGGTGTAGAGATGGCATGATCTCTTTGGGTGTCCCACCGTCCAGGAACCTTTTTGAGCTCAGCTGCCTGGAAGCTTTTCCAGCCCAGTGATTTCAGGTTTCATTTGGTGACTTCACTGAACAGACTGGATGGGCCTTTTTAGGCAGCATTCCTTCCACTAGTGTGTGAGGCATTTCTCTTTGGAATGAGGAGAGTTACCACACAAGGCTTCGCCACAGTGCTTCTTTATGGCCAACTGCAACATAAAAGACAAAGGTGGATTAGAGTTTCTGTGACTTACCTTGAGGAAGAAAAATCTCACTTTCCATAGCTTGCTTTGGGGAGGGTAAATTACAAGCCAGTGTGGAATTGATGGATAAGGTCTACTTCTAATTTTCTGCTTTCTCTCTTAGTGTCTGTTGTTTTGTTTTGTTTGCTTTGGTGGATACCAGGAGTCTGTCTTATCTACCCGGTTTGTTGAAATGATTAGACAAAGGAGAAAAATAAAAGTTCAAAGCTAAATTTTCTCAGCTGAAGAGATTGTTAGATCATGGCTCTGACCCTTTAAAACACTGGTAACTCTAAAAGGCCAGATCATACAGTCTGTGTCTGCTCTTTCTCTCTTCCCTCCCTCCCTTCCTACCCTATGTCATTAATAAGTTTTCTATGGTTTTATGGTCCTACCTGCCTCTCACATGCCCTTTGTCATGTGGGCTACTTTGAAATAAATCATGAGGTGTGGAACTTCCTGCCATTCATTGAAAGGTTATAAAAGTCAAATATTTTTCATTGTGTATGGGCGTTCTCACAGTCCTCCTCTGTCCTGTCCATGGCAGCTCTCTCTCTCTCTCTCTCTCTCTCTCTCTCTCTCTTACTCACTCTTAATTTGAGCTATTCTTCTCAGAAAAGCTCCAGTCAAGGATTTAAACAGATGCCTCTTCTTCCCTTTAAGCTCCGACTCATGTCTCTAATATAATGTTCTGTCTCTTTCCTATGCTCTCTCACCTCAGGGCCCTTCATGACTCCTGTGCTTATAAGGCTCTTTCTTCTAATGAAGCTTACATTTTACCTTTGTGGTAGCGCCCTTTTTGACCAACTTCTATAATTAATACAGACAAAGCAAATGTAACAAAATGAAGAAAGATGGTAACTATAATTTAAAAAATATATAGTTAAAGTTTTATGAAGTTAATGGGTACTTTCTTTTTGAGGGCTGCTGTTTCCCAAAGAGCACAACAGCCAAAATTATAATCTAAAAAATCCCAACACCAAGGGTGAGCATGAGAATGAACTCAGAAAGAAGTTTATTGGATGGATTATGATGGCTGAAATTTACATGCAGGTCTGACATAGAACCTTAAAAGTATTATATTAAAGGTCACTAAACTTTGAGGTGGCAGCACATAGGTAAATTGAAATAACTAAGATACATCAGTCTAAGAAGGCAAGACTAATGGAGGTTCTCCACAGGTAAACTGATTTATTCAGTCATAGAAGTTGGATCTCTCTTAGAGCTTGAGAGTGGAAAACAGGCTACATGTAATGAACCATAAAATAAGATTATTCGATATAACAACATTTCAGAAATTGTTACTTCACAAATAAAAAAAGCAAGTTTTTAAACATATCAAGACAAATAAATGGATGCTAGATTCACAGTGTATTATTATAGGGAGGGTCGAATGTGCTTTGACTGATAGCAAGAAAGATAATAGAGTTAGGATACTTGGGTACTTTCTGTGTGACTCTCATGTGCTGTTAAAATGTTATCTTGCAGTCTTTCTGAACTGTCAATGAAGAATGTAAGCAAGATTAAGTATATTTAATTGACTTTTATTAAAATTTATCTGAGCAAAAATAGAGCACCATTAAACAAATCCAACTCTAAGATCATGGGGCTTACGGACTGAACAGTAAACCCACAAGGCTAAGATCTTTGCGAACAGTCTTCTAAGCTAAATTAATTGTACAAAGAGCTTAAATGTTCTTGCTATTTTTTTTACCATTCTAAAGGACTTATGAGGACTTGGTTTCTGTATTTTCACGCTTCCAAACTATAACTACAACTAAAAGTCATCTTTGTGAAGTTTCCCCAGATAAACTCCAAATCAGTGACAGACTTGAAAACCAGCTCTTTTGGGCATCTTTGCCCAAAGTGCAAAGAGCCGTTAGGAAAGTTGTGTTAAGGAAGAGAGTAAATTAGTAGGATTGAGAACCAATTGCTTGTGTCTTCAGAATTTTCAGCCCAATATGACAAAGATGAATTCACTTTTGTGAAGATGAAAAGCACAGACTAAACTGTAATTCTAGGAACTGTTATTATGAGCTCTCAAAAACAATTGTTAACAACTGGATAAGCCAAAAGTACATAACTAACTGAAGGCCATACATTTTTTCCCCTTTGTTTTCTATTTCTTTTCTCCATTTTTTCCCTTTAAGGAAAGGCTGTACTTACTCATTTGTCCCTAGGAAAAACTAGATATCAGGGTTAAAGCTATTGTTTCTTAAGAATGACCAGAAATGTTGGGTGTTGGGGGGTATCTCATTTCCCATAGGGTCTTAGAGAAACATACTGCTTTAAGGCGGATAATTCCCATGCACACACGGTAAGACGAGACAAGCTGAGCTCCATAGAGTTAATCTTCAGAAAAAGATATGGATCCTCAGGCAATGTTTGCAAACAATGAACAATGGGTTCCATGGGGTGAGTGTGTCAGCCCAAATGGCTTATGTGTAAAGTGAGTACCAACATCTGATTAACTGCTCATCGGTGATGGTAGAAGAGAACTTTGGGGATGTGCCTGTTTACTTTCAAATACACTAAATCTATAAAATATTAACAAAGAGGGAAGTAAATATGACACTGAAGATTTCAAACATTATCTAAACTACTTACCCACAGATGATAGATGATAAGAAAAGTATAATTTAAGGAACTTAATACAAATGACACTCAAAATATATACTGTACCTAGAATTGCTTCCTTTTCTTGAGAAGAAACCCAGGCACTGTTCACTATCTTATGCTATTGTCATAGTTTGTCAAGGTTCTTGCAATAGTTTTCTAACTAATCTCTCCATTTTTACCTGCCCCAGATTACTTGCTCCACATGCATGCGTGCGTGTGTGCATGCGTACATACGTGTGTGTGTGTGTGTGTGTGTGTATTTACTTCTATCTACACCTGTCTCATTAAATGTGTTTGAAGTACTACTTAAAGGCTTCTACTTCAGTTTCCCCCCATTCAGAGTAACCCTGATCAGGCCCTCTCTCTTGCCACTGCTCTTTCTTTGGCATACTCAACTCGGCATGCCATGCACAGTCCTACTTTGGGGCTTTTTATGGCATACTTTCTTTCTGTTATGCCACTAGACAGCCTGATAGTTAGTACTTCATTTCCTTAACCTTTCCAATGTAGCTTTTCCTGACAACATTCCCACTTCATTGGTCTTTTTTCTTTTTTTTTCTTTTTTGGTTTTTTGAGACAGGGTTTGTCTCTGTAACAGCTCTGGCTGTCCTGGACTCGCTTTGTAGACCAGGCTGGCCTTGAACTCACAGAGATTTTCCTGCCTCTGGCTTCCAAGTGCTGGGACTAAAGGCATGCGCCACCATGCCCAGCTCATCAGAGTTCTTAACTCTTCTTTGCCGATTTTTTTCTTCCAGAGAACTTCTCTAGCTGAAATATGACTTACTTATCTATGTAATTACTCTTCACTGTTTTTTGCTTGGATAATACCCACCCTGTAGAGACTTTGCCATTTTATTGCCTGTTTTATTCTCTGATACTCAAAGCTGTGCCTGGAATACACTATGTTCTTGGTAAATATTATTCATGAGATGATCCCATAGTTCTAACTTTAAATCTTAGAAGTTACACTGCCTGGGTTTGGAGTCAGGTTTAAACAGAGGCCATCTTTGCAAAATTTCAGTTCATTTTCTAGTAAAATGGGAGAAAATTATAGTTCCCATGTGTTTCTGTGAGAATAAAACTAGAGACTTCATTTGAAGGAATTCCACAAACATCTAAATAACCAACAGAGTGACTGGTGTCAGATTTACCTTATGTTTATATTCTGTTCATTTTCCTTCCTAGTCATCTAGAAAGTCTTTGGACAGAAAGCTGAGTTTTTTCAGGGCTGGGGGTGGAGCTGGACAAAATACATCAAAAATCTAGATTTAGGCAAGGGCTTAGGATTATGGTCCCTACCAGAAGCAAATAAACAAGGCCATCCCTCCACCACCTGTTTCCATGAAGAGGCGCTGTCCACCAAGCAGACCATGGTAGTTTAACATAGTTGAAGAGGCAGAGACAAATACTTATGGAGGTCAACAAGTCTGGAATTTATGTAGGGTCCCCAAGAGGAGGGAGATCAATGAGGAAGAAATCCACAAAGCTGCCTTGGAATTTCCAAGTGGCAATTCCCTAACATTCTGGTCTTATTTATTTACATCCTTAAAAACTGAGGACTCTAAGGAGATATTATTAAGACAAATTATGTTATCAATATTAGTGTGCTGTAAATTAAAACTAGTAATTGTCTAAAGTAAGTATCAATCCCTTTCAACATAAAAGACATTCATATAGTCTTATTGTTTTAATAAGAAATAAGTACATTTTGTAAAATAATAATATTCATGAGAACGGTACTGCTATTTTACTTATTTGGCAATTGTATTTTCTAACTTAATAGAAAACATCTGTGTTTGTCTATTTGCTTTGGGGTGATGGGGTGATCTAATTGTGGGGCTCAAATTTTGGTGACCTCATATGCCACAGAGCTTCTAGAAAACTCCATTACACATACTTCTGAGAGAATGAAGGAAGAAAAGCAAGTAGCATCTTCATATAGGAATGAAAACAGTCTTAGAAATATAGTCTTAGTGTTGTTGCAAAGTTGTATCTTTAGGTTAAGCTTGTATCAGCCCTAAGTCTTTGGATAAACACTAGCATACATGTACTGAGGGTGAAACTATACAGAGTAGGAAAAGAGGTCCAGGGAATTGTAAACTGAGCAATGCATAGAACATATCAGGCTCGAAGATGGTTCAGATCTAACCAGCCTGACATGGAAATGCTTATGCGCCATGTTTAGAACATTCACTAGAAACTCCAAAGTTGCCAAGCTCAGCTAGTAGTAACTCTAAAAAAAATTCTTGGATAAAGATCACTTTAGATTAACAAAACAGGTTCCCATACCTCAAAAACAAAAAGAACCAGAAGTGAATTGACCTACTTTATATACATCCCTAAAAAGGGAGACAACAAAATCCAAAGTCAACAACTTAATACTCACAGTGTCCAGCATCCAACAGGGAAAAAAATACTGAAAATGAACAAGACATGAAAATAGGAAGAAAAAAATGTGATCCAACATTCAAAGGTTAGTCACTAGAAGATCTAGAAATAACAGAGATAATGGCAAAAAACCACTAGCAACAAAACTTTTAAACAGCAATTTGTAAATTTGGATGTGGTGGTTCATATCTGTATCCCAGCAACGGAAAGGGAGGTGAGTAGGAAGACTACTGTAAATTTGAAGCCAGCCAGTGCGCACACACACACACACACACACACACACACACACACACACACACACACA
>CAJQZJ010032054.1:1469381-1531790 GCA_907164525.1 Lophiomys imhausi | reverse complement strand
GCACACACACACACACACAAGCACACACACACACACGCACACACGCACACACGCACACACGCACACACGCACACACACACACACACAAGCACACACAAGCACACACACGCACACACACACACACACACACAAGCACACACACACACACACAAGCACACACCTGCACATATTTGGACACACACAATACATGCATGCACACATGCACACTTGCACGAACAGCATTACAAATACGTGAAAAGAAAAAAATGAACATGAGAAAAGTATAGAAAATATAAAAAAGAACCAAGTGGAAATTTCAAAGTTGAAAAATACAGTATTCAAAATGGTAAATTTATTAAATGAGATTGAAAGCAGAGAGACTGAAGACATTGATAGAAATGATCCAAATTGAAGTACAAAGAGAAAAAAATGTTAAGGAAAGTAAATAGAGACTTAGTGACAAATGCAGACACTATCAACTTATTTAACATACAGTATTAGAGTCTCTGAAAAAGAAGAGAGGATGTTTATATGAATATTTTCATATTTCTTAAAAAGTATGGGTCTACCAGCTTCAAGAAATTAAAAATTAAGCTGACCAACCTGAAAAAAGAAATCTACAATATTCCCACAGGCCCAGTATATTCAATGCTTGGCCCCAACTGTGTGGCACCATTTTGGGAGGTTGTAGAAACTTTGGAAAGACCTAGCTGGATGAAATGAGTCACTGGGGGCAGGCCCTGGGGATATAATCCCTGAGCCTGTACTGCTGGACCCTCTGCTTCCTGGCTGGCCAGGATGCAGGCTGGCCTCTATGACATGTGCACACCACCTGAAGCCACATAATGGTAGCTTGAACCATCTGGAACTATGAGACAAAATGCGTCCTCCTTTAAAGCTGTTTGTCAGACCCTTTGTCAAGGAGACATGAGAGCTAACTAATAGGTATGCAAATGCTGTAACAGCCCCTGTTGCTCTCCGAGGCCAAAGAATCCATTTAAAAATGATTATCGTCGATGTGCAGGGGGGAGGGAGGCGCGTTGCTGGTAACTTATGATTTTACGTTTCAAGACTTAAAGTAAAATGTGAGTATTTTCATATAAGCAAAAGCAAAATAGTTCAATCATCAACAGGTCTAAACTAAACTAACTGAATAGCTAAACAAATACACAATAGAAGGGAAATAAAGACCCAAACTAGACAAAAAATTCAGATAATCAGAAGAGGAATCAACAATTATGTCCCAGGGGTCAACCTGTGGTACAAATAGCTTTGATGGACTTCATAACCATGCTTACTATTTTCTAGCTCATTTAGATACATACTCATATATATATATAGCTAATGGTTAGACTGAGTAATTGTAACAATATGACCCACTAAGGAAAAAATATTCACTATGTGGCCATTGTTGGAAAATGTTTGTGACTTATAGTTTAAAGTGAAAACAATTCACTGTATTATAGGGTTTGTAACCATAAAGAAGTAGAATATTTGATGCCAGTAAAACCATGGCTTCTCTGCCTCTACAAATGGGCAAGATTCAAGTTTTTCTCTCTCTTTCTCCATCCCTGCTAACATCTCCCTTTCTTTTCTTTTCCATATATATATATATATATATACATACATATATATATACCCAATTGTTACAATACTGTTTGTTGTTGATCTTTTCCTAATTTGAAGCAAAATTGCCAAATACTAAGTGGGTATGTTCCTGGATTTGCTTCTGTTCCATTCATCTGTAGGCTCATCCATATACAAGCAGCACGTTGCCTTGATTACTAGAGCTTTGGAGTGAACCATGAAATCAGTAGGTGGAGGCTTCTAATTGTATTCGTTTGGTCCATTTCCTTTCATATAAATTTGCTAATTTCTATATCTTAAAAGCCTGCTGAAATTTTTTTTGTAGTTACATTAATTCTACAGGTCAGTCTAGGGAGAGGTGACATCTTAATAATATTGAATACATTAATCCATAATTACAGTATACTTATATTTAGTTCTTCCTTAATGCTCTTCAGAATATCATAAAATTTCAGTAGAGATCTTAGACATTTTTTTTTGCTAAGCAACACCTTGAGATATACCTACCTTTGACAAAAGTTTTTCTTAGAACAAGCTCCAGCCATGTCATATTGATAGAACAGATAAAAGTTAGTTGTGTCAATTTTTAAGGAGCCATATCTAATTCCTAAGCAATTGTGCCTCCATATTTCCTGTTTAGTAGCCAGTAGAAAGCAGTACGACTATGGAGCCATTAAGAATCATTCAGTTACAACAAAGCTCCATATGATTTTCGTGGCTAAGAATTTATTATATATTTTTTGGTTGCCCTATTCCTTCATTATATCATCAAGTAATTTTAAAGACATATATTAATTTATCTGTGTTCTATTTTTCTCCTTCCCCCCCCTTTATTCCAATAACAAAGGCACCCATAGATTGAAGTTTAACATGAAAGATGAGAAAAGAAAGGAGACTCAAGTATGAAAAGAATAACTATTCTATACAATAAAGTTGAGAAGGAACAAAAAAGGCAAGAAAGTAGAATATCTGAAAGGAGTAGGTATCACAAAGATATCTTATGCTTAAGAGGAAATGGAAAATACAACAAAAGGTATATTCCTCTATCCTAACAATGAAAAAAAGAAAAAAACCAGACAGTCAGAGGAATCACAATTTCTTAGACATGCAGAAGGTTGAGTTTAAAGGCAAGCTAATTTCAGACTGAAGAACTCCTCTGAAGAAAAGGGATACACACTGTTTCTGGCTCACTGTAGTAAAGAAAACACATCCTGAGCTGGATTATGTCAAAGCAAAACAACTACGATTTTACGAACCCCTTAAAGGCAACACAGCTTTGTACTGCACTCTAGAATCTTGGAGTATCCTGACAGGAAGAGTTCCTACACTTGCTTACAAGTTCTCTGTCACAGACTCATACTACATGCTTACCAGAGAGAAGGAGGTTAGTATAGGAGACCACATGAGCTACTCTTTGTGTTTTATGGTATGAGATCACAGTTATTTCTTAGATACCTTTCTTAGGCAAAAATGTTAGTCACTGTGGCAGGGTAAGAAACTTCCCCTTATAATTCAGGGAAAGGAAAATAAATAAATAAACAAACATTCCTTCTGGAGAAGAGGCAGAAACAAAAGAGACTCCACCTGTGGGATGTCAGTTACCATAATGGAGAGTTCAGCCCATGTAGGCAGGCAGTGGTCATGTTAATCTGTTACTCTCTACTATACTGCATTCAATGTCTATGAGTCGATAAGTTACAAAACATTACATTTAAAAGGAAAAGCTTTTCAGAGAGGAACTCCTTTAATAGGATCAAATTAAGAGATGACAAAGATGTTAAAAACTCCATCGGTTTGTGAGGAAAAATATATCACAGATGAAGAAATCAACATATCTTATTAACAGGCAGCATATACATGCAGGAACAGTCATCCATGATCCGTAAGATAAGACATTAGATATTATGCAGAGTGGAAAACAAAGGGCAGAACTTTGGTGCAGTCTCTAGTAGTCTAATTTATGCACACTGCAGTAGCCCAAGGAAGAGAAAAGCAGAAGGAACAAATACTGAGATATAAAGTACTTTCTAAAAATAAGACTAAGTAGCACAAATGGAAGGGAACTTGTCTTAGTCACTTCTCTGCTCCTGTGAGGAAATGCCCTGAGCAAAGCAACTTATAAGGAGGGTATTTAATTAGGCTTATGGTATCAGAGAGGTAGAGTCCATGATGGTGGATCAAAAGCATGGTGCCAGGAACAGCCAAGAGCTCAAATCTTGATCCACAAGTAGGAGGCAGAGAGAGAACACAGGGAATGGCATGCATCTTTGAAAACTTCAAAGCCTGCCCACTCTGACACACCTTCATTAGCAAGGGCATCTCTCTGAATCCTTCCCAAGCAGTTCCACCAACTAGGGACCAAGTATTATACAGACTCAACCTGAGGAGGAATTCTCCAGCACACACTATATCAAACATATAATATATATGTTAAAAGTGAAAGGCTTAATTTTCAAGATAGGAACGGACCATCAAAAACCTTTGAAGGAATTCCCCCAGACTAACAACAGATTTCTCAGCAGAAAGGTGAAGGGCCAGGAGAGAATAAGATGATATGATACTACCAAAGGGCTGAAACGAGACAAAACAAAACACCGGACACGCAGAAAACAACCACCTACACACCAAACGTCCAGTCGAGAATACGATGTTCAGCGGGCTCTTCTTCGGAAATGAATGAGAGACAAAGTTTCTCACATGAAACCCAAACAGGGAAAAGGCAGCAGCTACCACCTGGAACCCCTGCTGACGATCTCCTTTTCATTTTCAGCTCATCAAGCCGTGTCACGTTTGCTGTTCAGATATCCTACCATGTACCTCACAAATCCAATCACTTCCGTCTGTGACCATTGCAATGCTCCAGGCCAAATCGTTAGCCCACAAGAGCAGGGGCCTCTTGTTTTTCCAGCATTCATTCTTATCTCGGATAGTCATTTTTCCACATCAAAGCCAAGGTAATACTTTAAAATTCTGATACCTTGCCTTATGCTCACAAAACTCTTCAAGGTTTATCTATTTCTCCAAAGAGGAACATTGCCACCCACAACACTGCATTCCAAGCCAAGTGTGATCTAGACTTAAATGGTCCAAACTTATTACATAACATTCTTCCCCTTATCATTTCATCCATAACCCAAATAAACACAGCCTTCAGATAAGCCCTTTCTTCGATATTGAATAACCTTTTATCCCATTTCCCACCTAGGTAACTGTAAAACTTTCTCCTACAGGCTCAGGTATCCAGACACTAGGTTCCCAGTTGGATGTACCATTTGGGGAAGGTTATGGGACTGTTAGGAAGTAGGGCCTAGATGGAGAAGTTATTTGCTGGGGGCAGGTCTTGACATTAATAGCTTGGTCCTGCTACATAGTCTGCTAAGATGTGAACAAGTAGTCGATGCACTCTTCCACTGCCATGTGTGGGCATGCCTTCTTGCAATGATGGGTCTTACTTCCCATGACAAAATAAACCTATCCTTCCTCAAATTGCATCTTGCCAGATATTTGTTCACAGTGATGCTTTTTTGAGAGTTTGATCGCTTTGATTGTGCTGAATTCTGAGCTATGTTTAGAGATGCCAAGTGGGTGAGAAATAACGACTGTAGAGATGGGAGTTAAAATCTCAAAGGTTGAAGCCTGGGTTTGAATGATATCTTCTAGGTAGGAGAGTATTCAGTGATCAAGTCCTATCAAGTCCTTCTAGACATGATGTGCATATGAACTCAAAGAGACAGTGGCATCATTCACATCATTCACAATGCCTGCCTAGGTCTAAGCTAGATGGGGTCTCAGCACTGAGAGAAGAAGGGGACATAAGCCCCCATCCTACCACAGAAGCTATTTCCAATCAACAACTTCTCTCAAAGGAAAAATGAGTTTTCTCCAATGGAGTCTCACTGAGGATACAAACCACTCTTAGGGGCAGTCCACATGCCCAGAAGTAGATGGTCAATACAAAACAAACTCAATGGTACTTTTGGAGGCTTTTGTCTCATATTATGCTTTATCTGGGCATTGCAGATCTTTTGTTTATATGTTATGATTTCTAATTTTGTTTTTATGGGATTTCTGTGTGTGCAAATGTGCTTCAGCCTCTGTATGGGTTTCTTATGCTTTTTCTTTGGCTCTTCCTTTTCTGTTTGTTTTGTCCTATTCTAGACAGTTTGTTTTTTATTTTACCTTATTATTATTTTAAGGTGTCTTTTTGTAGCCTACTGAGAAAGAGAAATAAAGCACATGAATTTGAGTTGGTAAAGAAATGGGGAGGATAATGAAGGAGTTGAAACCATAATCAGAATATATTTTATGAAAAAAATCTATTTTCAATAAAAACAACTTGAGGATTAGTGTTACAGATCAGTGACATAGCACTTGGCTAACAGTCGTGAAGCTCTAGGTTGACAGCAGGATGTAATATGAAGGCCTTTTGGAACAAAGTCCGCAGTGTGCCAAATTCCCAGGAGCCTTTTGACCTCAAATGACAATCAGCAGCTTTCTCTTAATTGACTATCATAATCATTTCATGGGTAGGTTCTGTGATTGGTTTCATGTTATCTATGAAGACACTAAGCCTTTGAAAAGAATCTATCCAAGATGAAGGGTTCAAACCCAAGGCTAGCTGTGGCAGCAGGTAACATATTTTGAAGGCAATGTGAACCTAGGACAATGTTACCTATTTATAGTAGGATAGGGAGACAGCATGACATTAGATATTGTTGTCTATTAAGAAATCTTATGTTCATACTTTTCCTTCACGCTTGTGCTTTATGCTTATAATTACTGCTATACTGGGGTCCTTAGAGAGTTGTGGCAGCAAAGTCACACAAAGCAAACACACAGCTTAATGAGAGCTTAGGCCTCAAAATGAAAGCAATAATGAGAGGGAACATTTACAGTATTAACATAAGGAGTATTACGAAGCATGAGTGGTTAGACATAAAATTACCAACTGGCAAGAGAATCCAAAAATTAAACTTTCTTTCTCAATGGAGGTATAGCTCTTGATGGGGACAGGTACCAGTGAAACAGAAATGCTTAGGTTGCAAAATTTAAGGAGAAACTTGTATTTCTGATCATGGCAGTATAAGGTCTGTTCCAAGGGACAGACCTTTTCAGCTTAGCACCTAACCATCTGCCTAAACCCTCCCTGGTCTATTCTTACTCTCAAAGTTCTTCAGGGTCAAAACAGCACTGCATCTTAGTTGTTACTCACAACATAACAAGAATCAAATAATTTTAAAGACTGTATATCAGAATAAGTAGATTAATACTAACAATCAAAAATGTTGACCACATCCAAATGAGTAACAGCAATCGTGTTTCTAGTGTTTACTGTGAATGAATATGCATATATGAAAATGTTCTCTCTCTACTGAGTTGACTTATTATTATTCATCATGTCTCTATGGGTAGAGAAGCCAAGGCGTACGGAGTTGTTCACTGTAACAGAGCCAACAGGAAATCAAGTTGCTCTAACTTGGAAGTCTGTGCTCTCAATTGCTGTGTCTTGCTTATAAGCTATAAGTACTCCAAATGAGCTGTAGATAGGCTGGCATTTCAATGCCAATTGTCAATTGTCTATGTAGATTCAGTACATTAGAAAAAAATTAATGATCTCTAGACTATGTGTTTCTATAGCCTTTTTTTATAGTCTATTAAGAAATAGAAAATAAAAATGTAAGAGAAAATGGGGGAAAAAGCAAAGGACTTGTAAATATACTAATTGAAGACTATGTCCCTTTTGGGGACTAAGATAAAGTAAAGAGCATGAAGAACAAAACAGAACAAAAAGAAGTTTACCATGACTGCATGGAAAAGGGGGGTGTGATTTCATCTACAGTAGTGCAAAAAGGGAAAAAATGTTTATTAGAGAGGACAAAAAAATGTTCATTTAATTTCAACTTTTCAAATTAATATGAGTGGGAAAATACACTTTTCAAAAAATGAAACACTAAAAGCTATTGAAGTTCTATTTGTCAAAAAGAGTATTAGTTTAAAAGAAAACTTAGGGAACACACTCCTTTATTATTTAACTTAAAACACAATGGAGCAATTGATGTCACCCTTGACCAGTGTGGACAGGAACAACACACAGAAGCAAGAAACTGCTGTCTCCAGGAAATGCACACTTTGTGGACACTCTGAGACTATGTTTTGATAGACATGGTACTGTTAACATTCCAGTTGTTTCTCCCATCCCTGCCCTTTTTATTAGTGTAGAGCTTATAAAAGGGTTCAGGACAGTTAAATTTCCCTCTTCCTCCATCTCGAAGGCAGATTTTGATGCCAGTTGGAAAAGACCTTGCCTTGCAATCTGCAAACAGAACACCCTGTGGTGCTGGCTGTCTTGCTTGTGGCACAGGCTCATCCTTTCTTCATGAGTTGCTCTGCTTATACTGACCCTCAGACTGTCTTTGGCAGAGTAGCCCACAGAGAGGGATAAGCGCTACTTTAGATTCCAAAGCTTAGAACAATTAGCAGTGTGAAATGTCAGGTAAGTGAAACTATAGCATATTGTTATAAGAGGTTTTGTTTTTGTTTCTGTTTTTAATGCATAGTATGAGTTATAGCCACTTAAAATGTATCAGTTGTTCAAAGGCTAATTTTTAAAGAAAATAATGTGTATAAGTATTAATATATTTCATTTTAGTTAGGAAAACATGGCTTTACTTTTGAGCGGAAAAAGCGGGATCTTAGTGAGTTGGGGCAAGGTTGTAATCCCAGTGCTGGGCGGCTGCAGGAGGTTGCCTGGCTTGATTTTCAGTCTGTGTAACATAGCCTCAAATGAAAAGTTAGCAGTGACTTGGTCTTCTTGATTTCTCAGTGTCTGGCCACTTATTACTTAGGGTGGCCGAATTGAAATACTTTTAAAAAAGTATATGTTGAAATTTTTATTTTTGGTAATAGTACAATTTTTTTGTTCATTTTTACAAAATCCTAAAAGGTCAAAAAATTAGGTGGTAAATGTGTAACAGAATATTTTAATTTATAAACACTTATTTATTGCTATTTAACAAACACCTATGAAATACCTAAATCCTATAACCTAAAACTTATAGTTTAAAACCTATAATTTATCTAAGAACACCCTAATACCTATCTGCAAACACCTAACTATGGCTATTTTAACTTTCTTAAAAGTATATTAATATTTGCAGTGTAGGTCTATGCAGGATGACTTAGTTTTTTGGCAGTCTTGGCAATCAGTCCTTTTCTCTCTTATTTATTTATCTATTTATTTATTTATTATGTTTATTTATTACTTCAAGATACATCTCCATCACAGTGCCCTCTTTCCAACCCTCCTGATCCCAGTCTCCCACCCTCTCCACCCTCTCCCTCCTATCCTACTTCTCTGGAGTGGGGTCCCTACATATCAGTTCCCCCACCCAGTTCAGCAGTCATATGAGGGCTAAGAGCTTCCTTATGCACTGGGGTCCTACATGGCAGCACCACTAGGGAAAAGTGTCCCACTAACAGGTGACAAAGTTATGTTCCTGTTCCTTTTGGTGTGTTGATTATAGGATAGTTATCCTGTACTACATGGCTAAAATCCAAGTATAAGTGAATAGATGCCATGTGCATCTTTCTAAGTCTGGCTTAACTCACTCAGGATATGCTTTTCTAGTTCCATCCATTTGGTTGCAAATTCCATGATTTCCTTATTTCTGATAGTTGAGTAGTATTCCATTGTATAAATTTACCACACTTTTTTTTTTATCCATTCATCAGCAGAGGGACATCTGGGTTGTTTCCAGTTTCTAGCTATTACAAATAAGGCTGCTATGAACATAGATAAGGAAATTTCCTTGTGGTTTGGTGAGGAATCATTTGGATGTATACCCAGAAGTGGTATGGTTGGGTCTTCAGGTAGAGCTATTCCAAGTTTTCTAAGGTATCTCCAAACTGACCTCCATAGTGGTTGCTACAAGCATGCACTCCCACCAGTAATGGAGGAGTGCTCCCCTTTCTCCACAACCTCGCCAGTATGTGCTGTCATTTAAAGTTTTTATCTTAGCCATTCTGACAGGTGTGAGATGGAATCTCAGAGTTGTCTTGAGTTGCATTTCTCTGATGATTAAGGATGTTGAGCATTTCTTCAAGTGTCTCTCGGCCATTAGTGATTCTTCCTTTGTGAATTCTCGGTTTAGCTCTGTTTCCCATTTTTTAAATTAGATTATTTGGTTTCTTGGCATTTAATTTCTTGAGTTCTTTGTAAATTATGGATATTAGTCCTCTGTCAGATGTGGGGTTGATAAAGATCTTTTCCCAGTCTGTAGGCTGCTGTTTTGTTCGAATGACAGTGTCTTTTGCCTTACAGAAGCTTTTCTGTTTCATGAGGTCCCATTTGTTGATTGTTGGTCTTAGAGCCTGAGCTGTTGGTGTTCTATTCAGGAAGTTGTCACCTTTGCTGATGAGTTCAAGGGTCTTCCCCACTTTCTCTTCTATTAGATTTAGTGTATTGGGCTTTATGTTAAGATCTTTGATCTACTTGGACTTAAGTTTTGTGCAAGGTGATAAACATGGGTCTATTTGCATTCTTTTACAAGTCGACATCCAGTTAGACCAGCACCAATTGTCAAAGATGCTGTCCTTTTTCCATTGTACGGTTTTGGCTTCTTTGTCAAAAATTAAGTGACCATAGGTGTGTGGGTTCAGTTCTGGGTCTTCAATTCAATTCCATTGATCAACTGGTCTGTTTCTATACCAGTGCCATGCTGTTTTTATTACTATTGCTCTGTAGTACAGCTTGAAATCAGGGATGGTGATACCTCTAGATGTTTTTAATTGCACAGGATTGATTTAGCTATTCTGGTTTTTTTTTTTGTCATTCCATATGAAGTTGAGAATCGTTATTTCGAGGTTTGTAAAGCAGTCAGTCCTTTTCAAAGCTTAGTGTTGGTTGGGCCTTACTGTGCCAGTTTGCAAGGCCAATTTATCCTGACCAGCTTATCAAAAGTCAGTCTGTTTCAATCGCCATATTGAGGATGGCTTTTTCCATTAGTTAAGACTTGCCTCCATGGTCTCCTTCACCTAGGCAAACTTCACAGCTGAAAGCCTCTCCAAGTGGCTTCTGAACTCTGCTTGCCTCGCTCACTTTTCTGGCACTCTGGGGCCTTCAAGGAATGAGCGTTCTCTCTTAGCAGGTCTTATGCCATGCCTTTGCCTAGGACTATTGCAGCCTAAATTCTGTCAATGGCATAGCTTGTTATGCACTTCTCCAGTGTGACTTCTCAGTCAGTGGGGGCAGGAGGAAGAGAGCACCATATGGAGCTTTCTGGCTTATATATTGCATTATCGTAGGATCCTTGGTGGTCTCAAAGGTCTACGAGATTTCTCGCGATGTCCAGCAGTCCCATTGCTTCTCATGGCAACTGACATCATCTGCCTGGCTTGCATGGTTTCTTAGCCACACCTCTTCAATAGGGCATATAGTCCAGCCACAACCAAACTTTGTCCATTTCAGCAAACCAAAGGTATGCCACCCTTTCCTTAATGTGCTGCTAGATGCTAATCTGAACTGCCTACTAATTTACTATATAGGCCTAATTTCTACCACATAAATGTGTCTTTACACTCCAGGAAGGAAGAAAATGGGAATTTGTCAAAAGGTAGCAAGGAATGACAGTGATATAGTCCTTAGACACTCTCAACCAACACCAGCACAGAGATATTTAAAGCAGTGAAGGGAACCAATGTCCTCACTGCCTAATAGACACTGAAGACTGAGCTATGAGAATGGTAACTCCATCAATGTCCACTTTATCTTAGAAATAAATTTTTTCTTGTTTTTTTTTTTGAGAGATGGAGGTATTGCAATGTTGCTCGGGCTAGCCTACAACTATAGGGCTTAAATTATTCTTTTGTCTCAGTCTTCTGAGTAAATATTGGATTATATTTACATGCCACCAAAGCTAGAATGATATCTGCCACTCCCTCTCTGAAAGGATCTAACTGTGTGGCCCTGGTTGGTCTGGAACTCTCCAGGAAGACCAGGCTGGCTTCAAATTCATAGAGATCTGCCTGCTTCTGCTTCTAGAGCACTAGGATTAAAGACGTGCGCCTTTTGGAAGAGTCTATACACAATGAGCTGCAAAGTAAGAAACAGAACAGAAAATCTAAATATTCAAATAGTTGAATAAGCATACTAATTGATATACAGCTATGCTATATACTATGTATGCATGTTTGTGTATTTCTATTATTTAATTTAATAATTTGAGTCATCAGTTAAATATTTTGTCCCAAATCATGTAAATACAAAATGTCTGAAATGTACTTTGGTAATAAGAACACAACAACGAATAGAGCAAGGATTGGAATTTATTTATTTATTAGATTTTTTTCCATTTTCTACTTGTATTTTTGGGAGGAGGAAGGGTAGGTTAGTTTAATGTATATAATTCAGGAAAAAAAGGTGATTCAAAAGAGCATATTCAAAAACATCAATCTAAACCATAAAGTGTACAAATAAAGGGTAGTGCATATTCTAATGCTTCTAGAGTTGGGTTATGTTTAGAGTTGAAGCACAGCTTTTCTAATACATGTGTTATCAAAACTTGGCTTAAAAATTCAGAAAGGGCTCTAGAGAACCAAGGATAAGAGACAAAGAAATGGGTACAAGAAGGCTATAGAGCATGTAACACTGTTTATCAGCAGATAATAACACAAACAGTGAACCCCTCTGGCTCAACTTCTGCCCCCGACTCATTACTGACCCTGGCTAAGTCGGCATCTCCCACGATTCTGCTTTTCAGTTACATAAGGACAGTGTGTCCACAGTGGGTGAGCTAATGTGATGGTGAGCAAAGTGTAGAGGGGTTTGCCTGTGTGGTAACCACTTCTGGAAAGGACTGTGCCCTTCTGCTGTCCCACAAAAGCATACAGAGCTCATGACTCGCAAAGCGGAGGGTTGGGTTAAATTCTCCTTACCTGCATTTCCATCTTGATAGTTCCTTCTATACACTTATTACTTACATTACTTACTCACTCTTTTATGTTTAGGTATTTTGAATCCTTCTTCTATCACATAATTTTCATTTCATTTCATTTTTTATTTGCATGAAACAAGGGCTTATTTTTGTCTTGAGTTTTTCACTATGTTTGTATGCAAAAGTCTTTTGTTTTGCTCCTGCTACTTATATCGATGATGTTGGATTTAATGTACCTCACTTTTCAAGTTCTATGCATGCAAACTTCTCAGTAGTAGGAAAAATTTCATCCTGTCACTTTAAAAGGAGAAACAACCACAGTATGTAATGATCCAACAAAAATTTTATCACTTTTCACTGATATACTAGTAAATTAAGGTCTAGAAACATCAGCCATTTCTTCTGCTATAAAATATTTATCTATTTCAGTTTGTAGATGGATATACATTTTTATGTTATATAACTGCAGGGTAGGAAAAAGAAATGCTTCACAGTTCTATTTTTAACACCATTACTTCTGGTTGGATAATGGTGGAAATCACTTAATATATATACGATATGGAAACTACTGCCTCATTGTACTCTTGGAATGATTAATTATGCTTTTACATTAGAACAAAGGCTATGTGAACATATGGTATTATTACTTCTATACAGGTAATTCATTGTAGTATGAAACAGCCATATATAGACCAAACAATAATCACTTACTACATGGGATAAAGCAAACTCCCCAATGAAAAATGGACAAAGGCCTCTTTCTGCCTCTAATTAGTTTTTAATAAATGATACATAATAAATGGCAACATTCTAACTAATCACAGTTTAGGCATATTCCTTGAGGTGGGGTGGGGATGTAGGGACTGTGACAGTTGTTTGCTTAGCCCGTGAAGCATTCTGTTGAGGGATATTGCACTCAAATCTGAAAATGCGAATGTTTTCCTAATGCCCTCCCAGGTAGGCATGACTAAGGGCCTGTAGTTCTCTACAGCACACGTTCATAATAGTCTGTGTTCTCCCTGTCCCCACCAATACCTAGCGCACAGTCACACAGCACAGCTCTTTTTTATGTGAAAGATATGACAAGCACACTGACATTTAAAACTCTCCCCTCATTTCCCTTCTTCTATTTTCTTTATTCAATGTGAGGGACTAAGCCTGGTCTGGAGCACACTAGGTCAAGTGTTCTACCATGGAGCCATTTTCCCAGTCCCTTTGTTTACTGTTTTATTCTGAGATGAGGTCTTATAAAGTTGCCTAGGCTGGCCTTTCAACCAACTCTGTAGCAGGTCTTAAACTTGTGACCCTCCTGACATAGTCCTCAGAGTAGCAAGAAGACAGGCCTGCACCACTAGGACTGGCTGAGTTTTTTTTTTTTTTTAAGGGTGTTATTTGGTGCCCTGATACTAAATTCTATAAAACAGCCAGGGGACATTTTTCATGGTACAATTCAGTAGAGCAGTGGTTCTTAACTTGTGGATTGTGACTCCTTTGTGGGGTGTCAAACAACCCTTTCACAGGGGTCTCATTGTCAGAAATGCTACTTATGAGATATTTACATTATCATTCTTTTTTTTTAAATACTTTATTTTTTTTCCTTCAAGTTACATCTCAGTAACAAACCCCTCCCTATTCCCCCTTCCTATCCTGCCCTTCCACCCTCTTCCCCCCAGAAGTTTCCCCTTTCAGTCCAACAGATGGTTTCTTCTCTTATAACAGTAAGTATTATACAAAACAATAGATATAAATATGCCACATTTATGAGAGTTAAATGGCCCAGTATACCTTCCCAATGTCCAGTTTATATATATTTGGCCCCTGACTTTAACATTCTACTATCTAACCAACTCCATGAGTTTAAAGGTCTATATGTGACTCAACATTCATACTATCTTGCAACACACTTTTAAGAGTATCTTCTTAGATCTATAACACCCTCTTGATTCCTAAACAATTCAAAATTTAACTATGAGACTCTAGCTGTCTATTCTTCAACCACCTCAGAGACCTGAGAGGGATAAATATATTTGCTTATATAGGAAGTGCAGGGCCTGCCGCTTCCAAAACTAAGAAAGAACATACCAATGACTGCCTGGACAGTTCCCATTTTCTCTCCATACATTCCAGTATCAGTCTTCAGCCTTTGGGTCCTGTTTCTCTGACAGACATTTGTTGTAGAGCAGGGATTATGAAGGACTTACCTACCCTGTCTTGGCAGAGTTAGGCTGTCGACTTCCCTGCTACCAAGTTTTGTCCTTTTTGGACAGCAGTCTGTCTGCAGTTGGTGCAAGGGGTTTTTTCATGCCAAGAGAAAGGCTTGCCACTAATTCAACCATCTTACAGTGGAGGTTCTTCGATGCTTATCTTCTACTTGGAGTAGAATAGGGGGTGCTGTCAGGCGCTGATGGATAGGGCATCTTCAAAAACCCCAAGAGATCTGCAGAACATGGCATTCAAAGATGTTATCTTAAATCAAGATTTTTTTGATACATTATCATTCTTAATAGTAGCAAAATATACAGTTATGAAGTAGCAATCAAAATAATTTTATGACTAGGGTCACCACAACAGGAGGAACTGTATAAAAAGGTCACAGCATTAGGAAGGTTGAGAACCACTCCAGTTGAGTAAAGGACCTAGATTTTCATACTTTGTTTCTTCTGACATGTGATTTTGTATCTTAATATTTTCCATAGTCTTCCTTAGCTAGTAAAGATGCACTTAGCGAGTGTCTAACAGTGGTGTTCCGCTTTCCACTGAGTACTTGTGTTCCTTTTATCGAGTCTCCTTTATGCTTGCCTGAGGAATGAGGCGTGTTGAGAAGGCAGGTTTATCACTTGACAGAACAAAGCGGTGTCATATGTTCACTGAACGTATTCTTCACTCCATGCCTATGTTAACTGCACCCATAGCTCTAACATCAGACAGCCTGCATGCCTGCATTTTTGCATGCAAAGACAAGGACACTTAGTATTACCTCAGAATAAAGAACCTTGGAGTAAAACAGTTGCTTGCTCTTAAAAACGGAAGGGACATATGCACATACTGAGACTGTGGCCAACTATTCCTGAATAACCAGACACAATTCATTCTGAGAAACTTTAATGTACATTTTCTTTACAGAAATCTCCTCCATTCCTAATTGTATTACTTATACATGTCTTTGTCTTCAGACTGTTATGAGTTATGAGTAGTTAAATTTGGGGAATTTAATTTACTTTATTATCAATGAGTTGATAATAAAGTACCCCTTCCACATGCTCTTTATCAAGAGGCACACAAAACAAAAGCAGAAAGGATCTTTTTCATAAAACAGACACATGTATGGAAACCTGGATCACCTTCCATGGCAAAGTGTAGGCAAGCTACCGCATGCAATGCAGGTGAATTTTTATGTGGGGAGAGCAATATTGTATTATGCCCTCACATTCCTTCATACCACTGTCATCTGACCACACCTGCGTACATGTGCAACTCCATTTCTGTCAAGTTCTGTCCATGCAGAGCTGCAGAGCCTGGGTGGTAGTAGTGTATCTTTTCCTTTCTTAACTGTGACCAGCTGTTTACACCCTAACAATTCTGGCACAGAGCTGATTTAGCATTTTTATTGGAATGTGAAAGCCCCTAAAAGAAGAAAAAAAAAATCTAATCAGGCAGAAGAGATAGAAAACTTGCTGAATTTTCTCTCCCCCCCTTCAAAACCCCCCTAAATCCTATCAAAAGCACATCTTCCATTCATTGCTTCCCAGTGTCATTATGACAAGCGGCTACAAATCAATAGGAGAGGGAAAGGCAAGACCAACCCGCACTCGCCAAGTGATAAAGATTCACTCTCAGCCCCGATTTGCTAATAGCCCATAATAGCAGCCATTGGCGCCCTGCATTAAATCATACATTTCACTCTGCGTTTATTATGGGATTTTTTAAAACTCCTCACCAAATTGGATTTTCTCGATGGTCTCTAATTTCCACATTTATCATTTAAAATTAAACTCGCTGTGGAGAGGGGGGTAGAAAAGGAAAAGGTAGAGAGAAGCCAGACAGTAGTACATTTTTCCTTCTCACCCCTCCCCTTTATGAAAACCCATAAATAATACCTGGTATCAAAGCCATAGCAACTGTGGTAAAGCTTGTTTCAATATCGAAAAATCTAGAAATCAGCTTGGAATAGTCCATATGTGCTGGACTATGAAAGAAGATAATTCCAGATGATGAGACATATATATATATATACATATATATATATGTATATATATATATATGGAGAGAGAGAGAGAGAGAGAGAGAGAGAGAGAGCAGGTTTCGAACAAGAGCATCCCAGTTAAAACAATTCTCAGTAACATCACAATAAAGGCGAATTATAAAAGCAATCAGAAGTAAATTTGTTGGATTTGGCAAATATGTCAGAATTTATACAAATTATATTTCTTTTATTCTAATGGTCAGTGGCAATGAAAAGGAAAATTTTCTGCCTAGTTCTGAAATAGCTTGTTTGACCTTCTAGATTTTTCATTTAAAAATCATTGTTAAATTTCATAGAGCTCTCTTGGTTGCTGTAGCAGACACCTAAATAGGTTCTTACTCACCCACAAACACCTTGGTAATGAGAGTACCAACCCCAGGACTTTAAATTGCAATGCATGTGAGTATGTAGCTTTGTGAGAAAACATTTTTGTAATCTCTGGGTACAAAGGCAGAAATTGAGCTGATGTCTACAGCCTAACAGCAAAAAGACCCTTTTTTCTGAAGGTTGCCCAAGTGTGGCCGGATGGTAACTACAGTACTGCGGGACCTGGAAACATCATGTGTAGAGATGCTGGAGGACACTGGGTTTTAGTGAGGCAACAAGTAACCCCTTCACCCTGGGCACTTCCTCAGCAATAAAGCCCAGCTACATCATCATTTTTACAAGGGAGAGAGGAATTATCTCATAGGTCATTAAAAGAGTTAAAAATTTCAGCCATACCATAAAAGTACTGTCAATCTTCAGAGACTATCTTTTGTTTTGGGAGATCTGTTTATCTTTTTTTTTTTTTTTAAGAGTTAAAAGAAAAATGTATGAATGCTTTGGCAGAATGTATGACTGTGTCATGTGTGCCTGGTACCCACAGAGTCCAGAAGAGGCACTGGAGCCCCTGAAACAAGTTACAGACAGCTGTGAGCTACCACGTGGGTGCTGGGAATCAAACCTGAGTCCTCTGGAAGAGCATCCAGTGCTCTTAACCACGGGGCCATCTTTTCAGCCTCATTATCTTTGACAAAATTATCTGAAATGTTTTTAGTAATCTTTTAGAAGTATCTAGCATTGATTGCTTGAACTCTTTTTTCCTCTCTACTTTTAAAGGTTTTTTAAAATTAGTGTTTTCTTACTGTCCTTTTTTCTTATCTCTTCCACTACACACAACCAACAACCTCCATCTAAATATACTCTCTAGTCAAATAACTTACTGAAAAGTGAAGCAGTAAAAAATATATGCTATCAATTTTGACAAGGTACAGACATTTGCATAACCAGCATCCACAAGAGCAGTGTTTGTCACTGTCCCTGAAGTCCTTGTGCTCCTTTCAGCCACTTCTGACTCTATTAAGGGTGGCTTTCTATCTTGATGTTCTAACATCGTAGAATAATTCTGTGAACCCTTGACCTTCATAGAAATGGGATAGTCCAATATGCACATTTTGTGCATATCTTCATTTATTCAAAGTTATGTAAGACTAATGGATGTTGATGTATGTAGTTATAGTTTATTCATTCTCACACACACAGAACAGGGATCAGCAAACTATGGCCAGAGGGTCAAACCTGGTCTTTTGCTTTTGTATGGTCTGTGAGCTGAATAAGATATTTCTGCTTTAAAATTGTTTTTTAAAATCAAAATAACAACATCTTACTACATGTGAAAATTATTTTAAAAAGTCATTTGAGTGACTGCAAATAACAGTTGGGGGCCGGGGGGGGCAGCACTGTCAAGCTGTTCTCTGGAAACTGTCTGGGGCTGCTTGCATGCTATAACAATAGGAACTGGGCAGCTGGGATAGAAAGTCAGGTCACAAAGACCAGCACATTTACAATCTGGTCATTTACAGAAGGAGTTTGTGCTCATGCCTTCAAGTGTTCCATTGTGTGACTGTACACAACTTATTTACCTATTTACTGTTAGAAGACATTTGGGTTGTTAAAAGAAATAGGGCATAAACATTCTAGAATGTGTTTTTTGTAAATATATGGAGTAGTGGAACTGCTAGGCATGGATTACACATGCTCTGTTGTGTATTTACAAACAGTTTTCTACAAGTGCCGTTGACTCAATTTACACTCCCATCAGCAGTGTAAGATAACCTCAGCTTATGTTTTCTTGTCAACTCTTGTTATTTTTGCTAGTTTGGATGTTTTGATTTGCATTTTCCTTGTGTTTAATAAGACCAGACCTCTTCCTGCATGCTGCGATTTGCCTGGCTTGAGCTTCTAGAAGGTTTGTGTATGCTGTCATAGACTCAGTGAGTTCATATATGTATCTGGCTGGCTGTGTCCAGAAAATGCTGTTGCCTTGAAGTCATTCACCATCTTTGGCTCTTACAGTCTTTCTGCCCCCTCTCCCATAGACATCTCTGAGCCTTGAGGACAGGGGTGTGCTACAGATATCCCATTTAGGGCTGAGCATTTCACAGTCTCTTGTTCTCTACATGCTGACCGTTTATGGGTTTCTGCTTTGATTATCATCTACTGCAAGGAGCAGCTTCTCTGATGAGGACTGAGTATTGCACTGATGTGTAGGTGCAAAGTTCAACCCCAGTGCCCATGTGCTTGTGCACGAGTGTGTGCCTGCATATGTGTGTGTGTGCACCTGTGTGTGCTTTTGTGTGTGTGTGTGTGTGTGTGTGTGTGTGTGTGTGTGTGTGTGTGTACAATATGCTGAGTTCATTTAGTGTTATTCATATGTATATGATTTTGGAGTAACCACTTGGTACTGGATGACCAACTTAGCAGGCTCATCCCTGGGGAAGACTATTCTCCCTAATCTTGTTTTCAATTCTGCTACACATTTTTGCAGATACCCTTAATCAGGTTAAGAAAATTCCTTTCTATTCCTGGTTTTTATTTTGAATTTGTATGAAGATTGAAGATTTGAAGAAAAAATCTAGCAAGATGATCATGTCTCTCCTTTGGCTGACATTGTGCATTACATTGACTTGGAAATTTTAAACCACTCAGGCCTTTTTAGAATGTCACACTTGATCGTCATTTGCTGTAATATCTATATATTAAAAGGTTCAGTTTACTGAAAATTTGTTTTCATTTTTAAAAATAGAATGTAGTTTTCTGTTCTTATAGCATCATTGGTTTTACCATCTTCTTTCTACTTTTTGAAAGCCTAGTGGGATGCTAAGAGTTGCTTTTGACAAACAGCTGTAGTGTTATAATGATGGAACAAGGTGCTCTGAGACAGGCATTTCTTATATTCTACCTTGCAGAAGTTTCATGATTCGCTATTTCCTAATGTGCACTTCTTTATATGGACTTTTAAAAAACTCTTCTAAATTTTCTAAGTTTAATTTCACGTCTTGGATGCTGGGTTTAACAGTGTACAGTAAGGGCTTTTGTTAGTAAGAGCACATTAGATTACTGCCATCTGCAAGAATAGGTATTACAGGAAATGATAAAGAAGTAGAAGATATATTCTCTGCACTGCATGGATTTATAATCCAGTAAGATAAGCACTCCCTTTTAAAAATTATAAATCAACTTTGGGATTCATCTTTAATTAAATTCTTACATTCAAGTTCATGAAGCTTTAAAAATAACTTCTATTACAATGTGGGAAACAAGTTAACGAGGGGAAAGTTGGAAATAAAGAAAAGTAGAAAAAAAGCATAAAATAATTCACAGTCCCACACACAAAGACAACCATTGCTAGCACTTAAATTTGTTGTATTGCTGGTGGGAGTGCAGGCTTGTGCAACCACTATGGAAGTCAGTATGGTGATATCTTAGAAAACTTGGAATAGCTTTGCCTCAGGACCCAGCCATACCACTTCTGGGTATACACCCAAATGACTCCTCATGAAATAATAAGGAAGTTTCCTCATCTATGTTCATAGCAGCCTTATTTGTAATAGCTAGAAGCTGGAAACAACCCAGATGTCCCTCAACCAAAGAATGGATTAAAAAACTATGATACATCTACACAATGGAATACTAATTAGCTATCAGAAACAATGAAATTATGCAATTTGCAGCCAAATGGATGGAACTAGAGAAGCTCATCCTGATGTGAGCTAACCCAGACTCAGAAGGATGCACATGGCATCTATTCACTTATAGTAGGATTTTAGCTATATAGTATAGGATATCTGTACTACAACCAATGCACCAAAGGGAACATGGACATAGACTTTTTGTTTGTTTTTTAGTTTTCTCTCCCTGGCAATGAGACACTTTTCACTGGTGGTGCTGCCTTGTAGGCCCCCAGTGTATGAGGAGGCTCTTGGCCCTCATATGACTTCTGAACTGGGGCGAGGGACTGTTATGTAGGGACACTCCACTCCAGAGGAGTGGGATGAAAGGGTTAGGAGTAGAGGGTGGGAGGGCGGGGCTGGGAAGGGGGAAAGAGGACAATATGATGGAGATGTAACCTGAAGCAACAAATAAATAAATTTATTTAAAATAAATAAATAAATTTGTTGCAGGTAATCCTCAAAGTGTTACATTCTCATATTTTCTTTATAATAAATAATTCCAAAGTTGATATATTAATTTCACCTATGTACAACTGTGTATTTTTATGTAGGCTTTTCCAAAACTTTTTTAAAAGATAAATTTCAAAAAAAATACCTTCTATAGTTTTTAATCTTTAAAACTGTAAAGTGTAGTAATCAGGAAATTTATTTGAAAGTGTAAAATGAAGCTTTATTCTTTTTCTCAGTGAATCCAGTTGGATCCCAACTCAGAGAGTTAATACTACATGCTTGATAGGTTCATGTCCTGCCACATCCTCTCCATTAGGCAGTCCTCATTTCTGAGACAGGTGCAGAAAGTCAGCGAGACGGCTCAGTGGGTAAAGAGACTTGCTGAGCAAGCCTAAGGACTGGGCTCCATGACACACATTTATGTGGAAGGAGAGAACTGACCACTCCGCAAAGTTGTTCTCTGGTCTCCACGTATAGCATGCAAAAGACCTCCAGCAACAATAATGGATATTAACATTTCAAAACACTGACACAAAAATACTTTCAAATTTTCTATGGGACATTGAAACACGGGATTGTTATCTTAAGAGCTGGTTTAGCCTAGTGATAAGACGCATGAGCTCTGGCTCTGCGCTATGATCAGCCACAAGTACTCACAAGGTATAGAAGCTTGGCCAGCTGATTTTGATTCTCTGTGCCTCAGTTGCTTATCTATAAAGTGGAGGAAATAATGAGAATGACCTCTTGTAGTTGTGTGGACTAAGAAAGTTGGTAAAACAAAGTCCTTTTGGGTTTATAGACAGTACTCAGTAAGCATTTAGGCAGGCTGGAGTGTTGCCATTTAAAATATATTGAAGGCGCAGCTAGTCATACTTGATTAAAAGTCTTCCTTATGCTGCTCGTCTCAAAATACCAAAGCCGGTGTCTTCAGTTTAGTTTCCTGTGTCATGCCTGCCTATCATATGTTCTGTACCCCATTCCTAAAACAATGTAGAAGTTCTCAGGTTTAAATTTTGTTTGCAAATGCTTACTTTTATGCTAGCCTCTCTCTAAGTGAACTCCATCAGCTGTACATAGATGACAGCTGGGTGGGTGTAATAGAAACAGGGGAGTGTGCTAAACTGGCAGCATTGTCAGGACTTCCCGGTTCTCCCTTTCATTTAGCTAATCTAGAATTCACGGAGCACAGGCCATATCTGTTCAATTAAAGGGTCAATTAAAGAGCTGACACTCAATAAATGTTTATCACTTGCAGTTATGCAATGAAATATGGAAGATATTAAAATGAACTAAAAAAACAAGCCAGGAGCAAGAAAGAACTTTAATAAAAATTCAAAATACATATCCTAAACAATTCTTTTTGAGGTTGGGATACTTTATGTCATCATGAGAGACTGGAAATATCAAAATGAACTAGTTTAAAGTCTTAAAATCTAAGCCTCTAAGCCTGGAGGCTTTCCTTAATCTGTACACAAGGCTGTTTAACATTGTTGCAATTATAATTTACATAAAAGACAATATTTATTTCTTTACAAAACTGCAATGTTCTTTGCAACACATTAATTTGGTGAAACATTCAGATGTGGTCAAGGTTATGGGTTTTCGCAAGATTCATGTGGAAAAGAAGGCACTAAAATGGAGCAAGGAGCTTTAATTACAAGCTGAGTCCTTGCATTCTGAGTGCAAGTTTTAGACAATCACTCTTATGTGGATTCTTCCTACTGTCCTCACACTTTTAAAAAAACTGTTTAAGAACCTGAGGCATCCTGTGGCTTATTGATTTTTGTAACCACACACGCTGCCACTAATGCTCATCACTTGTGTTCCTCCTGACTACTGCTTCTTGAGGGGAATGAAAGTTAGAAAACGTGACATGATAATTCCAAGTTGGATAATTCAGCTGAAATACTGAAAAGAAATATTTCAAACTACAGGCAAAAATATCTTCCTTCCAAATGGAACTGATCTGTTAAACCCAGTTCAATTCAGTAAACAGGCAAAGAATTACTAAGGTAGACACTCTGAGAACATTGTGGCATGTTACAAAGTCAGTTTTCTCTGGAACAACAAAAAAACTTGAAGTTCTTTTTGATGCCTGAGTTTACTCACATCTAATTTTTACCCGGAAACAATCACTTCTCACCCAGCCTAAATGCTGGCCTGTGGCTCTTAACTCTTTTGTATCTTTGAGCATTTAAATTTCCTTTGATTAAAAAAAAATCTCTTCAGACATCTCTTACAAGCCATTTTCCCCCTCAAGTCAATAATCCACCATGAGTCTTATCATTTATCCCTAAAGCTATTTATGCAAGTTATTGCAATTCTGTTCCTTGCATTTCATCACCTGTTTTCTGTACTTAATATAATTTCATACTTTAAAGATGAACACGCTCATATCAGCTTCCATACATCCTTCAAAATACCACAGGCAATGTAGGAGACAACAGAACAGGAGATGTAAAAAAAAAGTTGCACTGCCTAGATTTGAACCCAGGATTTCTCAGATAGTTGCCTGTGTGGCCTTGGGTAGCTTACTTTTCTTGTTTCACTTTTCTTCATTAGTAAAAGTGATGATATGATTGTGTTTAATTGTGTTCAGTGAGAAGCAAACACACAGATATCATAAAATACTATATAACTAATTAGTCCATAGTTATTTTTTTATACTCTCAGATTGTAAGGAAGGAATGCCTAATGGCATATCTTCTCTCTGCAGTCAAAGTGGTTCTTTTAAAACATTAGTAAAATGAGATCCTTCTTCTGGTCAAAATCATTCAGAAGCTTCCTGTCTGGTTAACAGTCAGAGCTGACACTTGGCCCACCTGGTTTAAACCCTCTTCATTCCTACCCTTTGTTTTCTTTCCCTACAATTTTTTCCCTTCTCCACACAACTTCAGTCTACTGGTGTCCTTGCCCCTAGACTTGCTACACATGACCCCTCTTTCAGGTTCTTTTAATAGCTGTTCCCTTCCAAATAAAATAGTCTTTCCCCCCAGAAACAGACTTATTCTGCCTACACATTATAAAAGAGCAAATCTGTTCGAACCTAGGACTTCTTGGAGCCCTTTATATTATTATCTGTCTCTACAGTACTTATCTCACCGAACATGAGTCTATCTTCTGGTGATAAAATGATCTATAAGAGTTTAATTATGATAATTGCTGACTGAAAAATCTTCTGAATTGGTTGATTCTGTTGGTACGGAAAGCCATGGCAATTTTAAAAATCTATCAGATAGATTTCTAAGAAGTAGATTTCACAGTTATAATTTAATCTTTATGGTAAATCCCTCCTAACCACATTGCTTTTTTGTTTCCTTAAATGTAAACTACACCCTAGATTTGATATCCACCATTCCCATGCATACTCTGAAAGTCTGAGAAGTTTACATTGTATCACAGTGTGATAGCTTGAAATAATTTTTCATGTCCAACATTCCTAATGATATGTATGGCTATGGTTCATTGTTTTAATTGTTCTATGTGTTTTACTAAATGAATATCCTCAAATTTATTCATCTATTTTCTTATCATTGGACAATTAGGCTTCTTCACCTTTCCACAATTATTACAATATAGCAACAAACATTAATTTTTTACTTTTGTGGTAGATATGAGAGTTTACAAAGCATATATGGATATTTTCAACTATCCCAAATACCATCAAACTGAATAGCTAGAAAAGTAATTACTAAAACCATCACAGTAACAGTAGCTATTTATAGTACCACCTGTAGATTTTGAGATTGTTATTTTCTTATACCTGTGTTGATAAATATTCTCCATTTAATTTGTGTTAAGCTGATGTGAGCGAAATAGTATCTCCAATAAATATTTATTATTTATTTATGGTGTGTGTGTGTGTGTGTGTGTGTGTGTGTGTGTGTGTGTGTAGGTAAGAGGAAAACTTGCAGGAGTTTGTTCTCTTCTATACTGTGAGCACTGAGGATCAAACTCAGGCCTGGTGGCAGGTGCCCTCATCTATGATGCCAGCCATATCGCCAGCCCAAGTCTTGAAGCCACATGGAATCTGACTCTCACTACAATGGCTAGGGCTGATCTGGGGGCAAGTGCTGCCTTCATGATACTGGCCCTCCTGTTAAGACAGTTCTTCTGCTCATTTACACAGATCCTTTCCAGCTTTCATTAAGAATCATCATTTACTCTGTAAAGATTATGTATTTCCCCCTATTGACTTATTCCTCTGCATTTATGGTCTTTATTGTCATAATTGGAATTTTTCAAACCTTCATTTTCTTCCAAGGCAATCCCTGGCAGACAATCGATGTATGGCACTAATTGTGTGTGTTAGAAAAGAAGTCGAGTCAGTTTTCTAAGTTCTACTTTCAGTGACTTTGAAAGAGAAGAGCAAAATAAATCTGAAGCGAGCAGAATGAGACAAATAGTAAAGGTGAGGCAGAAGTTGTTGAAGTTGAAAATACTGAAACAGTTGACGAAAATCAGTGCAATGAAGTTTCTTTGTTTTCTGTGTGGACATAGTGTCCCTCTACATTGCCTAAGCTGGCTTTGAACTTGGGGTCCTCCTACCTCAGCCCTCTCAGCAGGTGGAGATGCAGATCCACATGACACTCTAGCCAAGAACTGGTTTTTCTTTTTTTCTTTTCTTTTCAACATTTATTTATTTCTTCAAGTTACATCTAAATCACAGTCCCTCCCCCCTCTCCCTCCTGGTCCCTTCCACACTCCTACCTTCTTTCCCTTCACCCTCCTATCCACTTTTTTTTTTAATTTAAGGTGTATCTCTTACCCCCCAACAGCTCCCCCTTTTAGTCCAATAAAAGGCTCTTTTTCTTGCAATAATAAATACAATACATAATAATAAGAACAATTAGTCAACAATAATGAAAGTTATAAGGTATAAGATACATTCCCAATGTCCAGTCCATACATATTTGGCAACTGATAATAATATTCTATTATCTATCTCAATGAACTTAGAGTTCTATACTTAACTCATTTTCCATCCTAACTTGCATTACCAACTTAAAGACATCTTCTTAGACCTAGAACATCCTTTTAATTGCTAAACAATTTAAAACTTAACTGTGAGACTGTAAGTATCTAGTCTTCAACCATATCAGAAACCTGAGAAGGATAAATATACCTGAATAAACAGGAAGGCAGAGCCAGCAGCTTCCAAAACTAAGAAATGACAGACAACTGGCTGCCTGGACAGTCCCCAATTTCTCTCTACAATGTTGGAGCACCTATCTTCAGCCTTTTCAAAGTCCTTCATAATTCCTGATTTACAATTAATGCTTTCTCTTTTTAAAACATTAATAAAATTGACATCTTTAGCAACTAGTGGTATTAGTAATAAAACAGAAATGTTGCTTTATCCACAAATAACACATAACTCTACACATTGCAAGTCTGATGACTTAGATAAAACAGACCAATTCTTACAAACAATCAAAATCTCAAAGTATCACAGCTCACTCAGTAGGAAACAGGTCATTTGAACAGCTCTGGAAATATTAAAGCAAGTAAAGCAATTGTGATTGAAGACTACCACACAAGGAATCACCAGGCCAGACTGATTTATTGGAGAATTTTATCTGAAGTTTAAATGAGAATTATATCAATCCCCATTATTTCAAATATAGAAGAAGAAACATCTCTTGGTTCACTCTGTGAATCTAGCAGTATATTGACACTAAACCCAACCAAAAAAAAAAAAAAAAAGGAAAGAAAGAAAGGAAGAAAACACAGCAAAGGAGGAAAGGGAATTTCAGACTAATATTCCTTTTAAAAGTGGAAGCAAAATGAATAACAAATTAGCAAATATAAATCAATAGGATAGACAAAGAATATACAAAGAGAACAAAGTCAGACTTATTGTAGGGATGCAAAGCTTATTAAACATTAGAAAATTGGTCAATATTTTTCACTATTATTAACAAGCTAGGTCTTATGATCGTATCAACTGATACAAAGAAAGTGTCACAAAAGTTCAACAAGCACCCATGATGTAGTCCTCACAGGAACAAAGGAAAGTTTTCTCAACTTGATAACGAGCACCTATTAAGAATACAGCCAATGTCACACTTAACTATCACAGGCTAAATGTTTTCCTTCTAAGATTTGAACTTGGCAATTGAGAAAACAATGGTTTTGTCAGCAGATGATACTGGACAAATTAGACATCCAAATGCAAAAATGAAGACTCTTAATCTAAGTGCCATACCTTGTACAAACATTAATTTAATGACAAGTTATAAACATTAGTGCTAAATGTACAATTACTTCTTTTAAAATTATAGAATAAAAAGTATTGAACTCTTCCAGAGGTAGGGTTAGGCAGAGTCCTTAGGCTTGATGTGAAAAGAAAAAATGTTTTCCTAGGTCATTTAAAAAGCAAAACCTTTTGCTTTGAAAATGACCAGGTCAAGAAAATGAAAAAAGGCAAGCTAGAAAGACAGAAGTTCTGATGAAGGACTACTCTTTAAACATAATATACAGATACAGATATTCCAACAAAGAAGATACTCAGAGAGTTAATAGACACACAAAAAGATGGCTGGTATCCTCATTCAAAGCTCCTTAGAGAATGTATATTAAAACTACGCAAGACATCACTAAGCCCCTATCACAATGCCTAAAATGAAAAATCTTGACAGATCCTACTTGGGATACATGGAAACTGGACTGACCATACATCATTGGTAAACTATCAAACAGCATAGTAAATTTGAAAAAAAAAAAAAGACCAATATTTTCTTTACAAAAAGAAAGAAAAGAAAAACTAAACTAAGCATGCAATTCAATGAAGCAATTGCACTCCAGGGCATTTACTGCAATGAAATAAAGATTTTCAAACACAGAGAGTACACAAGTGTTTTGCAACAGTGTAGTGGGTTAAATAGTGGCTCCTAAAGACCTACTTTCAAGTCCTAATTCTTGGGACCTATGAATGTTACTTTATTTGGAGAATAGTTCTTTGCATACGTAATCAAGAGCTTTGAGACTATAAGACTATGCTGGGTTATCCAAGTATGCCACAAATCAGGACACAAGCATCCTTACCAGAGATATACGGAGACATTTGATGTAAGGGACAGAGGCCAAGTCTAGAGTGATATGGCTACAAAATGAACAGAACAAAGAATGGCTTGTCATTTCAGCTCTATGTTTCAGTGTGACTCTCCAACATTCACACCGTCGGCTTCTAAGGACAGTGAGAATATGATTCTGTTGTTGTAAACTCAGATTTGTGGTCATATGGTTTGGCATTCAAGGGAAATTAATTTACTCACAAATAGCTAAATGAAACACCCAAGATATTCTCCATGGGTGAACTTGAACTTTTGCAATTACAGCATGGAATGCTACCCAACAACAAAACAGAAAGTTCTGCTGATGTCCACAAAAACTGGATGACTCTCCAGAGAACCATACAGAGTTAAAACCAAACCAACCAACCTATAACAAAAGCCTAGGCTCCGAAGAGTATTTTATGCCATATACCATTCTTGACCTGGCAACAATATTTGAATGAAAGACAGATTAGTCTTTCCATGGCTAGATTGAAAAGAGACAGCATGGGGGTTAGTATGGCTTAAAGACAACATTGGGGCCAGAGAGATGACTCAGTGGCTAAAAGCACTTCTCATATAAGTTGAAGGCTTGAGTTTGAGTCCCCAGAACCAGTACAAAAGCCAGATGCATAATGTGAGCACATTCAATCCCAGCATTTGTACACAGAGATTGGTGGGGAAAGGGGCGCAGAGTCAAAAGAATCCCTGGTAGGTCTTCTGCTAGCTACATTAGTGTTCTAGCATAAAAACAACAGACACCTTGTCTCAAGCAAATAGAGGGCAAATACTGAACCTGAGGTTGTCCTCTAGCTTCTACTTGTGCCAGGGTAGGTGCACTCACATTTACAGACATGAGTGTGGATACACACCCAGAGTAACCCAGGAATCCTTGGTAATGCACTTGTTTAGTACCCATTTTTACTGTTTCAATGTCACTATCTGCGTTGTGACACATGTACTACAATTTTCCAGGATGTTAGTATTGGCAGAAACTGGATAAAAACATTCACAGTAACCTCTTCATGTTGTTTCTTACTCTTGTCTGTGAATCTACATTTAGCTAAAAAAAAAAAATTAATTGATCACCTAGGGGCACTAAAAACTAAAAATAAAAAGTAACAAAAATCAAAAAGTCAAGGTAGAAGGAATCTGTAAGCAATTTCAATACGCCAATCACCCTGAAACAAAATTCAGTGAATTATAAATTGGTTGTAGCTCTCCGAATGAAGTGTTTCATCTCGTCTCTTACAGGTGAAGCATTTTTTTTACCATCTTCTTCTCCTCTATTGTTCTTCTTTAATTAACTACAAAATTAAAAACAAACCTGCTAGCATGCTGCCTGTTATGACATCTACCTTCACTAACTGCTTCAGACACAGTTCTATAACTGACCATTCTTTCTCTTCTCAGTAATATGGTTAACTTTCATTTTCATAATGAGTTGGAAAACTCTCAGTGCTCAGGGCATTTTCAAACACCATGACACCATGCTCACTCAAGTTACACTTACTCTCTATATGCCCTTAGCCAGTGAGCACGGTTGTCTTTGTATTTCCTGTCTGACTGCTAGTTTCCATGACACCACTAATTCACACATTACTTGTTCTAAGTTACAACAGTATCTCATATTTGAAGCACAAGTACCTTGGTAAACATTTTGATTCTTTCAGTACTTCTATATTTGTATTTTTCATAACATAAATTCCAACCATTAACTTCAAATCTGGTTCACAATCTCTCCCTTCATAATGTATCATGAAAATTTAGGCACTTTAGTATAAATCCCAGATACCACCATCTCCCACTTTTGTTGGAGGTTCCAACTCAGTAATTAAGGCTTTCTGAATGCAAAAGCTTCCCCTCCATAGTTCTAAGTGTGTTGTATGTAAGATCTGCATGTCTAGCCTAATGTGAGGTTTCATCCTGGGTCCTCCTACATCTGAAATCTTTTCAGATACATTTTCATACTTGATTTGGAAAGCTAATTAATTCACACACAGTCTTTTCTTTTGAGACGGGATCTCTGCTGCTTGGGCTCATCTGGAACTCACGATCCTCTTGTCTCAAGCTCAAATTGCTGGGATTATCTGCATATACTATCACTTCTAACATACACAACACACATTCATAGGGATGCTGGGATTATCCGCGTATGCTATCACTTCTAACACACACAACACACATTCATAGGGATGTATTTTATTCATACACACTTACACTCAGGCAACTGTTCTTCATTTTCTTGGAACAATGTTTGTGAAAGGCAAAATGACCTTTTGGGACCATTTTCCCCATAGTTTTAAGTCATAATAAAAGTGTACCTGATTATAAATAAAATTAAGGGAAAGAGTGACCTAAAGAATATAATTAATTTGCCATATATGACATTACAGACATATTACAGTTTTTGCCTGTATATTCTATCTCCTATTTGCTCCCAAAATCCATTGCTCACTTCAATCTACTCTGCCTGTGCCATTTAAACTATGTCCCTTTAAAGATATGCCATGGGGATTTCACTAAGTATGGGAAGAGGGGGAAGGACAACTTAGGACCCTGAACACAGGGTTCTGGAATTTTATTCTGAAAAAAAAAAATCTACCTCTCTGTGAAATTTTCTTCCACTAGCCTGGAAGAGAATGCATCATGCCCCTGCTGAAATTGTACAGTACTTGCTTTCTAATCCTGCTGTGATTATGAAGTATCTCTATCATAAAGATTTGTCATCATGGGGCCCTTATTGTAGTGTAAGCACTTTAAAGATAATGCTGTGCCTTTGTATCTGTCCTTAATAAAATAGTTAATGCTTCAAAAAAGTTATCTAGCTCCCAGATTAAGAAACAAAACATTAAAGACATTACGGAAATCTAAACATCTCCTGCAACCTAACCCCTCCCCCCCAGCATAAGTACCTGCTATTCTACACCTAACATATGTTTTTATACTTCATTATATATATGCATTCATAACTTAACATTAATGACTCCATGCTTACATATTACTCTAGTTTGTTAACAGTTTGCTTTGCTCTATATTGTTTATTATATGCTCATGTTGATGTAAAACATAGTTCACTTATTAACCAACTATGTAATATCTTCTGGTACTAATCATTCATAGGATATTTGTCAATTCCTTCGTTTGTATATATTTGTTTGCAATTACTAATTCTTACAACAATGTACCTAACTCTCCCACGTCTCTGCACACATATATGAGAATGGCTGAAAGTGTATTCACTCTATTATAGGGCATGAGCATTTTTGCCTTCAATATGATTTCTCAGTCTCTGGCTATATTTTTCTGTTTATACATGTGATGGCTGACATTGTCAACTTGACTAGATCGAGAATCACTAATGAGATAAGTCTCTGGGCAGGCATGTTGGTGAGTGATTTCTCTAGCTTAGATTAATTGTAGCGGAAAAACCCATTCTAATTTTTGGTGGCACCATTCCCTGGGCTGGGATCCTGGACTGAATGAAAAGGAGAAAGGGAGCTGAGTCTGAGTGCCATTGCTCCTTACCTCCCACCTGCAGACACAAGGGAGCAGCCACCTCTAGCTCCTGCAGCCACACCTTCCCTGCCATGATTGACGGCACTTTTTGGAAGTGTGATCCAAACTACACTGTTTGCTTTTTACCAGTAATTTGTTTGTTTTTTTATTTTTTGTTTTGTTTTGCTATAGCAACAATACAAGTAACAATACTATCTTCCAATAAAAAGAAAAAATTTAAAAATTTATAGGAACATAAGTAGAATTATAGTTCTTTTTTGTGTTTTTGCTTTTGTTTCTTTTTTGAGACAAGCTCTTGTTATATAGCTCTGGTTGGCTTGGTTTTCTAATTATTCTTGAATACATTTGAAAAAAAAATTAGTTTTCTAGGAAATTGTCCCAGCTGAGGTTTTCAATTTATTGGCATGAAGTAATTATGCCCACTGAGGATGCTTTTTAGCTCAACAATTAGATTCATGTAACTATTACAGGCATATGTGGCATAAAGGTCAGGATACACAGCTGCAGAGTATGTGAGTATGTTGACACAGCAATAGCAGGCCTTTCTCTTGAGTAGGAGTAGCCATCCAATGGTGCTTATCTGATCATAACTGCTAAGAAGCTAATCTCAGACGTGAGAGAACAAAATCACACTGGGTGCATGCAGCAGTCACTGATACATCCTGGAATAATTCTGCAGGCATGGCTTCTGGTCACTGCTCTTTGGGAAGTTTAAAGGTATAATTTCTGTCCATTTATAATCTTATTTCTAGTCTCCCAGCTTAATGCAATTTACTCAGAAAATGTCACTGTTAACACAGCACTGGCACTTGATAAACACAATTCACATACAGACAGCAGATCCCTGGGAGTAAAACTGAGTTAGGTAAGTTATATTCTCTTATATTTTAAAATCATTAATCATAGGTATCTCCCTTTGCCTTTGTGACTACTAATTGTGGATTTCTTTCTATAAGTTTTGCCTCATGTTTGTCTATTGTATTAATGATTTAAAGAGTAACCTTCTATTTTGGTATTTTAATTCAACAGTTTGTGTATTTTATTTGTTTTGACTTTCTTTAGGTTTGCTTTTTTCAAGCATTTAGCTATATAGTTTCCTCTAAATACAACTTCTTAACTTTATAAGGTTTGAAATTATATATTAATTTTGTTCTATTTTACATATTTTAAAAATTCTATTATAATTTTATTTTTATCTTTTGAGTTTAGAAAAGTGTTTTGAAAATTCCCATGCCTAAGGATGTTTGGGGTAATCCTTTTATTCCTAATTTTACTGTATTGTAGTCAAAGGTTAGTATGGAAATGCCCCTTTAAAAACATTTGTTGAGATCTTCCTTGTGTCCTGGCATATACCATGTTCTTGTAAATACTATACATTTATTTGAAAAGTGTGGCTTCCGGTGGGGAATTCCCAGCCTGGTCCAGTATCAGGCCAGGAATGCATTCTTCTCCTCTGAAAGGTCCAGGTAGAAAAGGGTCGAGCCAGGCCAGGCGGCTGGGTAGGAGAGGCAGCAGAAGCTCAGCACTTCTCAGCAGGCTTCAGAGGCCACTACTGGGGTGACCCGTGGCAGTGACTGAGATATGGGGTGACCCGTGGCAGTGACTGAGATATGAACCTAGGTAGGCCGCCAGTGGCAGCAAGGCAGAGGCTGGTGCACTGTATGCTTAGAGATGAGCCCTGGCTGCTAGCAGTAGGAGCCTATCTAGGCAGAGGTGACCATGCAGGAGCCTGGGGCCCCGTGGAAGCCTAGCCAGCCAGGCAATCAGCAGGGGAAGCAAACTCTTCATGGAAGGAAGAGTGTTTCCTCCCCAACCCCAAAATAGATAGCCAGACTCAGACAGACATATTGGAGGCATGGAGAAAGAAAGGGAGAGAAAGAGTTTATTTAGGGAATCAGAGGCTTTATATACCTTTGGGCAGTGGGGAGGGGTTTTGGAGGTGAATGTGTTTGATTCACTGGGTGTAGTAACCCATGGGCAGTGGTGTGGGAGAAAAACTCCAGGTAGGCTAGAGGCATTGACAAATGTCATTGGCTGAAAGTCAAGGCACCAACAGACTCATTAGCATGGGCAAGTACTTTCAGAAATCTCTAGGTGTTTGTAGGGCTATGTCACACATCTTAGAGGATCAGAGGTTTCCTCAGATCAGACAGAAGACTTTGGTTTTTCCATTGGAAAAAAGGAGTCCATCATTCTAGCACCAAGCTCAGGAGCTCTCCAGTGATGCCAGACTTCTACCATATCTCCCACAGAAAAGCACATGTTAACTAATAGGATTAACTGTGCCACACCTATCTTTAAGATCACTTGGTAAAAAGTATCTTGTTCAAACCCTTTTACTTTTCTAATAATTTGTATTCTTGAGTAGTTCTTCAGAGAATGTTGCTGGGACCCGTGCCCAGGACTTGTGGGGATGAGCTGGTGCAGAGTCAACAACCCAGACTCCAGGGGTCTGGTAAGTGGCAAAAGCAGACCCATTTATTTCAGGAACAGGATGCCCCCTTTATATGCTCTCTGCCCAGGATGCCAATGGTTCCTGAATTGCAGGCTGCTGCTGCAGCTCTTCCTCATTGGCTCACGTCTCATTACCCGGTGTGACATCATCAGTCTCCAGGCAGGTTCAGGCCGGTCTCAGGATGGCTACCTGTGGAAGCCCAGCCACGCATGTCTGCTCTTTAGTAGCAGGTCTTAATTCTCCTACAGGAGAGGGTTTAATTTGCTTATTAGGATAGCAGAATTGCAATTTTACTCTCAAACTGCTGTCAATTTTTGTTGTATTAGTTTATAGCTTTGTTAACAAGTATATGAATGTTTTGTGTGTAACTTTTAGAAATTTTCATTTTGTAATTTGTAGTCTTACTTTTCTTTAATAAAGCCTTCGTCTTCAACAATATTGGATTTAAAATAAACACATATTAATTTTATTATTAGCATTTGCCTCAAACTTTTTAAATCTCTAAATTTCTCTGCATCCTGGTATTATAAGCACACCCCTTTATAAACGAAACTTGGATTTTTTTTTTAAATTGCATTATTTTTTAACCTGGTAAAATTAGAAATTTACATATGTATATATTTGTAATAAATTTTATAACACTTATTTATATGTGTATTTGTCTAGGTGTGTGTTCCTATGTGGATAGGCAACTGACATTTTATCAACTGAAATGAAAAATATTCTTATTTGAATATTTCTCTATCATTTTTTATACTTATGAATTTTATTTTGCTTCCTTTGGTAAATTTTTAAAAAGTATGACAATGTGGGTTTTAGTTTTTAAAAGTTGCTTATATTAAATATTGTGGGACTAAAATAGAATGTGTGTAAAATAGATGTAAGGTACCTAGTTTGACTCTACTAGTATGATTAATTACAATAATCAGGTTTATCGGCATAAAAATTTCACATGAAGGTTTATTCTATGGATAATGGTTTATAATTTCAATAGTCTTGGCTAAAATAGTATCAACTCTGACATTGCTGGGAATCTGAATGTTGCAGCAGCCTACGCGATCCCCTGGCTTTTACAATCTTTCATCTGTTCCCTACTAGAGAGGCATTTTAGCTGCATAAGCTGAAGAAGGACAACAATAGACCCGCTAAAGGAGCTGAGAAAGCCCACTAGGCCTCAGTCTTACAACTAAGGAATGCTGGGAGTGGAAGAAATAGTCTTCCCATGGAAAAACACACCAATTGGCTATCCAATACCAAATGATCAGCCCTGAAAACATACCAGTAACCATACAGACTGAGCAGGGTAATTTAGGTATTTAAGAATATATATATATATACATATATATATATATATATATTCCTATCTATGTAATATCAGTTAATGAAAAAAGAGGTCATGAATTTGAAAGAGAGGAAGGAGGAGTATATGGGAGGCTTGGATGAAGGAAATAAAGAGAGTAAAATAGAATATTATAATCTCAGAAGAAATAAATAATGTAAGACTAGTATCAGTTTTATACAATCTAACATCTCATTTAATAAATCCATTCTTAGTACAGACTATAAGTAAGTTTGCTATGAAAATGTCTTTATGACAGTTTTATTATTGAGTAATAGGTTAGGCAGAACCACCTATCATCCAGAGATTGAGGAAGTCAAAGTTAAAAGTAATTTACTCTAAAATTTTGGTATTTACAAACTTTGGGGGGGCCTGGGAAGATAGCTTAGTGAGTAAAGGGCTTGTCAATGTAAGAATGAACACCTGTGTTTAGATAGTCAGCATCCATATATTAACTCGGGCATGATGGAACATGTTTGTGACTCTTGGGGTGAAGTTAGGGCAGAGGCAGGCAGATTCCTGAACATTGGCTACCTGAATCAATTGGCTCTTGGTTTATTTAGTAAGAGGCCCTGTCTCAAAAACATAAGGTCAAGAGTAACTGTGGAACTGGATGTCAACCTCTGGCTTCTACATGCATATACACACATGTTCAAGGGCATCCACAGAGAACATACACATAGACACACACAGACATAGAGGAAAGGACAAAACAAAAGAGCCAACCAAGCCAAACCAAACAAAGCCAACAATAACTGTCTGGGGAACTCTAAGTCATGTGATCATTAAACATCTCTCTTTCATTCTCCCTTGGTTTCCCTCTGGAGTCCCTATTAGCTGTATATCACACTTGGCTTCATGTTCTTTCTCTGGAATTCTGTACTGTCTTCAGGATAATTTTCTTAGATTGATATTCCAATTGCTAATTTGCACATTGCTGCTGTATTTTTCAGCTTAAGATATTCTCTGATGCCAGATGTGGTGTCACACACCTTTAATCCCAGCACTTGGGAGGCAGAGGCTGGCAGATCTCTGTGAGTTCAAGGCTAGTCTGGTTTACAGAGTGAGTCCAGGACAGCCAGGGCTGATACACAAAGAAACTTTGTCTTGAAAAAACAAACAAACAAACAAAAGATACTCTCTGACTTGTAGTGTTTAAAAAGTATTTTTATACTTTCCTGTTTATATTCTCTTTCCCCTATCTTTATCAGAGGCTAATTCTGGTGTGAACTCGGATCTGCTAACTCTTGTCCATTTCAGCTATTTCCTTGACTATTTTCTGACTTGTAGAACTTAAGGTCATGCTACATGGTGTATTTTCTGAAGGAGTGTAGTGGAGCCTGAGATGAGGGCCCATGCTTTACAACACTTTTCATCTTAGTTCTGCAGGGGGCATCAGGAGCACTAGTGCTTTCTCTGTTACTCCCTTCATGTTGCTTCTCAACAGACACACAGACAGGAGTTCACATGGAAACCTTAAATCTCTAAAAGGCCATGCTTATGATGATTAGAAATTCTTGGGGGGGAAGCTGTCTCTCTTCCTATTTAGTCACAAAGCCCAGGATGAGGGAAGGAAACATCCTTTCAGCTTGTGCTTGCTGGAGAGCAGACTCTAAAAATCCTAGTCATTACATAATGCTGCCAGGGCTGTTGCTTAAGGCTACTGATGCAGTTTCAACTATTCTGACCATAGAGGCTCCAAATCTTGAGTCCCAGTCCTAGCTGGAGGTTCAGTTTATGTCCATGGGCCAGAAAACCTCCCCACCTTCCTTCCCAAGGTAGTCAACATCGCTACCATGCTTACCGCTCTATTTTCAAATACGTTTCCATTTTTTAGGTATTGGAAAATTTTCCTTAGTTTCTCAGATGCACAGGTATTCACCCAAAACAATAACATTTCATTTTGCTTCCATTTCTATATGTTGAACAGTGGGAGACTTTTTAAGTTAATACAAGTTCTCTAACCAAGAATTTTCTTACAAAACTTTTATTCTTCACATAGCCCCTAGCTCACCTGTCAGAAAGAAATATATAATGGATGTGATGAGTGATTGATTGAATAAATTATACTTCTTTTCCTCATTTATTCATTTTTCTCAAGCTTTTATTTCACAGATCATTCATTATAAATTTGTGGAGTTCATATTTTATGTACTTCATTTAAATGAACATGATTTTCTTACATTGACTCCTATACTACTCATGGCAATTCTGCATCCAGATCTTTCTCTTTACTCCAAGTATATCTACCAAGCATCTTTCTTACCATTATATTCTTCCTATGTCCTTTTATTGCCAAGGGCTTTTCAAAGATCTTATTTTGGTTCACATCCTCTTTAAACTCTTTTGTTCTGTGAGTAGTTCTACATTAAGGTCTATTGCATGTTCTACTAAATAAGGCAGTATGGAATGACATCAACATATAAGATTATTCCTAATTATTTGCTGTTGTTACAGTTTGTTTCATTTTAAATAGTCTATCAACTTGAAGATTTATATAAGTATAAGAAAATACAGAAATTGTGTCATATATACCTCTTTTTATATATACCATTTCTACCATGTTCACATGTGTTAGGAGCATTTATGTATTTACAGAAATATATGTAATCCAATTATGCAATAATTTTCTTAGTCATACAAAATTATAGTCATATGAAGCTTCTCTCTCTTATTGTCTGCCTTCAGCAAAATCCTAAAAAACCTAGTATAATGTCAAGAGCCCAGTGGACATTTAATAAATATTCATTTGTGACAGTCATGCTGATCTCACACAGAGCTTTTGAAGGTGATTTTGAGAAATCATCAGCTATTCTTTGCCATAGATTTAAAAAACCTTCCCCTAGAAATGATTGCCTTTCAGCCACAGAAGAAATAAAAATAAAGCAAAACCAAGAGGAAGCCTTTTCTCATTTTTAAACTAATGCTCTTGTGTCATATAGTATCTGGAACCATGAACATTTTAGATAAATGTTACAGTGTGGGAACCCAATTTAGTGACATAAAATTATATGAAGACTTGTTTGTAAAATTATATATTTTTCCTGAAAATTTGGTGGTATACACTGAAAAATTAGAATGGAAGACACAAGCCCTCCACAGTCAGCTGATCAGCAATGCTAATGAGCCCACCACACAGTCATATAATTAGAAAGAGTTTTACTCACAGTGATGTTGAGGTTACAGGGTTAGAACCGTTTCCATTTCAAAAGAAGGGATAACCTAGGTAACTATGGTGGGGAAATGTAAATCATCTAATTTTAGCTCTTGAAAATATCAAGATTTATTTAAATAAAAACAACTTCTACCTTTCCTTGTGAAAAGGAAGGTGCATTAGATGAGTGCATTCATTTTCAGCTAAGGGAGATTTTAAAAGGAGAAAGCAGACCCTCAACAGGCAGCCCAGCTAAAGAGTCTTATGCAAGCAAGAGGGAATTAGTGCGACTAGGTTATCACCTCACTGCTCACTTAGGAGACAATGCTTCTTGATTAGAAGTGAAAGCCATCAAGATACTCACTCCTTCCCTAGAAATGGGAAGCTGCAGAGGCAGATGGGGGCTTGTGGAGGGGGGAGGAAAAGGGAAGGCAGTCAGGCTCAGTTATGATGCTCGTAAGAAACCGTTGTCTCTATGCAGTCCTGTCAGTATTCCTTCTTGGTATCCTTTCTCAGCTCTAATGATGTACAAAACATCCTTGAGTTTAGTGGCTGGTAATTAACTCAGACATGCAGATGTCTTTACTTTCAGTGTAGGACAGTAGTCGGCGTCCACTTATGTTAGCAGGCAATACCACTATCTGATAGTCTAGATGTAAATATATTTATCATTTAGGGATAATCTATTTTATCACTAACAAAATTTATAACAATTGGAAATTCATGGTACTTTGTGGTGGATAAAGATGTGTTGTTATTCTGTTTTAGTGTAAGAATCTGGATCATTTATTGTGAGTCTTGTGATTATATTTGAATCTTATATACGTCTTGAAATGAAAGGCATTTTCATAAATCCTAGCATTATGTAAGAAAATGTCAACTGCAGCTTTAAATAACATTCTTGCAGACAAAAGGAAGCCCAACACATCTGTATGTGCTCTTTAAATGACAGGAAGAGCTCTCTCTCTCCCTCTCTCTCTCTCTCTCTCACACACACACACATACATACACCTCCTTAGAGAGCTATTTCTATTTTCATAATATAGTTAAGTTAGGATTACCTAAGGAAAAAATTTGAGAGGACATTTAACACTTCAATGGAGTTACCATAGGAATTACAATGAAGTAGGTCATACCAAATCTATCCTCAAATTACTAGAGATCCTACATAAGTCAGCAAACATTTCAAACACAATAGCCACCAACCCCTCCTGATTATTACAAGTATGTCTCTAGTATACTAAGAATAAGGAGGCTAAAGTTGAAATTCAGATTTCTGATTAGTCTTGCTAATAACTCAATCAAGATAGTTCATATCATCAAAGTTTAACATAAACATACTAACAGTAAAATAAAATTTTTATTTATCTCAGCCCATTATATAGATTCCAATTACAAAATAAAGGTTAAAAATCCTTCCCAAGAAATACAACTTTTGTTTGGCTTTGGTACCTGCATGTGAACTCATGTGTGGATGGGATGCGCAGAATGGATAGGAGAAAACAAATCAGGAATCGAAAAAGATGTGACTAATGTGAGACATTCTATTCCTCTACAATTTATGCAGACCACCTCTAACCATCTTTTCTCTATCTCTCTGCTAAAATCTACGCTAAGGAAGTTGAATGACTTTAAGTGGGAAAACAAACTTTTTTTTTTTTTACTTTATATATTTTTTCTATTTTTAAAAATGATACATACAATCTATTTTGGAAATAGTCTTTCCCTGGCTTGTCATGCCTATACATAAAATTTAAGGTGAATGTCATGTTTTAGTTTATTTATAAACAATGAAAGTATGAAACACTAATACGCTTAGTCTAGAACCATACTAAAAACTTCAAGTTCCAAAGTGACAGGGACTTTCTTTTGCCAGGTCATTCTTGCAATGGGCTGGCTGTTGTGACACTCTTGGTGTCAGGCCTTTTGTTTGAGTGAAGGTACCTTCTCCTCCCCCCACCCCTTGAGAGCATGGCGGCCTGCTCACTTGAATTGCTATCTCAAAAACACTGCAGAAGTCCATGGAGCTAAGACAACTTCATATCATATGTCTTATTTACATGGCCCATCTTTGAATCAAGATATAGACAATGCAACACTTGTTCCAACAAACTCTAAGAAGGAAGTCACTCACTCTGGTGTTTCACCCTCAAAGGAGCTGGTCAATTAGTCTTGGCTCTTTGGATTGCTCAGACATTCACCAACAGGTAGGTTCTAACTTGTGGGTCATTTATTAAACTGTTCAAGTGAGCACCTTAAAGCTTTTATTCAGATGGTGGGAAATGCACCTTCTTCCTTCCCGTTAGTGAGATGGCAGACCAGTCAGTAAGGCAGCAACTCTCTGTAAAACGTTCCCTCTCCTTACACAACAATCTCTCCTTTAAGAGTCTTGATATGACTGCTTAAGAATCATACAACTTGTTTTTTTCACACACCAAAGTGTGTCTTCTTATTTCACCTGGAAATCCTTTGTCTTGGGGCCTCTGCCACAACAAACAGGTTGAGTTCCTTTTCAGAATCCTGTTACTGGTGATGTTAAAATGGAAACCACCCAGATGTCCTTAACCTGAAATTTTTTACCAAAGCCAAGTCTTCAAGAGTCATGTGAACACAGACTATCCTTCAACAGTCACGTGAACATAGACTATTTAAAACATTTTAATATCTAATTTCAAGGAGGCCTTCCCACCCATCCCTGGCCCCTAAATTCACCCTTAAAGGCTAGGGCCCTTGGTTAAAATTATGATGGGTAAAATACATTGTTATTGCTATTGTTGATCATCTCTTTCGAAAAGGCAGTGGGCTCTTTCACCTTCTTCATTACAAATACGCCGATTTCATGCCTGGTTTCTACGTCTCTCTCTGTCTCTATCTGCCTCCCTGTCCCTCTTACCGGTCCTTTGTGTTCGTGAGTATAAAAAAATGATTATTTTTGCAGCTTTTGGCCTGAATGCTTGTCACTCCATTTGCTATAATTCAGTTTATCCTCTTCAGTTGCGGTCCTTGCTTCTTTCAAATCTCCATGCAGGCAAGCTTAGCTAATAAATTTTGATTAATATAGCCAAATACAAACTCCCACCTCAAGCCCCCTTTACTCAGAATACTATCATCAGACTAGCTAAAGAGAGAAGGAAATAACAATAATGTCAGGAGGGAGGGATGGAGATGGGGTAAAATAGTAATAAAAATAATTACATAAAAATGCTAAAGATATCACATCTGTTTTTTGCTTAGTCCACTGCGCTTGGCAGTTCCAGATTTATGGCATTGTCCATGTTTTAGCAGATATGGAAATGGGAAAGGGAAGAGGGTGTTTATGGGTAATTATTAAATAGTGCAGGAAAAATAAGAGTCTTTATTACAGTGGTAAGGGAAAAAGAAACTCAGTGAAATTTCTTTCCACAGATTTGCCTTTGTGATCTGCAAGGTGCTCTTCCCCTGCTTACACTCTGTTGCCCTGGCAACACACTCCTGTAAAATAAAGATTATTAAAGCGCATATGATTATTTTGCTGCTGAGTGAATAAGACAAGCCGTTTCTGAAATGCCTTATCAGAGAAATTCAATTTTAGACCAAATTGTGTTTTTGCCTCCTTCTAGCTTTCGCTCCCTCCCCCCTACTTCAAATAAAACCATCATCTCCCAGTTACTGCACGACACTCTGTTACTTATTCACACCCTTGGTATTTTCAGCTTTCTTTTAATTTCATGAAAGCATTTCCTCCATTTTTGTTATTGTTCACTCTATTTTTCTAGCTGTCTACCATCTGTTTGCAAATCAAAATTAGAAAGTAATGTGGCTATGCTTTGATTTTATTATTTAGCAGTCATAAAAAATATCTGGTTCTGTACCAAACATAAATGCTTATATTATACACCAAATAAGTAATATTTCACTGAAGAATGGCGTAGGAAGCTAAGATGAGGCATGTGGTGCCACTTTAAAGGTTGCAAATAGGCTCCAGTCTTCCTAACAAGCCAAGCTTAGTGTCCTGTGTTCTCCCGCGTGACACCGTCCTACGGTGGTAACATTATAAAGATGGGCAGTTTTACAGCTGCGATGGCCGCCAGTTGCACCTTTGTTGCCTGGCATGTCTATATTTGCTACTAGTCCTCGAAGATATCAGAGGATTCTGAAGAGAGTGGAGATTATTTAATACTGAACTCCACAGGCTCCGTTGATATTATCCCGATGAGATAGCAAATGCGACTTTGCTAGACCTACCATGTGATTTTCCTAGAAGCTGTACCTTTGAGTCTGTTCAGGGTTCAAGCAAAAGTCAGTAACAATAGAAAAAAATAAGAAAAGGGAAAAGGAAAGAAAGAAAGGAAGGAAGGAAGGAAGGAAGAAAGGAAGGAAGGAAGGAAGGAAGGAAGGAAGGAAGGAAGGAAGGAAGGAAAGAAGGACGGAAGGAAGGAAGAAAAGAAGAAAGGAAGGAAGGAAGAAAAGAAGGAAGGAAGGGAGAAAGAAGAAATTGGTACCCATAAACTTAGATCATTTCCATGCTGCATGAAAAAAAGAGATCATTTAAATTTTTTGATATAAGAATTAAATCAGCTTTGAAGTAGAGGTGGGGATGATGGAACTTGTTCAGAAAAAGACAAGACTCCGATCGAGGCTGCACAGGGTACATCCTTAGTCTGTCTGTGAGGAGCGGTGAGAGACATGGGTGCACAGGAATAGCACCAGGAAAACCTGTCTTCTGCGTTGCCAGGCAGTGGACAGTTGACACGGATGACACTGTCTTCATCCAGTGTTTATGAGACACGCTCCTACTTCTATAAGGCACTGGCACGTAACTGGATACTGCCATGTCTCACAATACACATATCCATGCAAATACACTTGCAGTAGTGTACAATGTTGATATTCTAGTACCACATAATTATTAATCTTCATTTTGTTAGTATTCCTTTTCAAGTTTCACTCAGAACTACCATCATTAAAGTAAGCAAGCAGGCCTTTAGCTTTTTATTTCACTACCTAGAATCTCTCCTCAACTGTAAGAAATAACATTGCTATTTAGCAAGTACTAGAAACTCCAATAAAAAGTAGAACACTGTGTCAGTTCTTCTGATGAAAAAGACCACACATCCTATTATTCACCACATCTTGGGTATGCTAAAGCCACCAAGGAACTAAGTCATGGCTGCAATTCACTCCCAGGACTGCCCAGAAGGTGTCACCACAGCCTCATTGGCTTAAAGGATTTGGGGACAAGTGGGGAGTAGAGAGCAAAGGAAGAAAAACAGACACAAAGAAAAAAGTGCTCATGTAGACAAAGGAAAACAAGACAATGCACCAGGCAATAACATCCCAGAGAAACCCAAACATTCACCCAACCTAACAGTGCGAATTGACTAGAGAAGAGTGTGCCTCCATTTGGTGCTAAAAGTGGAAAATGGAAGAATCAAAGTGGCAGCTACTCAATGTGGTAATTCTGTGGGAAGTAAACAGCAGGTGATGAATACTAAGCCTGGTTCAAGATCCCACCTAACCTGTTTCCCTCACTCTCACCTGTAGCTGTGTTTCCTGTGCCAGAATGAATAAAAGGGAAGGAACAGCTGGGAAGGTATGCCAGGAAGAGACAATATAGAGCATAGTCTTTTACTGAGGAACTGCACAAATTAACTCCAAATCACTGCCACCGTCAGACACGGAGAAGCTTCAAGGCACAAAACTTGCTTCTGCAGTCCATCTTGCTTTAGGTGGTATCTTCACTCATGTACTAGTAGCTAAAAGCCACCCTGTTTACAGTGCTACATTTTTAAATCTCTGCTCTTCCCCCCTGTAGTTTAATTAAAAGACAATGAACCTTTTAAAGTAGTCAAATGGAAAAAATAAAATTGCACCATTCTATCAAAGCTAAAGAACATGAGAGGAATTCAAAATAACACACTTGGTATTTTATTACACTGTAGTCCGTCCGTCCGTCCGTCCGTCCCCCGTGCCATTCTTGGAATAGCTATTTGAAACCAGAAAGGTGGGTCAACTTCAGACTGATAAATAGTCAAAATTAAAAACAAGCAAGCAAGTAAAAGCAGCCACATAAGATCACGTAGTTTCTAGATCATTGCATGTGATATTTAATTTCTAAAACGTTACTATACATCTGAATTGGCCTTATGTGTTAACTTACAAAAGTCTAAAATTAGCCTTTTGATTTAATATATTCTCAGTTTTAGAGTAAATGACATATAGCAAGATAAATATAATACAATGTTATTGGATGATAGGTAGGCATGAATGCTTAGCCTTCTTCTAATTCCACAGCCTAAATCTATTAATTTTGGCAAAGGGCACCAAGATACATCCATGCAATTTGAAATGTTTCATGGGAGTCTTTAAACATGAAGATCTTGTCTATTCTTTGTGGACATTAAAATACTTCATCTCTAAGATCCCTTCATAGCAAATTGTAAGCTGTTCTGTTTTATGTGCTCTGACAGAATGAAGGGCTGAGCTGGCCCTAGAGGGAGGGGATACATAGTCTGAGTAGTTCAAACTTGAGATTTCCAATAAACCATCTCCTGCAATTACAAGAAGGGTATGGCAGCATGTCATTAGATAGTTGCAGGCCACTAAGAACTACTTCTTTCTCCTTGCCTTAATGCAGCACTAAAACACTAACTAGAATCATTCTTCTTCAGTGAGTCCCTCCAGATGAACACTGAGGTTCTTAGGGCCATCTAGTAAAGCACTGCATGGTATATCTTAATTCTGATATCTCCTATCTTCATCCTTGATTTTTTTACAGACTCAAATATGTGAAATACTGTTGCCCACTCATTATTATTCATTATACTTAAGTTCAACTTTCTATGACTGGTTGAGAAATTCCACTTTAATTTTTATTTCTGATCTAGTAATCTCCACAAAGGAAATACTCATTGAATAACAACTGTTGTTTATAGATATCTATTATGGAAATCCTACTTTTAAAGTGTTATAAGATGACAATAATTCAATTAATGTCAACACTTATTTTTCTAGAACTAGGTTTGTATTCTTTTCTTTGATAACAAAATATATTTTCCTTTAGAACATACTATTATAATAGCTTATCTTAATTTTTAAGTTATCCACTTCCCTGAAGACTAGATTTCATGACACCAGAAGGCACCTGCAAGTTTCCAAAGAAGGGAAGCAACTAATAGTCTTACTCTGCTATCATAACTATGAACTAAAACAATGCCGACATGGCATGATATCCTTAAGGTTGCAATAGTGGCACTCATATCTTGGTGGTAACCAACAGCTCTCTAATTGGACTTGAGAGCCTCTCAACAAGAGAGAAATTGTGCCTGGTACTAGAAACCTAGTCAGCTACCTGAGGCTAGTAAGTCACAGAGCTTAGAGGAGAACCTAAAAACCACCACTTTATTAAACCAGAATAATCAATAAGTACATTCTAAATATTTATCCTTATATCCATATATTAGTTTCATCTCTCATCAAAGAAACATTTTCTTGCAACAGTCAGAGATCATTGCAGAAAATCACAACTAATCAAAATGCAGAGAACAAGTGAACATGCGGTGCCCAGCCCCACTGGTACATCTACAATACAACTCCTGGACAGAATTCATAAGGGAAGAGGAGTGGAAAGATTATTAAAAGCCAGAGGAACAAAAAGTTTGCTGTGAAATTTTGTCTACTAGAAATATCAGAGAGGATACACCCAGGAATTTTCATCAGCATGGATGCCTAAATGAGACTTGTCAAAGGACAACATCAATAGACATACTACCATGGAAGGGGAGCTCTCATGGGGCCTCAACCCCAGTCAAAGAAGTACAGTTAACCAAGGAATGATGAGAGTGAGAGAAATAGTCTTCTCTAGGGAAGAGCTCATAGATCAGTTATTCAATACTAAGTGTTCATCTCTGAAATCAGGTACACACAAGTAACACTATGCAGACTGAACAGGTTGTATTTATATATTTAGTAATGTGCAGACATATATATGTGGATCAAAACAACTAAAGAAACAGAGGCCATGTATTTGGGAGAGAACAAGAGGGGTACATAGGAATGGTTGGAATGCAGAAAGGGAAGGGGGAATGATGTAATTATGTTTTAAGTTCAATAAATAGATAAATAAATAAAATTTTCTCCAAGTTGCAGTCATAAATATAACTGTGTATGTAACCTTATGGAATTAGAGTAATGAAATGAAAATGTGGTAAGCAATGTCAACAAAAATTAGAAATTATCATGGACAATTCTACTACATCAGGGAATATTATTGAAATATATTCTGAAATCTTTATACTACAATAAGCAATAGTTGGAGCTCTGAGGTAATACCAAAACCATTTAGTCTCTTCACTTCTATAATTTCTTATTTTACTATCACTTCTATAATTTATTATTACTTAGTACTTAAATATCATTAAAATTATACTAGTTTGTGAAATTAGGTAAGAAAATAGAAACCTTGTTAACAATTAAAATAGAAAAGTATTTTTAAAACTGAAAGCAGAAGTTTTGAAGTCAGACAGTCAACATTTGTAATGGTTGGTGTTCTCTGTAGATTCAAACTGCCTAGGAGACACACTTGTGTGTTTGTCTATAGGAGTGTTTCCAGAGAGCTTTAATTGAGACTCATCCCTGAATGTGAGCAGTACTATTCCATGGACTCACATCCTGGACTGAATAAAAAGGGAAAAGTGAGATTATAACTATCTAGTCTTCAACCACATCAGAGACCTGAGAAGGATAAATATATCTGAAAAAAACAGGAAGTGCAGAGCAAGAGTCTCACAGATAGTTTTAAGTTGTTTAGGAATTGAAAGGATGTTCTAGGTAAAAGATGTTTTTAAGTTGGTAATGCAAGTTAGGTTAGAAACCAAGTTAGGTATAGAATTTTAACTCATCAAGATAGATAGATAATAAAATATTATTATTAGTTGCAAAATACATATGGACTGGATAATGGGAATGTACATTATTCCTTATAATTTTCATACTTGTTGCCTAATTGTTCTTAATGTTTTATATTGTATTTATTGCTATAAGAAAAAGAGCTTTTTATTGGACTAAAAGGGGAGCTATTGGGGGGAAATATATCTTAAATTAAAAAAAAAGAGGATAGGAGGAAGAGGGGAAAGGGTAGGAGAGTGGGACTGGGAGGGGAGAAAGAAGGGGGATGTGATTGAGATGTAACTTAAAGAAATAAATAAATGTTGAAAAAAATAGTTTAAAAAAAAAGTGAGCTGAGGACCAGCATTTGACTGTGGATTTGATATGATCAGCTACCTCATGTTCCTGTTGCCATGCCTTGGGTGCCATGATGTACTATACTCTGAAACCATGGGCCAAAATAAATTTGTCCTTCATTGAGCTCCTTTAACAGATATTGTGCCACACATCAAAAAAAATGTAACTAATACTATAGGCTTACATACTTCTGGGGGTCAGAAACATAAATACACAACATTGTGCAGGTCTAAGGGCACTATATGCTGAACTCTAAAGGAAACCGGCAGTCAGGTTCTCATGTAATAAGAAAGATTAAATGGATTTCACAAAGATGGAGAGGTGGAGTAAAACTGTAGAGACTACACCTGGTGTAGTTTTCTTACTTAAAGGATATGGCCAAAGTTGAATTTGACAAGGCCTTGCTATTACTCTGGACTGAAGACACAACTGCCATCCCAAGACATGCAGTTTTACTGAAGGCAACTAGACACGGTTCATTGAAAGACACTTTGTGAACTCACTGCCTATACCCACTTGGGAGGGCTCTCAGTCTACTGCCTCAGGTTACAGCATCTAGATCTCTATCTGGAGCAGTAAAGCAGTTCTGAACTATTGCATGCAGCCTGAGCAGGTGAATTGCTCTGACCCAAAGAACTTCTGACTAAAAGGCACAGGGTGATCTTGAAATCTCCCCTGCAGAGGAGAGCGTGGAAGGACCACAAGCACAGTCTTGATACTCTTGCTACAGGGGAACTGCCAGAAGCCATGTAAGTGGAGGCTAGCTACACTGGAGCAGTGATTCTGGCAGGGAAAAGGGCAGCTGAGCTTCCCTGAATCCAAACACTGTGGACAGGGTGTGAGTTCCACCTCAGATCTCCCTGACTGCACCTGCCTTGCCCCTCAGCTGAATACTCAGGCTACAACACAGAGAGCTCTGACTCGGGAGCAGTGAAACAATCCCGGACCATTGCTCATTTCCTGGGTGACATGGGCTGCACCAAATCACAGTGCTTCTGGCTAGTAGATGCACATTGAACCTGAGAACCCCCTGAGAGCAGCTTGGCAGGACCACAATCACAGTCCCAACACATAAGCTGCAGGGGAACTATAGCTCCAGCCAACAGTCTGTGGCCTGCCAACCTGCACCGTCATCACTACGAATACCAGAAGGATCTCGGGAACCTGCAGGAACACATCCCACCACAACCTCTGACCTGAGTCCCCAATTGGGACACAACAGGAAGGGTGAGCTCTGGGAGACACACTGAGAACAAGCCTCCACACAAGGCCCCATCCAGTCTGTGGAGAGCTATAGATCACCAAGCTATATGGTGTCAACACCAAAGTGATCTTCTTGGCACCAAGCCCAGAAGGCACCAGGAACAAACAGCTAAGAACAACCAGATGGCTAAAGGTCAGCGAAAGAACAGATCTGACAAAAGTCAGGGAAATATGACTCCAACAAAATGCAGTAATGCTAGTACAACAAGCCTTCACCACTCCACCACAGCTTAAACACATGAGAATGAGGACAAATCTATACTTTGGAAAGTGATAGAGTCCTTACAAGGAGAAATTAAATCTCTGAAGGAATTCAAAGATTCCTCACTTTTACAAATGAAAGCAATGGAGAACACCTTTAGTGATCTCCAAGCCAAAGTGGCTCACCATGAATGGGAAAGAGACAAAGCAATGAAAGATTCAAAAGATTTGAAAGATTTGCAGACAAAGTCAAGTAAATTGGAGCAGGAAATGTCAAAAACAAATAAAATTGTTCAAGTTTGACATTGGAAGTGGAAGCAATAAAGAAAACACAAACAGAGGTAATCCTGGAAGTGGAAAATCAAGGGAAGAGAACAGGAAATACAGACATGAATATCAAAAATAGGACACAAGAGATGGAAGACTGAATCTCAGGCGTGGAAGATATGATTGAAGAAATCAGTAAAACAACCAAAGAAAATGAGAAATCTAAAAAAGTTCTCACCCACAACATCCAAAAAATCAAGGACTCAATGAAAAGACGGAACCTAACAATTATTGGCATGGAAGGAAGACTCTTGACTTCAAGGTCCAGGAAACACCTTCAACAAAATCATAGAAGGAAACTTCCCAAACCTAAAGAAAGAGATGCCAATAAAATTCAAAGAGGCATACAGACCACCAAACAGAATAGACCAGAAAATAAATAATAATTGAAACTCAAAATGTATAGAACAAAGAAAGAAAATTAAAAGCAGTAATAGAAAAAGGTCAGTAACATATAATGACAGAGCTATCAGAATTACACCTGACTTCTCAGAAACTTTAAAGGTCAGAAGGGCCTGGACAGATGTCCTACAAGCCCTGAGAGAACATAGGTGCCCAGCCAGACTACTATAACCAGCAAAACTCTCTATCAACATAGATGGAGAAAACAAGATATTCCATGGCAAAATCAAATTTAAACAGTATCTACCCACAAATCCAGCCCTACAGTAGATCCTAGAAGGAAAATTCCAACCAAGAGAAGATAACTACACCCAAGAAAACAGAGGAAGCAAAAAAATCCACTGCAGCTAAACCAAAAGAAACACACAACTACCACCTACATCAAAATAACAGGAAATAACAACCTTTGGTCATTAATATCCATCAACATCAATGGACTCAACTCCCCAGTAAAAAGACACAGGCTCACAGAATGGATCTGTAAACAAGACCCAACATTTTGCTGCATACAAGAAATACATTTCACTAACAAAGATAGATGCTACCTCAGAGTAAAGGGTTGAGAAAAGGTTTTCCAAGCTAATGGGCCCAGGAAGCAAGCTGGAGTAGCCATCCTAATATCAAATAAAATAGACTTTCAACTGAAGTTAATCAAAAATGATAGGGAAGGGAACTACATACTTGTTAAAGGAAAAATTCATCCAGATGACATCTCAATATTGAATATCTATGGCCCAAATACTTGGGCACACACATTTGTAAAAGAAACTCTTCTAAAGCTTAAATCACACATGGATCCCCGCACATTAGCAGTGGGAGACTTCAACACCTCACTCACAACAATGGACAGGTCATTGAGATAGAAACCAAACAGAGAAATAATGAGCCTAAAAGAAGTCATGAACCAAATGGACCTAACAGATTTCTACAGAACTTTTCACCCAAACAAAAAAGGATATACCCTCTTTTCAGCACCACATGGAACCTCCCTCAAAACACACCATATAGTTGGACACAAAGCAAGCCTCAACAGATACAAGAAAATTGAAATAACCCTTTGCATCTTTTCAGACCACCATGGAATAAAGCTCAGCTTCAACAACAACAGAAATAATAGAAAGCCTACACATGCATGGAAACTGAACAACTCTCTACTGAATGACCACTGGGTCAGGGAAGAAATAAAGAAGGAAATCAAAGCCTTCTTAAAATCCAAGGACAATGAAGGCACAACATACCCAAACCTATGGGACACAATGAAAGCAGTGCTACAAGGAAAGTTCATAGCACTAAGTGCCTTCAAAAAGAAAATTGTGACAGCTCATATTAGCGAATTAACAGCTGAACTGGAAGAACTGGAAAAAAAAGAGGCAAACATTCTCAAGAGGAGCAGAAGGCAGGAAATCATCAAACTTAGGGCTAAAATCAACAACTTAGAAAGAAAAAGAAAAATACAAAGAATCAATGAAAGCAAGAGTTGGTTCTTTGAGATAATCAACAAAATAGACAACCCCTTTGCCAAATTAACTAAAGGGTAGAGGGAAAAAACCCAAATCAACAAAATCAGAAATGAAAAGGGAGAAATAACAACAGACATTGAGGAAATCCAGAGAATCCTTAGGTCCTAGCTTAAAAATATGTACTCCACCAAATTTGAAAACCTAAGAAAAATGGAAAATTTTCTTGATAGATTCCACCTACCAAAGTTAAATCAAGATCAGGTAAATAGATTAAACAGCCCTATAACCCCTAAGGAAATAGAAACAGTCATTAAAAATTTCCCAACCGAAAAAGCCCAGGGCCAGATGGTTTCAGCACAAAATTCTACCAGACCTTCAAAGAAGAGCCAATACCAATACACTTCAAACTCTTCCACAAAATATAAACAGAAGGAACACTGTCAAACTCTTTCTATGAGGCCACAGTCATCCTAATTCCTAAACAACACAAAGACCCAACAAAGAAAGAGAACTTCAGACCAATTTCCCTCATGAACATAGGAGCAAAAATACTTAATAAAATACTGGCAAACCGGATCCAAGAACACATCGAAAGTATCACACACCATGATCAAGTAGGATTCATCCCAGGAATGCAGGGATGGATCAACATATGAAAATCCATCAACGTAATTCACCATATAAACAAGATGAAAGAAAAAAAACACACATGATCATCTTGCTAGATGCTGAAAAAACATTTGACAAAACCCCTTCATGCTAAAAGTCCTGGAGAGAATGGGCATACAAGGACCATACCTAGAAATAATAAAGGCAATATACAGCAAGCCAGTAACCAGCATCAAATTAAATGGAGAGACACTTGAAGCATTTCCTCTAAACTCAGGGACAAGATGATGATGTCCATTTTCGCCAAATCTCTTCAACATAGTACTTGGAGTTCTTGCTAGAGCAATATGACAACTAAAGGAGATCAAGGGGATACAAATTGGAAATGAAGAAGTCAAATTATCCCTATTTGTAGACGATATGATAGTATATGTAAGTGACCCCAATAATTCCACCAGAGAACTCTTACAACTGATAAACACCTTCAGCAAGGTGGCTGGATACAAAACTAATTCAAAAAAATCAGAAGCCCTTCTTTATACAAAAAATAAATGGGCTGAGAAAGAAATTAGGGAAACAACACCCTTCACAATAGCCACAAACAATATAAAATACCTGGGGGTAACTCTAACCAAGCAAGTGAAAGACCTGTATGACAAGAACTTCAAGTCCTTAAACAAAGAAATTGAAGAGGACATCAGAAGATGGAAAGATCTCCCATGTTCATGGATAGGTAGGTTCAACATAATAAAAATGGCCATCCTGCCAAAAGAAATATACAGATTCAATGCAATTCCTATCAAAATACCACCACAATTCCTTATAGGCCTAGAAAAGCAATTCTCAACTTCATATGGAATAACAAAACACCCAGAATAGCTAAATCAATCCTGTACAATAAAAACTATCTAGAGGCATCACCATCCCAGATTTCAAGGCAAAAGATACTGTCATTCGAACAAAACGGCAACCTACAGACAGGAAAAAAAAATCTTCACCAGCCCCACATCTGACAGAGGGCTAATATCCAAAATTTACAAAGAACTAAAGAAACTAAATGTCAAGAAACCAAATAATCCAATCAAAAAATGGGAAACAGAGCTAAACAGAGTCTTTACAAAGGAGGAATCCCTAATGGCTGAGAGACACTTGAAGAAATGCTCAGCATCCTTAATCATCAGAATCAAAAGCTCAAAGCACATGCTGGCAAGGTTGTGGAGAAAGGGGAACACTCCTCCATTGCTGGTGGGAGTGTAAGCTTGTACAACCACTGTGGAAATCAGTCTGGCAATATCTTAGAAAACTTGGAATAGCTCTACCTCAAGACCCAGCCATACCTCTTCTGGGTATACATCCAAATCATTCCTCACCAAATCACAAGGAAGTATTCTCATCTATGCTCATAGCAGCCTTATTTGTAATAGCTAGAAACTGGAAACAACCCAGATGTCCCTCAACTGAGGAATGGATAAAAAAAACTGTGGTACATCTACACAAAGGAATACTCCTCAGCCATCAGAAAGAACAAAATCATGCAATTTGTAGCCAAATGGATGGAACTAGAGAAGCTCATCCTGAATGAGCTAACCCAGACTCAGAAAGATGCACATGGCATCTATTCACTTATAATCGGATTTTAGCCATATGGTACAGGATAGCTATACTACAACCAATGTACAAAAGGGAACAGGGACATAGACATTTTTACCTGTCAATGAGACAGTTTGCCCTAGTGGTGCTGCCTTGTGGGCCCCCAGTGTATGAGGAGGCTCTTGGCCCTCATATGACTGCTGAACTGGGGCAGGGGACTGTTATGTAGGGACTTTCCACTCTGGAGGAGTGGGATGGAAGGGATAGGGGGTAGAGGGTGGGAGGGGTGGAACGAGGGTACTGTGATGGAGATGTAACCTGAATTAATAAGTAAACATTAAAAAAGTTGACATTAAAAAAACCAATATTAGTTTTGTTGAAACAGTCTGTGAAAGACATTAAGAGAAGTACATTTAGGATTTCTGAAGTTAGAAATGAAGAAATAATTTCTGGTACAAAAGCAATAAAAATCAGAGAGACAGAAGTAGAATAGGAAGAGGTGGACATGGGAGAAAATTAAAACTCATACTCACTGAAATTAAAGACTCAATAGCATGAATAAGCTTTGTTTTTGGTCTTGTATACACAACACCCTAAGGATTTGATTTTAAAAGCTATTAAATGAGTTCATCAAAATTTTAGACTAAGATACCAACATATAAAAGTCTCCTATTTCTCTATATACTACCAATATATCTATAGAATTTAAATGTAAAATTAAATAAACAATCCCATGTACAATAGCATCAATAAAAGAAACCACCTATGAATAAGTATAACAAAAGTACAGGTTTATAACTAAAAATTAAGAGAATACTGTTGTAAGGACAATTTCAAAAATTTAAATACCTCAAAAAAATTTAAATGCCTCAGTAAATATAAAGAAAATTAAGATTTTAAAATACAGCTTTATATTTCTCAGCTGTTTTACAGCAAGTGTGCAAAGGTAATTCAATGTTAAATCACAAATAAACGTGCTATGACAAAGGGATATCCATATGAAAAGAATGGAGCAGTTCTCTCCTTTCCGCCACAGGTGCAATTACACAGCAATAGACCAAAGATGTAAATGTAAGGGCTAAAAGCATGAAAGAAGAAAAGATAGGGGTGAATGTTCTCAACTTTGTCTCAGGTAATGACTCCTTAGATGTGCTATATGAGCTATACTAGAGAAGATGGATAACCTAGGCTTTATCATGTTTTTAAATGAGACAGAGTCTCACTATGTAGCTCAGACCATACTTCAATTGGCATCCTCCTGGCTTGGCCTCTCAAGCGCTGGAATTATAACCAAGTATTACCATGCTAGGTTGAAATGAAAACAAAACAAACAAACTTTTGTTCTTTGAAGAATACATTAAGAAGTTAAAAGGAGAACCAAGAGAGAGGAACTATCTGCAGGTTACGTTATCTAGTAAGGAACTTGTATTTGAAGTAGGTAAATGTCACATGCAGCCCAATAAGAAAAAAAAAAGACTGAAATCCAATTTAAAAATTGCTAAAGGATATAAATAAAAAACAAAACAGATGGACGTGGTGGCACACGCCTTTAATATCAGCATTCAGAAGACAGAGGCAGGTGTATCTCTGTGAGTTTGAGGCCAGTCTACAAAGCAAGTCCAGGACATCCAGGGCTCTGTTACACTGAGAAAGCCTATCTCGAAAAAAAAACCACCACCACCACCACCACCACCACCACCACCAACAACAACAACAACAACAACAATAACAAAATACTAGAAAAGAAAAGAAAAAGAAAAACTACAGAAATAAGTTTGGCAAGGTAATACATACCTTTAATTCTAGCACTTGGGAGAGGTAGGTGGATCTCTGTAAGTTCAAGTCCAGCCTGGTCTATATAGCATGATCCAGGACAGTCAGAGCTACATAGTGAGACCCTGCTTCACCACTGCCCTCAAACAAAACAAAACAGGAATGACATAAATATGTAAAAAAAGCCGGGCATGGTGGCACACGCCTTTAATCCCAGCACTTGGGAGGCAGAGGCAGGCAGATCTCTTTGAGTTCAAAGTCAGCCTGGTCTACAAAGTGAGTCCAGGACAGCCAAGGACACACAGAGAAACCCGGTCTTGAAAAAACAAAAAACAAAAAAAATTATAAATCTTCTGTGTGGTAATGGAAACAGAACAAAGGAACATCTTAAGGATTGGGGCAAAATTGTTGGCAAACTATATAGAACACAGGGGACTACAATAATCTTTAAAGATCTCAAAAAACAAAACACCAAACCAAACAAACCATACAATCAAAATAAATAAACTAACAAGGGACGAAATATAAATGGCCAATAATTATTCCAAAAAAGTGTGCAACATCCTTAGCCATGAGAGAATGCAAATTAGAACTATACTGAGATTCAATCTCATACTAATATAAATGTCTATCATAAAGAAAAGAAAAGATAACAACAAATGCTGGTGGGGCTGTGTAGCAAATCAAATGCTTATGCTTTGCTGGAGGGGGTGGAAATGTGTTCAGCCATCATGTAAATCAACTTGGAGGTTTCCAGAAAACCTAAAAATAAAAAATATCATATGGACTAATTATGCCAATCTTGGACATACCCAAGGAACTCTAAGAGAATATACTCTAGACAGATATTCACTACATACTAGAGATAAACTATAGATGGATAGATATACTATATAGAATACACAAATATATACTATATATTTTATAGCATATATATACTATGTACACTATAATATTCCACATATAGATGTACTATAAATAGGTATTTGCTATATACTACAGATAGATGTATCACAGATATTTGCTATATACCATATGTTAAATATACAGTATATGTTCTGTACATTTTATACCATATGCCATATACTGTAGCTAGATATATTATAGACAAATATTCACATTTGCCAAGAGATGAAGCCAGTCTAAATGTCCATTAACAGATGAATAGATTTAAGTAATATACTATAGTGCATATTAAATGCATTTTTGTCTAGCCATAAGAAAAGAGATATCATGATGCAAGAAAATGGAGAGATCTTGTCTTAGTTAGGGTTTCTATTACTATGAAGAGGTACTATGGCCATGACAATTCTTATAAACAAAAACATTTAATTGAGGTTGGATTAGTTTGAGAGGTTTAGTCCATTGTTATCTTGGCAGGGAGCATGGCAGTGTGCAGGCAGACTTGATGCTGATGAAGGAGCTGAGAGCTCTACATCTTGATCCATAGGCAGCAGAAACAGATTGTGAGCCACACTGAGCATAGCTAGAGCATATCAGACCTAAAAGCCCACCCCTACAGTAATACACTTCCTCTAACAAGGTCACACTTACTCTAATAAGGCCACGTCTCCTAATAATGTACTCCCTATAGGGTCAAACATTCAAACACATGAAAGACCTGGAAATCATTATGTTAAGCACAGTAACCCAAACTGAGAAAGACAAATATCAAGTTTTTCTTTTTTAGATGTATTTGTGTGCAATTATTAGTGTAGATATGGGAAAATTAGAAATCTCACATGCTAATGGGACTGGAAAATAGTTCAGCCAGTTGTGATGATTCTTAAAGTCCTAAAGAAGTTACTATATACCGTGGTCTAACAATTCCATTCCTAGGAATATATTCAAGGAAAATAAAAAAATCTACAAAGATAATATTATTAGTAATAATCAGAAAGTAGCAACAACTAAAATTTTCATCAAATGATGAGTGGATAAACAAAGCATAGTAATATTACTCATCAAAAGAATAGAAAAGGAGATTAAGTACTGACAGGTGATACAACATACATCAAACTCAAAACATCATGGTAAAGTGAAATCTGTCACTTACAAAAGACTAAATACTGTATGATAACATATATACAAAATTCAGACAGGCAAATTCATGGAGACAGAAAGCAGAGTCACTGTCAAATCTGGTTGAGAATGAAAGGAAAAAAATGGAAAGGAGCCACCAGTCGGTCCACGAGTGGGGATGTGTGATGATATTAAACTGTTGTAAGGTCATATTTAGGTAATAGTTATAAAATTATGTAAATATGCTAAAACCCACTGAATATCATAACAAGTGATATATATTTATGGCATATAAGTTATATCTCAAAAAAGCTTAAAATGGCAAAGGGTTGTTATGTAGATAGCCACAAACACTTCAAAGATCAATTTGGCAACATTTAGCATAGTTGATACATGCACAATGCCAGCAGTTCTACTCACAAGTATTTAATCAGACAAAAACTCACACATGAGAACAAAGAGAATGGCACAAGAGTGCTCACTCTGGTATTATTTTTAATGTTGACAAATAGAAACAATCTGTTTATGAAGAACTAAGTTGGGAAGCAAGTTAGGACATCATTTTATCAATGAAATGCCATGGGGCACATCAACAGAAAGAAACTTCAAAACTAGAAACAGCTCAATAGTAAAGTGCTTGCCTAGCATATGTAGGTTTCATCCAAGGTATTGAAAAAACAAGTTGAAGAAAAAAATAACAAACTACAGGATTATGTACATAATATTGCATGATTTATCACTCAAAATACTTTTTGGATACATAATAATGTAATAATGTAAAAATTTCTGGGGAATCAAAACCAAAGTGTTACAATAAGAAAGGTGATAGAATATGGTGACATGAATGTTATATATATCACTGTTATTATTTAAAATGGTTAGTAGTCATTTCAAATTGATAATTTTATGCACATGGGTATGGCTTATATTAGTCTCCATTATTTCCTCAGAATGTTCAAATTATACTTTAACACACAAAAATGTCACAGTCCAACAAACTTAAAGTTTTGCAGAGCAGCAAAGCCTCTCGGAATGACATTTCTGCATATAAATATATATATACATATATTTTTTTGAGACAGGGTTTCACTTTATAGCCCTGGCTGCCCTAGAACTAGCTCTATAGACCAGGTTGGCCTTGAACTCACAGAGATCCACCTGCCTCTGTCTCCTGAGTGCTGAGATTAAAGATATGTTCCACCACTCCTGGCTAAGACTTTCAGTTTTTAAATGAACGCATTCAGGGCAAATACTACTCACTTGCACTCGCATGATATTACTACTAAAAGCCAAAAGCTGTATGCTTTAGAATGCTATAAAGTGTAAAAGGTGAAATTACTATGCATGAACTCAAACACTTTGAAAATCAGGTGCTCTGTGACCTTCCCACTATTGTCACCTGATAAGGTCACTGTTTTAAGAACATAGCATTTACTCAAGGGTGAGGAGAGCATTCAGGGGGTTCTCTCCCTACTGCTCCCTTAGTAGGAATCATAGAAATGACAACTGTAATTAAATAATTTTTAAAAATTACCTTGGAGTTTTGAGTCAGAATAGAAATTATTTCTAACCTTATGAACTTCAGCACTTCATGTTACTGACAGAAACCCTTCCAGCTTTCCTCTATATGGGGAGGTTGTATGGCGGTCAAGCTTGTGGCAAGTCTGCACTTTGACCATTCACACCTATCCCACTTATCACGGCTACAAATTAAACCAGTTTAATATTTAAGATGTCATTGCCTCTTACCATAAAGCTGAATGCATTAAGAAAAACATTACAAAAGAAGAAGAGATGCTGTTTAGCTACCAGGCCACAGAAATTGGTAGCTTCTTTCCTGATCTGCTAATGTCTTACAATTTTGAGAGCAGAGACGGGGGAAAGGGGGGATGAAAAAAATGAAAAACGAGATTTTTTTTTCAGATTGCAGGGAAGAGTAGAAACCCAACAATCCACAACTATTACCACTCTATGGAAGTCTCACATACATTCGGATGGGGGGGGGGGGACAAGGTGTCTTGTGTCGTGGGTAGACTCTGAAAGATTCTACGTGGCTGCCAGAACAAACTCAAGAAAGGTCCTCAGGACAGCTGGGTTTACCAGCAGAGTGGCAGAGAGTTAGAGAAAAAGAAGGTGACATATGAGCCAAATTATGTGCCAGGTTGGCATTCTACCTATTAATAGAGACAAGAAAAGCTCAGCACATTTATCTGTGGAAATGTTTCAGGATATGAAAGCTTTTGCTCAAATGATTTAAATAAAACTTAAATACTACTAGCACACATTGGAAATAAGTATTTGTCAGAGCTTACAAAGAGGGATTTTTACAACTAGAACAATAAATGTGAATCAGTGGTAGGGATGGTGGGGAAAAACATGAGCTATGGAAGGAAAAAATTTAAAATATTTATTGTTTTGCTTATCCTGAATCTTTCATATAAATGGAGTCTCATGGTGTGTGGCCTTTTGTGATTATCTTTGTTCATTTAGCATCCTGCCCTCAGAATTTATCCAACTTGTAGCAATACTACTATCTCATTCCTTTTACAACCAAATATTATTTAACTTTATGGCTACATCACATTTGACTTTTTCAGTTGGTGAAACTTACAGTGATTTTTTTTCACTTAGAAAAATGAAATACTTTGCTAGAAGTATTAAGAAAAGAATTCTCAAGTATTTTATCTAAGAATTACAAAGGAAGCACTTGGTAAATAATACCTGTAATATCTATGAAATTGGAAAGACTATTATGATTTTGTAGTTGTTGAAAATGAAGGGAAAATCTACTCTCAGTTTTAGTAGTAAAATTTAAAACCGAGCATATAGCTTTAATATCTCCAGACAAAAGAGTCTCGCAGTTAATGTTTACACTCTGAGGTGAAAATTAATAGGGAGAGCCTGTAAAAGGAATGGGAGAGAGCTATTAAATACTTTCAGAAAAATGTTTCTTTGTCTTGAGTAGATCAAATGCAATGTACTCTTTAATCTAAAAAAATATTTAAAGGGTATAGATATTTTGTTATTGTAGCTAAAATAATTCTTAGTCATAAAACTTCCGAAGCTTCTTGTAATTTTTTGAATACTTACTAAAAGTTGTTTACCAACTTATTATTCCTAAAGTTTGATTTACTTTTTCCAATTTTATCTTGCATTTAGTGTTGGGGAACTGGAACATGGATCAGTGGGAAGAGAGCTGAGTTTAGATCCTAGCACCCATGTGGAGGCCAGGCACAGCTGCACATGGCTACAACATATGGGGCTGGGAAGGGTTAAGTCCAGGAGCTTACTGGGCAGTTAGTCTTGCCAAATCACTGAGCTCTAGGTTTTGTGAGAAATTCTGCCAAAAATTAAGGTAGAGACTGATACAAGAAGACACTTCACTTGTTCTTCTGCCCTCTGCACATGCACACACAGGCACACATACACACACACACATACACACACACACACACACACACACACACACACACACACACACACGCAGTTATAGCTCAGTGGTAGATATCTGTCTGCCATGCATGGGACAACAGACTCCATGCCTTATTGTAGCATGCACAGCCCAAACCCTACTAACAGCAACCTGTTATTTCAAATATCTTTGAGGCTGTTTCACTTAATATTTGCCTACTTGATTTTTGTATATATAATTGATCAAATGGTGATGTATATTTTGACCTTTAAGGACCTACTTTGTATGTGTCTTTACATATATTATTTCAACAATGTATTTACATCATCTGGGATATATGTGACTATATTTCTGTGGGTGAAATAATATTGTCAGTGTCGAGCTTGTGAAAATAGGAGAAGTTAGTAACACAGAATTACTGAGACTAAATAGATTGGGTAAATTAGCCTTAACTGAAGCATTTCCCAGATATTTCATCTCTCATAATCTGCTACTAGACAGGTGTGTATGTGCGTGTGCATGTGCATATGTGTTGCTGAGGAATGAACTCAGGGCCTCACACACACAAGTCAAGTAGTCTACTGAACTGTCTCCAGCCTACTGAAGAAATTGTAAGAGGTTCAGGGTCTGTTCCAGCCTAGAAACAAAGCTAAACGGCTTCTGGCATGTGTGTACTGGAGGAGGCAGTCAGTAAGACAACAGTGCGGGTGAGATCAGTAAGATGATTTGGAAGGTAGGGGAATTTGTCATCAAGCCTGACAACCTGGGTTCAATCCCTAGGGCCCTTGGTGGTAAGAGAAGAACTCCTCCAAGCTGTCCTTTGACCTCCATATGTCACAAAACAAGTAAATAAATAAACATAGTAAGTCTTTTTAAAAGCATAGGAAAGAAGCCAATCATTCATATTGCAAGAATTCCCTTAAACTCACAATCTAGAAAAAAATTCAAGTCTTTTCAAGTCTTACTATTGACAAAAACTAGGTTTCTCTTTGAACTGACTCCAGCTGTTCTCATTGCATTGTCCATTACCCAGAATCTACCAGTTCCACAGGGAAAGTCTAAGAGCATCCCAATATCCATTTAGGCTTTTTTTCCTGCTCTGCCTCCCAGTAAAACATCCCTTTTGACTACTATTTTAACTGTTGTTGGGAACATGCTGTGCCTGTTTCTACATGAACATGTGTTCACAGACAGATGATTACTATATATGTAATATCCCTGGGCACTGTGGCACATATGCAGTCCCAGCATTTAGGAGGCAAACAGAGGATGATCAGAAGTTCAAGGCCAGCCTCAGCTATGCAGAGGTTGAGGCCAGCCTCAGCTATGCAGAGGTTGAGGCCAGCCTCAGATTTTATAACAGAGTCCTGTTTCAGAGAGAGAGAGAGAGAGAGAGAGAGAGAGAGAGAGAGAGAGAGAGA
>CAJQZJ010032054.1:1428812-1469371 GCA_907164525.1 Lophiomys imhausi | reverse complement strand
AGAGAGAGAGAGAGAGAGAGAGAGAGAGAGAGAGAGAGAGAGAGAGAGAGAAACTGTTTTCCAATGTGTCTCTACCAGTTTACATTTCCAATAGTAATATATGACATCTCTAATTAGTCCATACCCATGTCAATACTTTTGGGTTTTAAAAAAAAATCCTATATAGTAGAAATAAGCATCACTGTGGCTTCTCTAATTAGCTAATAGTAATAAATAACTTTTCAGGGTTTACTGATCCAGACATTATGAGGTCACTTTTGTATATATTCTATAGGGAGTAAATGTCATTTTGGAAGCAGAAGAGGGACCAATGAAACGGTTCTCTGGGTTAAAGTGCCTGCCACTAAGCCCAATGACCTTGGTTTAATCCCTAGGACCCACAGGGTAGAAGAAAAGAACTGTCTCCCACAACTTGTCCTCTGATCTCTACATCTGCTCTGTGGCATATACATGCACACACACACACACACACGCACGCACGCACGCACGCACGCACGCACACAGACTACTTAAATAACAAAACAGATGCACATGAGTCTAGAAAATCAGTTTCTGGCTTTGCACAAACTCAGCATTATGGAAGACAATAGAAACCTTGGGAGAATAACCATAACTTACATATTTCAACAGTTTTGCTCCATGGTGCACTTTTCTTGCTTGGTTTATTTTACCAACACTCCTAATAATTCATACAGAGATGACCAGGTTAAAACCTTTTTTACAGCTTCATAATACACACATTTCTGTATGAACTAAGAAGCAACTTGTTTTAATTAGCCAGTAATCTACTATAAATGCAGATATTTCTTCGAAGACAGACATAAAAAAAAAAAAACTCAGTTTCTGTAAAAATCAGACTGTTAAGAAAAACAACCTGCCCCTAGAGGCATTGCAGATGTGGCTGCTATGTAACATGTGCATCAGTAGGTGGCAGAGAGGACAGAGTGTTCTGACCTATGAACATCTGAGTGAATAATAGCCTAACATTCCTGGGGAAAAAAGCAAGTTGGATACCAACACAACACTGGCCACCATGGGATAGCCTGTGATGACTACCAGATCAGTACCAGGCAAGCACCAGATAGGCTCCCAGGACAAGAAACAAGCCAGAAACTAGAAGAACTCTGTCTAGTCCTGGATGTGGGGGTTGTGGAGATCCAGCCCTGGGGTGAGATCTGGTCCAGATGGGGTCACAAGAGCAGGAGAGCTGTCCCTGCCCCTCACATGATGCAGCACTCAGGAAAGCAGGCACTGCACCTTTTCCTGGGTAGTACACTACAGCTGGTCCTGGATATGGGGGTTGTGGATGAGCCAGTCCTGAGGGAGTGAGTATGGAAGAGCCAGCCCTGCCTTCTGTCTGCTATGTGGTGGTGTTGGCTAGAGAGAGATCCCTTCCTCTCCCTTTTGCCCTCAGCACCATTGGCCAACAGAAGATCTGGCCTAGATGGGGTCACAAGAGCAGGAGAGCTGTCCCTGCCTCTCACATGCTCACCACTTGGGAGAGCAGGCCCTGCACCTTTCCATGGTAGAACTGACCATGCAAGTGGGGGTTGCAGGTCCAGAACCAGGGCTTTGAGTTGGCACACCCCAACATCTACCCCGTGGAGTGCAAGAAGAGGTCAGTTCCACAACCCAGGACTGCAGGATCTCCATGACACAGGACAGTTATGGCATATCTGAGAGGAGTTCCAGTATTGACAAAGTAGCAGAAACCAGAGGAATCTTACCAGACAAAGGAGTCATTTTAATGAACATTTGCAAGCAAAATGTGTAGACAAAAGGGAATATTGTGGAACACACTGAGTCTTACTGTAGCTTCCACAATGAGATTTTATTTTTTATGCTGGGACAGATTGCAAGGGTGGAGGGTGGGTCTGAGGGGATGGGGGAGATGAGAGGCAACAGGGTGCATGATGCGAAATTCATATAATAAAAATTTTTCAAAAAGAAAAAAAAGAAAGAAAAAACAGTATAGCTTACTGCCTTGGAGATGGCTTCCCTTCCACTAGAGCTCTTGGTGTTGAAGTTGAGCCTCACAGGTAATAGCAGATTCCATCCTCTCTTGAAGCTCACAGGGTGAATTTTACCCACTCCTCCTCCCTACACATTTGTCCTCCCCTTTCTGATTGATTGAGGGTTTAGCAGAACTGGAAGGCTTTCTCCTAGATAATTCTTCCTTTGTACACACTAGGCTGGAAATGGAGGCAAACTTTAAAACAAAAAAAAAATAGTAAAAGCTCTCAAAAACTCAACCAATGATTGATAGTAATTGGAATAGAAGCATCCATGTCCTTGTATAGAATAACTTTCAAGTGTCTGTTTCCTACTATCTCTCAGAACTGATGCATCCCTGATTTGATATTTTACCCTTTACTAGGCCCCCATTCCTTTCTTTCTTCTGTTGTTGTCCTTATGTATGTGTTTGTTTAGGGTGTGTGCTACATGCACATGTATGTATGTGTAGGTTTGCTTGCCTGTGTGTGAAGGAAAAAGGTCAGTGCTATGTGTCTTCTTTGATCATCATGCATCTTAGTTTTTGAAACAGAGTCTCTCTTGATAAACTTTGAGTTGGCCATTTTGACTAGACTGGCTGGCCAGAAGCCCCTGGGAGAAAGGTCTTATGAATGATTTTCATAAGTTGATTTCAATGTTTGGAGATCTGGTTAATGTCCTATCTGAGACATTCTATTATTGGATAATAAAAGTTGCTGGTGGCTAATTAACTGGGCAGAAAGAGTATAGGAAGGTAGAACCTCCTGGGAGGAACTAAGGAATCCTGAGAAAACACAAAGGAGTTTTTCTTTCTGCCAGGAGACTCGGAAGAAGATGGACATCTCAGTGTGAGCTCTCAAGGTACAGCAAACCACATAGTGGACTGAGAATAGTTGGTCGGGTTAACTTATATAATCTAGTTGAAAGTCAGCTAAGGCCTAAGTATTGAAACATTCAAAGGTCTTAGTGCATTTAATTATTAGGGAAAAAAGCCACCCTTGGTTTCGTGCCTTATTACCAGGACAGGTCAGGCCTCCAGCTAAGGCAAGCAGGTCTCCGGCCAGGCCCCACTGGCTGCTCCACCAGCCTAATATAACAGTTTATAGTTATTAATAAATATATTTGCTAACAAAGTTTCGGTTTCAACCTACCTCCACACCCTCAACACTGAGGGTATACACATGTGCCACCATGTCTTTGCAGGTCCTCATGCTTGCACAGCAAGCACTAGGCCCACAAAGTCACCTTCCTGGTCCTGCTTGTCCTTTCCCTGCACACTTCTATCACTTTATTGGTATCAAACCACAGATACCTGTCCTTCAGAATCTAAATTGTGATACCCTATTTTCACCTTTCAGCGAATAGAGCAGATGTTAGCTAAGTACAACTGGAGGCTCCCAGGCAGTGTTGAAAAGATGTAGTCATCTTCAGAGGGAGGTCGTAGAATAAAAAGCACTTGAAATCATTGTTAGTTGATGGAAAACATTAACATGTTAAGGGAAATCAGACACTGAAATTTCCATGGTTTCTGTGTTATAATGACAAAACTTGAAACTCATGAATTATGCATAGAATTATATTATGGTTTCTTTAAATAGTCCTCATTTACACTCTTGCTATATTTTCAGACAATGTTGCCAGAAATATTCTTGAATATATAATATTTTGCATATGGATGGTTTGTCTTTGTGATATATTCATAAAACAGAATTGCTGGGGCAGAAAACACAACTACAGGGGCTAGTGATACACCTCAATTGGTACAATATTTGACATGCAAGCAAGAGGACCTGAGATAAATATAAAGAAGCCAGAGAATAAAGCCAGATATAGACTCTCATACTTCTAATCCCAGCACTGGAGATAGAGAGAGAAGAATCCTTGGCCTCATTGACAAGTCAACCTAGACTAATCGGTGAGTTAAGGTCAAATTATAGACTGTCTCAAGAGGTAAAATGTATGGTTTTTCAGGAATGATACCCAAAGTTGACTTCTGGCCTCAACATATATACAAAACTATGCACACATATAAGGGTACATAGGGAATACACACACACACACACACACACACACAAAGAGAACACTATTATAAACAAATTGCTTCCTTGGGTGTTAGCCAATTTTAGCTTCCAAGTAGCAATGTAAAGGAGTTACTTGCTATTCAAACTAACAACATTATCAAAATATTTCGACACGTCCATCTGATGGGTGAAAATGTATATCTTTTCTCTCCCAAAAAATGGATCATTTCATCAGAAATAATAACACACATCACTTGTCTAATTATTCTGGTCTAGTACATTAGTGGTTCTGGGTTCTTCTCCAAGATCCATGACTTCACTAGCTCTGGGTAGTTAGCGAGGTTTCTAGTAAAAAACATAGTTTTCCTTTTGTTGAGGTCTTAAATCCAATTAGAGGACTGTTGGTTACTACCAACATATGTGAATCACTACTGCTACTTAATATTTGATGCCAAAAACAAACTGGAGAAAAGAAAGAATCTTCAACAAATGGCATTGGAAAAACTGAATGTCAACACACAGAAAAATAAAATTAGACCCATATCTAATACCTTACACAAAAACTAATGGATCAAAGACATAAATATGAAACCTGAAATACTAAAACGTCAGGAAGAAAACACAGGCTATATTTATATTTAAACTAATAAATATTTTTACTATTTTTTTAATAATTTATTTTTTATTTCTTCAAGTTACATCTCAATCACAATCCCCTCCCTACTCCCCCCTCCAGTCCCACCCTTCCACCCTCCTCCCCCTCAACCCCCCCATCCTCTTCCCTTCCTTTTTTTTTTTTTTAGTTTAAGGTATTTCTTTTTTCCCCCCAACAGCTCTCCCTTTCAGTTCAAAAAATGGTTCTTTTTCTTATAAATATAAATACAATACAAAACAACAGAAATAAATAGGCCACAATTATAAGAGTTATATGGCTTAGCATACATTCCCAATGTCCAGTCCATATGTAATTGGCACCTGACTTTAACATTCTACTATCTAACCATCTCCATGAGTTTAAAGTTCTATATCTAACTCAGCTTTCATACTAACTTGCCTCATAATTTTAAAAATATCTTCTTAGATCCAGAACACTCTCTTGATTCCTAAACAACACAAAATTTAACTATGAGACTCTAGATATCTATTCTTCAACCACCTCAGAGACCTGAGAGGGATAAATATATCTGATTATACAGGAAGTGCAGGGCCTGCAGCTTCCAAAACTAAAAAATGACATACCAGTGGCTGCCTGGACAGTTCCCATTTTCTCTCCATACATTACAGCATCAATCTTCAGCCATTTGGCCCCATTTTTCTGACAGACATTGGTTGTAGACCAGGAATTATGAAGGACTTACCTACCCTGTCTTGGCAGAGCTAGGCTGTCGACTTATCTGCTTCCAAGTTTTGTCCTTTTTGGACAGAAGTCTGTCTACAGTTGAAGCAAGGGGTTTTTCTTGCCAAGAGAATGGCTTACCACCAATTCAATCATCTCCCACTGGAGATTCTTCGATGCTCATCTTCTACTTGGAGTAGAATAGGGGGTGCTGTCAGGAGCTGACATGTCTCGATATCAAAATATCTTAAGTTAAGAAAACATCTTTGAATGCCATATTCTGCAGATCTCTTGAGGTTTTTGAAGATGCCCTATCTATCTCTTATATTTAGATAAGCAAATATTGCTTGTCTCTTAGCAACTTGATTTCTGAGTAGCTTAGAAAATAACTGTGATAGACTGTCCTAGTAACTAACAAAATGACATGTTTTCATGACTATTAGTTTCTGTTTCTTAATTATCCTAAACAGTTTATGTCGGTTGGTAGTGAGAGGTCAAAACTTGACATTTCATTTTTAAGTATTACTATGAACAATACCTTTAAGAAGCGTTACCCTTAATTTTGTATCAATATACAAAGATCAATACCAATGTGACCAAATATAATCTTAATTTTGTATCAATATACAAAGATCAATACCGATGTAGCCCAATACAAACTTAATTTTAAATTAATATACAAGGGTCAATACCATTGTGGCCAAATATAATCTTAATTTTGTATCAATATACAAAGATCAATACCGATGTAGCCCTATACAATCTTAATTTTGCATTAATATACAATGATCAATACCAATTTAGCCAAATATAATATTAATTTTGTATCAGTATACAAAGGTATAAGGCTATATTCAATAATCTGTCCTTTTTTCTTGATCTTTCCTATACTATGTCTATGTCCCATTTTCTCTCAAGTCTCTTCACTCCTACATAGGAGAGAAAGGAGGATACAGAAAAGCAAAAGAGAGAAGTCCCTGGGTCTAACCTCCAAAACCCATTTAACAAGACCATTTAACAGCTTGTAGTCTTTTCCCCTAAATAACAAAATTTTCTATTATCTATCAAATAACCAAAGGGGGAGAACACCTTCCCCACCTTCTGGGGATGGGATGTTGTTCTCTTAAAATGACTTCCTGCTGATTTGGGACGTAGTAAACCTGTTTGGGGCCCAAATAAGAATGGAAAAATTGTTAAAAATGTTAATAGAATCATTTGATGTTCAGTCCTTTTGTGCTCAGCTATTTAGATGTCCTAAGAAGTTCATAGACAGAAGCTGATCTTCAGAGCTTTACTGAAGATCTGGCTGGAGTAGTCTGTGGAGCTGAACGATCTTAGCGATTTTGAGTTGTTGTGGTTGTAGACTTTTGAGGAAACTGCTATTGAAGAAGTCTGCAAGGCTGGATCACCTGGGCCACTCGTCTTCTTTGGTGTCTGATCTGTTTTCTGCTGAGGTTTCCATTGTCCAGTTGTCCCTGGATTCCTTGAATGGCTGCTTTAAATCTCCTTTGCTCTTGTGGTGCGGCTCGAGTGCAGGCTGGATATCAGGCAGACGGGCGGGGCCGCTGGTCTGTGGCTGGAGCCGTGGGCTGGATCCACTCCTGGGCTAGATCTCTAGCCAGAGCTCCTCTCCAGACCGGTGACAGAGCTGGCTGATCTCAGGGTTGTGTTCCCGGGAACTGCGTGGGTTGTTTTACCTGGTGACTGGTCTCAATGTTTGCTGTGGGATTTCAGACACCGTCTGTGTTTCACTGTAGGCTAGGGAACCTCACATTCACTCCACAGTGACTAATCTCATTCACCTACTACTCAGATGCACTGCTCTATGGTCGGCGCCATCTTGGATCTCTCTTATTTTTACTATTTTTGACAACAATCAAGTGGCTATAGATGTGTGAATTTATTTTTGGTTCTTTATTCTATTTCATTGTTTTATATTTCAGGTTTTTAGTCATTGCCAGTTTGTTTTTTGTTATGATGGCTCTGCAGCATAATTCAAAATCAGTGTTGTAATGATTTCAAATTTTCCAACACTTTTCCTTTTTGTTCAGGGCCTCTTTTAGTGTGTGTGCATGTGTGTATACGTGCACACTTCTAAAAGAATTGTAGGATTGTCTTTCCTACTTCTGTGAAAAAAATGTCAATAGAATTTTGATAGGGATTACATTGAGTTTGTATATTGATTTCAGTAAGATACCCACCTTGAAAATATTATTAATTTGTTGTTTCATAGACATGAAAGGTCTTTAATTTTCAAGTGTTTTCTCCAGTGCTCATAGTTTTCACCCTTGGTTAGACTTCTTGTTAGAAGTTCTTTTATTCAGGATATCATAGATGGGAAGATTTTCCTGATTTCTTTCTCAGCAGGTGAATCATTGATAGCAGAAAAAAAAAAGCCATTCTTTGTTTGTTTGTTTTTAATGTTAACCTGTCTCCTGTTACTCTGAAGTTTACCAGATCTAAGAATCTCCTTGTAGGGTCTGCAGGGTCCAATAAGAAGAGGAGCATAACAATATCTGTAATATATCTGACTTCTTCCTTTCTGAATTGCATGCAATCTTATTTCTCTAGCCTTATTTTTATGGTTAATTTGAGCATTATATTGAATAAGAGTGGTGAAAAAATCATTATTATATTCCTAATTTTAGAGTAAATGTGTTCTTTTCTTATTTAGTGCAATGTTGGCCATAGGCTTGCTGTATGCTTTAATTATGCTGTTCCTTCTATTACTAGTTTATTTGAGGTATATCAGGATGAGGTACTGAATCCTTTCAAAAGCATTTTCTGCAGTTATTGATATAATCACATCACTTATTCTTTGATTCTATTTATATAATCTTGTTTGTTCACTTATATTATTTTGAACCATCCTTCCATGCCTGGAATGAAACTTGATTATGTAACTATGACTAGCCTGTTACTCACTATGAAGACCAGGCCGGCCTTGAACTTGTAGTGATCTTCCTACCTCTGTATCCTGAATGATGGAATTAAAGTCATGTGCCAACAGGTCAGTAGGCGTATCATCTTTAAAATGTGCTGTTGAAATAAGTCAGTGTTTTATCAAGGTTTTGTTTTTTTTGTTTGTTTGTTTTATTTTGTTTTTTGCTTATTTTCATCAAGAAAATTTATTCTTTCTTTTTACTTTGAGAATCTTCAAAGGTCTAGTAGGATTCATCATGGAATCACCCAGTCCTGCTATTTTCCATGTTAAAATATGATTTGTTATTGCTTTAATTTCACTTTTTATTACAGAGTTTTAGGCTGTTTATATCCTACTTCAATTTTGTTAGATCGGATATTTCATGTATCCACTTCTCTACATTTTTTTGTTCTTGAAAAATAATTTTCAAAAAAAACTTCTTAGTGATTTACTGCATTTTGCTGATAACTGTCATAATAGCTCCAGTTTTACCTCTGATTTTATTAATTTAGATTGTCTCCCTTTGGTTGGTTCAGCTAAGGGCTTGTCTGTAGAAAATAATTAATTAAATTACTTATTAGTATTTAGATTATTGTTAATTGGTTTGGAACCATTAATCTTTAAGCCACCATTATAAATGAGCACACACAGACACCACATGGATTTTTAACAAGCCTAGGCCTGAATTGTGCAATCCTAGCCCATCTAAGCTAGCTCTTAATTCTATTCCATAAATATGACCCCATATATACATATGTCCCCTTAGACTGCCATTCTCCACGATATGCAAATGTTCCTGACCATGTGGAATGAGGTTCTTTTTTCTAACCCATGGTGTGTGTCTTCTTCCTCCTGCTGCTGGCTGGAATGTTTTAATCCTCTGTCTAAAGCGCAGGCTTCCTGCTCTAATCTCAGGAAATCCCACCTTTCTCTGTCTTCTCCCAATCTCAGGCCTCGACATTTTATTTAACCAATCGGAGTCAATGTAAGTAACAGACAGAAAACAGGAGCAATTAATTAACATTTAGAATGCTTAACACTACCCCAACATTGTCAATCTTTTTTACCTTTCATTCTTTGTCATATTTATGGTTTGCATTGCTTTACAGTTTCCATTTAACTCATTGCCACCATGGTCTTGATTATTTCTTTACATCTACTAATTTTGGGCTTGGTTTGAGTTCATTTGTCTGTGAATTTAAAGTGCATCACTAGGTTACATGTATCATTTTGATTGTTTCCTAATGTAAGCACTCAAAGCTATAAACTTCAGAACCTTTGTTGTGTCACCAAGTTTCTGATTGTCTTTTAGTTTTCATTTGATTCTAGGAATTCTTGAGTTTCTTCCTGATTTCTTTAGTGAATCACCAACTGTTTCAAGGTGTATTGTTCAATTCCCTTTTGTTTGTTTAGCTTCTGTAGATTATACATTTATTTCTAGTTTTACTCTATTATAATCTAATAAGATATAACAAATCATTGCTGTTATGATCTAAAATGTAACATATTTGGGAGATCAGTTTGTGGAGATGAATGTATACTTTACAAATGTTGGATGCACTATTATGTGGATGTCTGTTATGTTCATCTAACCTATGATGCAGTTTAACTATGAAGTATATTGATTTTTCCTTTGCAATATCTATTGATGACAGTGATGTATTAAAGTCAACCACTATCATTGTTTCTCAAATTACCTGTCTTTTTATGTATAGTACTGTTTATTTTATATACTTCAGTTTGCCAAGATGTGATATATAAACATTTACAATAATTATACTGTGTTATTAGATTGTTTTTCCTCTAATATTACTGAATTTCTTCACTTCTTCTGATTATTTTCTTGTTCAGATATTAGTACCAATATCACTTTTTGCTTTAAGATTCTGGTTACTTGAAACATCACTTTCTGTTTTTTCATTATGTTTGTATGTCTCTGACACTCAGTGAGTTTCTTGAAGACAGCAAACAGTTGGATATTGGTTTTTTAATCCATTTAGGATCTGTCCTTTTTAATACCATAGTTAGAGTTTTTAGAATTTTTACTGAAAGGTAATTAAATTTCTTCCTTCTAAATCTTGGAAGTTCACTGAATTAATGCATGATGCTTTCTTAGCTGCCATTTATGTATTTTAATACTGAAATTAATTAGTTCACCACTGTAATGATTGTATACATATCTTTCCTATTATTCTGTGTACAGTACTTCCTTGTGTATCTTTTCCAATGCTGGCTTATTATGAATTGCTTTACTTTATGACTATCACTGAAAATTTTTATTTCTCCTTCTGTTTTAAATAGTAACTTTGCCAATATGGTAGTTTTATCCTCTCTTTTGGGAGCTTGATACATACCAGTATATGCTCTCCTCTTAGGAGTTTTGTGGGGTTGTCTGTTTTTATTTTGATAGGTTTTCCTTTGTAATGACTTGGCATTTCTCTTTTGTAGCTTTCATTATTCTTTCTTAACTGATTTCCATGTCTTGGAGTTATAAATGCTTCCTGTAATTGAATATTCACTTATTTCATTAGATGGGAATTTGAATGATTTAGTTTCCCTAGATCAGTTTTTCATTGCATTGTCTTTCTATGCCTTTAGTCTGCCTTTCAGTTCCCACTTCTTAATGAAAATTAGGTATAGTCCAACATTCCACAGGTCTTAAATATTATGGTCAAGAATACTTTTTTTCACTACTGCTGAATGTAATCAATCCTGAACAATCTTCAATCTCTTATATTTTTTATTCTGCCTGGTCTAGTCATTGAATGCTGCTTGGGTTTTAATTTGACATGTTAGGCTTTTTATTTGTATGGTTTCTTTTCTCCAGAATCTCTCTTTGCTGATTTTTTTTTTTCATTCTAAGCTGTTGAATCTCATTCAAGTTTTTTAACATCTTGTCCAAGTTTCAAATCAACATCTTTACTTTATTCATGTATTTATCAAAATTGTCTTTGAGTTCACTGACCATTTTTAAAATTATACCTTTAAATTCTTTTGGATTCCAACCATATTGATATTTTTGTACTTATCATGTTTTCTGACTTTTTATATCTTGCATTTATATGTTGGATTTTCTTACATCTGTTAGGTCAACTGCCTCTGCAGGTCTACATGATGGTCTTCTTGGAGAACAGTCTTAAGATTTTTAACCACAGCTGTTATAGTTTTATTTAGTAAAATGAATTAGTCTTTTCCATTATGATGTTTTAGTTTTGTATTCTTCTTAGAAGGAACATTCTACCCATGGAATAATCATCATCATCATCATCATCATCATCATCATCATCTCAGCTGGGCATGGATGATGCATGCTTGTCATTTCTGAAATCAGAATGTTGAAGCAGTGAGACAGAGAATTTATAGAACAAGTTACAAGTTCCTATCATGCTTCATAAGGAAATTCAGTCTTGATTTAGATGCAAGCAAGCAAACAATGAATTTGTTTTAGCTAGTAGTTTCCTGTTTTTGTTTTGCAAGACTAAACTGCTTTTTTTTCCATTTGAATTTTTGGTTGTACATTATAAGTAAAAAATACAGCTGTCTGGCTTGTTGTGTTAGTATACATCTGTAATTCTAGAACTCAGGGTTATGAGATAAGAGAGTTATGAGTTTGAAGAAAGTCTGGGCTACACAGCGATTTACAGGTGTGCCTAGGCAACATAGTGAGATCCTTCTGAAAACACCAAAAAAAAAACAAAACAAAAAAAAACAAATCTAACATTTTTGGGAAGGTATAGAGGCTAAATCAAGATTACATACAGTTTATTATTGAATATCTACTTTTCCCAAACTGGTTTCCAACCGCACATTTAATAAATATTTTTTCATCTGGTATTGAACATGCTTTTACATTTTCTATTCAATCAACATGCATAGGCAACCACTCTTTCCACACTCTCTAAATCAATACAGTCTTAAGTTCTAATATTTCAGTAGGGCCAGTCTCTGCTCCTCAGGCTACTTTGAAGGAATTATCCTGGTTATTAATCAATGTTTCATATAACCAACAGAGACATGTTCCCTGATTCCTGAGTTCACCGAGGAAATACCCCGGTGCCCCTATATTCTTCACCTAGTCTTTTTCTGTTCATAATAAACACTTGTTCTACTTATTCTCACATAACAACTTTAATTTCTTGGAAGATTAATTACATTTTCATTAAAATAAAAGATAATGGAGAATACTGTCACTGTTTAATTTCTATTAAGCCTTCTGTGCCTTGCTGAATTTTAGATGCTTAAATACTTGCCCCCTTTGAATTCTTTCTTTCCCTTGCTTGCATGCCTGCTTCATCAAAAACCCAGCATCCTTCTGTTTTACTCAGGGATTCATTCTCAGCAAGATTCTGTATCCGAATCTGTAATTGACACAAAAGTTTTATATGTATAAAGTATGAATTCCCATAAATATACATTTATGTTTAGAAATGTACATATATAATTTTTAAAATTAAGTCCTACGATCAATTACTATTACTTGTTCAGTTCTAAGTAAGCACAAGTTACCTTCTGTATGGTAGATAGGAGATAAATAATAGCTTAATGGAAGAATGCATGAACACAGATTCTAAATTTCTACTAACAGAAATATGTGCCATTAAATTCTACAGTGATCAAGCCACATCTGAACACCAAAGTCTATTCTGGGCATCACAATTTGGAGTCCATACTGAATTTAATTGAATCCAATTCAGACTATAGGAAAAGATACTGGGAAAACTTATGACATTTAGCCATCAGAAGACAGGAGTAACAATACACAATGGTTTTCAAATAGCAACCACACAAGCTGTCAGGGGTTGGGGGGCATGGGAAGAAGGATATAGCAATGTCCAGTTCAAAGAATGGACACCTTCATTTTCGTTGGATTTTAAGAAGTCTTTGATTTCTTTCTTTATTTCTTCCCTGACCCAGTGGTCATTCAGTAGAAAGTTGTTCAGTCTCCATGAATGTGTAGGCCTTCTATTATTTCTATTGTTATTGAAGTCCAGGTTTATCCCATGGTGGTCTGATAAGATGCAAGAGGTTACTTCAATTTTCTTGTATCTATGGAGGCTTGCTTTGTGTCCAATTATATGGTCAATTTTGGAGCAGATTCCATGCAGTGCTGAGAAGAAAGTATATTCTTTTGTGTTTGGGTGAAACGTTCTGTAGATATCTGTTAAGTCCATTTGGTTCATGACCTCTGTTAGGCTCATTATTTCTGTTTGGTTTCTGTCTTGATGACCTTTCCATTGTTGTGAATGGGGTGTTGAAGTCTCCCACTACAAATGTGTGGGGATAAATATGAGTTTTAAGCTTTAGAAAGGTTTCTTTTACAAATGTGTTTGCCCTTGTATTTGGGGCATAGATATTCAGTATTGAGATGCCATCCTGATGAATTTTTTTCATTAACAAGTATGTAGTGCACTTCCCTATCTTTTTTGATTAACTTCAGTTGAAAGTCTATTTTATTTGATATTAGGATGGCAACTCCAGCTTGTTTCCTGGGCCCATTTGCTTAAAAAACCTTTTCCTAGCCTTTTACTCTGAGGTAGCATCTATCTTTGTTAGTGAGATGCGTTTCTTGTATGCAACAAAAGTTGGGTCTTGCTTACGGATCCATTCGATAAGTCTGTGTCTTTTTACTGGGGAGTTGAGTCCATTGATGTTGATGGATATTAATGACCAAAGGTTGTTATTTCCTGGTTTTGTTTTTGTTTTTGTTTTTATGTAGGTGGTAGTTGTGTGGTTTTTTTTTTTTGCTTTAACTGCAATGGAGGTTTTTGCTTCCTCTGTTTTCTTGGATGTACTTATATTCTCTGGGTTGGAATTTTCCTTCTAGGATCTTCTGTAAGGTTGGATTTGTGGGTAGATACTGTCTAAATTTGATTTTATCATGGAAAATCTTGTTTTCTCCATCTATGTTGATAGAGAGTTTTGTGGATCTAGTAGCCTGGCCAGGCACCTGTGTTCTCTTAGGGCTTATAGGATGTCTGTCCAGGCCCTTCTGGCTTTTACAGTTTCTGAGGAGAAGTCATGTATAATTCTGATGGGTCTGTCATTATACATTACTTGATTTTTTTCTCTTACTGTTTTTAATATTCCTTCTTTGTTCTATACATTTGGAGTTTCAATTATTATGTAGCAAGAGGAATTTCTTTTCTGATTTAATCTGTTTGGAGTTCTGTATGACTCTTGGAATTTTATTGGCATCTCTTTAAGTTTGGAAAGTTTTCTTCTATGCTTAAAATCCAAAGAAAATGAAGGCACAGCATATCCAAACCTATGGGACATAATGAAAGCAGTGCTATAAGGAAAGTTCATAGCACTAGTGCCTTCAAAAAGAAAATCATGACAGCTCATATTAGCAAGTTAACAGCAGAACTGGAAAAACTGGAAAAAAATAAGCAAACACTCCCAAGAGGAACAGAATGCAGGAAATCATCAAACTTAGGGCTAAAATCAACAACTTAGAAAGAAAAAGAAAAATACAAAGAATCAATGAAAGCAAGAGTTGGTTCTTTGAGATAATCAACAAAATAGACAACCCCTTTGCCAAATTAACTAAAGGGCAGAGGGAAAAAACCCAAATCAACAAAATCAGAAATGAAAAGGGAGAAATAACAACAGACATTGAGAAAATCCAGACAATCTTTAGGTCCTAGTTTAAAAACCTGTACTCTACCAAACTTGAAAACCTAAGAAAAATGGAAAATTGTCTTGATAGATTCCACCTACCAAAGTTAAATCAAGATCAGGTTAATAGATTAAACAGCCCTATAACCCCTAAGAAAATAGAAACAGTGACTAAAAATCTCCCAACCAAAAAAAGTCCAGGGTCAGATGGTTTCAGCACAGAATTCTACCAGACCTTCAAAGAAAGCTAATACCAATACTCTTCAAGCTCGTCCACAAAACAGAATCAGAAGGAACACTTTCAAACTCATTCTATGAGGCCACAGTCACCCTGATTCCTAAACCACACAAAGACCCAACAAAGAAAGAGAACTTCAAACCAACTTCCCTCATGAACATAGACATAAAAATACCTAATAAAATAATGGCAAACCAGATCCAAGAACACATCAAAAGTATCATACACCATGATCAAGTAGGATTCATCCCAGAAATGCAGGGATGGATCAACATATGAAAATCCATCAATGTAATTCACCATATAAACAAGCTGAAAGAAAAAAAAACAGATGATCATCTTGCTAGATGCTGAAAAAACATTTGACAAAATCCAACACCCCTTCATGCTAAAAGTCCTGGAGAGAATGGGCATACAAGGACCATAACTAGAAATAATAAAGGCGATATACAGCAAGCCAGTACTCAGCATCAAATTAAATGGAGAGAAACTTGAAGCATTTCTTCTAAACTCAGGGACAAGATGAGGATGTACACTTTCGCCATATCTCTTCAACATAGTACTTGGAGTTCTTGCTAGACCAATAAGACAACTAAAGGAGATCAAGGGGATAAACATCGGAAATGAAGAAGTCAAATTATCCCTATTTGTAGACGATATGATAGTATACGTAAGTGACCCCAATAATTCCACCAGAGAACTCTTACAACTGATAAACACCTTCAGCAAGGTGGCTGGATACAAAATTAATTCAAAAAATCAGAAGCCCTTCTTTATACAAAAAATAAATGGGCTGAGAAAAGAAATTAGGGAAACAACACCCTTCACAATAGCCACAAACAATATAAAATACCTGGTGGTAACTCCAACCAAGCAAGTAAAAGACCTGTATGACAAGAACGTCAAGTCCTTGAACAAAGAAATTGAAGAGGACATCAGAAAATGGAAAGATCTCCCATGTTCATGGATAGGTAGGTTCAACATAATAAAAATTGCCATCCTGCCAAAAGAAATATACAGATTCAATGCAATTCCTATCAAAATACCAAAACAATTCCTTATAGGCCTGGAAAAAGCAATTCTCAACTTCATATGGAACAACAAAAAACCCAGAATAGCTAAATCAATCCTGTACAATAAAAACCATCTGGAGAGATCACTAACCCAGATTTCAAGTTGCACTATAGAGCAATAATAATCAAAACAGCATGGTACTGGTAAAAAACAGACCAGTGGATCAATGGAATTGAATTGAAGACCCAGAAAAGAACCTACTCACCTATGGTCACTTAATTTTTGACAAAGGAACCAAAATGGAAAAAGGACAGCATCTTCAACAAATGGTGCTGGTCCAACTGGATGTGGACATGTAAAAGAATGAAATTAGCCCCATTCTTACCACCTTGCACAAAACTTAAGTCCAAGTGAATCAAAGACCTTCACATAAGGCTTGACACACTAAATCTATTAGAAGATAAAGTGGAGAAAACCCTCAAACTCTTTGGCACAGATGACAACTTCCTGAACAGAACACCAACAGCTCAGGCTCTAAGACCAAAAATCAATAAATGAGACCTCATGAAACTGAAAAGCTTTTGTAAGGCAAAAGACACTGTCATTCGAACAAAACAGCAACTTACAGATTGGGAAAGAATCTTCACCAACCACACATCTGACAGAGGGCTAATATCCAAAATTTACAAAGAGTTCAAGAAATTAAATGCCAAGAAACCAAATACTCCTATCAAAAATGGGGAAAAGAGCTAAACAGAGAATTCACAAAGGAGGATCATCCCTAATGGCTGAGAGACACTTGAAGAAATGCTCAGCATCCTTAATCATCAGAGAAATGCAACTCAAGATGACTCTGAGATTCCATCTCACACAACTGTCAGAATGGCTAAAATCAAAAACTCAAAATATAGCACATGCTGGCAAGGTTGTGGAGAAAGGGGAACATTCCTCCATTGTTGGTGGGAGTGCAAGCTGGTACAACCACTATGGAAATCAGTCTGGCGATATCTTGGAAAACTTGGAATAGCTCTGCCTTGGGACCCAACCATATCACTTCTGGGTATACATCCAAATGATTCATCATCAAACCACAAGGATGTCTCCTCATCTAAGTTCATAGCAGCTTTATTTGAAATAGCTAGAAACTGGAAACAACCCAGATGTTTCAACTGAGGAATGGATAAAAAAAAAAAAAAACTGTGTACATTTACACAATGGAATACTACTCAGCCATCAGAAACAAAGAAATCATGCAATTTGCAGCCAAATGGATGCAACTAGAAAAGCTCATCCTGAGTGAGCTAACCCAGGCTCAGAAAGATGCACATGGCATCTATTCACTTATAATTGGATTTTAGCTATATATTACAGGATAACTATGCTACAACCAATGCACCAAAGGGAACAGGAACAAAGACTTTGTTACCTGTCAATGAGACACTTTGCCCTAGTTGTGCTGCCTTGTAGGCCACCAGTGTATGAGGTGGCTCTTAGCCCTCATATGATTCCTGAACTGGGGCAGGGGACTGATATGTAGGGACACTCCACTCCAGAGGAGTGGGATGGAAGAGATTAGGGGACAGAGGGTAGGAGGGCGGGACTGGGAAGGGTGGAAAGAGGGCACTGTGATGGAGATGTAACCTGAAGTAATAAACATTTTAAAAAATGGTTGCAATACTGGTTACAAAGCTATAATCAACACCTTTCAAGAGTTTTTTTGGAGTTAGGACTGTGCCAACAATGAAACACTGGGCAGGCTCTTAGTGGATAGTGGATAGTGGATTTCCTCTCACCATCCACTGTGCACTTTTAATTTCTTGTCTGTTCAACATGGATAATCAATATGCACATTTTACAGAAATTTGTGAATATTAAGAAGGATAGATATATTTGTTGCCCCATACACTGTCTGGTATATGTTAGACAGATATATTTGTTGCCCCATACACTGTCTGGTATATGTTAGACAGTCAAATAGTCTAGCTTTTAAAACTGAACAGCCCTTTTGGAGAATGTCATAATTTCTCTTTGAAACAGAGTAAATTCTTTCCAATTTTAATCATTTTTCTTTCTCTAAAACTGATCACGTGGTATTTCACTGTAACCTGGTCCTATCTGCTGTACCTTTCCAGGCTCTACACTCAGTCCTTTTTTCAATCCCTTTTCCTGATTATCCAATTCCCATTCAGTTACCGAGTCTTCTTCTGAGCATGCCCAACCTGTGGCTCTTGCAGCCCAGCATAGCTTTGAACTGCCCAAAATTATTTAAAACATTATAAGATGTTTTGTAATTTTTTTGTACTTTAATATGCAGTTATCAAGTATGAACTTTACAAATGTTGTAATATTAAAAGGTTTGATGCTTCTACAAGTTTAGGCTTTCCACCATTAGCATAATTGTATCTGTCCATGATGTCTTTATCCTGGCCTATAGTGACATGTTCTGGATGTCTCTTCCAGTCTCAGGCCACTCTCAGTATTCCATCAGTCAAACTTCCCAATACATGCTTCCTGTTCTCAAAGCTTTGGACTTTCAATGCTGAAGTAAAGACATATAAAACACTTTATACAAAGAACTCTAATAATATAGCTCTTTAATTCTAATACTTTGTCATACTCTATCTGTGTCTTTACTCAGGTGCCTGAACTTTTGGGTTGTATATGCATTCCCTGCTGTTATAAATGGATGCCTTCTCTATGTAGATACCCCTGTAAGGCCTAACATTAGAAGCATTGTTTAGGACCTGGACATGGTTCATAGTGAGTGCTAGTCTAGTGAGACTGTGTGTTCACTCTACAAAAGCCCCACAAGACAAGACAAGACGAGACATATCTTCTGAGCTTCCATTACCACATGAGGGAGAGAGCACAATATGCCATATTTTACCATCTAAATCACTCTTGGAACTCTACTTGTTTTGTAGTCATATGTGTCACATAATAACGCCAACAGAATAATCCTTCCATGACAGAAATGCTCTCTGTGGTGTTCAAAATGACAGCCACAAGTCACAGGAAGCTATAAATACTTAAAGTGTGGTTGGTGGCTATCTTAGACATTGGTCTCAAAGGACAATAAATTTGTCTTCTGATGTGTGTAATATTTACTGAGAAATAACTGTACTTGATATCTCTTAAATATTACATGTATAGTATTTTCAGATACTTTTCTACTATTATCATTCTTTTTCTTAAGATATTTGTTTTAACATCTTCCAAGGACTGGCATATTTACATGTTCATAGCAATCACACTGGAATGAACCAAACATTTTCTTTGGTGTATGGGTTATCATCTAACACTTAAAGTTTATATGCTATTATTATATGTGATATATTACACACCTGATCATTTATTTTATTCAAAGTATAGATTTTGGGTACTAGAGAGATGACTCAACTGTTGAGAAAACTCACTGTTCTTGCAAAGAACCTGGGCTTGGTTCCCATTACCTATATGGTGGCTTACAACTACCTATAATTTCAGTTCTAGGGGATGTGATCCTCTCTTCTGCCTTCAGTGGGCATCTGAATGCTTGTGGTACACATAAACTAAAGTAGGCAAACACACATGCACAAAATAAATAAATATTTAAGGATATGGGTTTTTCTCTGTTATCCAAGTGACCATAAATTCCTAGAACAAAGTCTTCTCATACTTTGGTCTCCTGAGTATCTAAGACTATAGGAACATGCCACTATACCCAGCATCCAAAGTATTTTACCTGGGCATACTAGCAAATGCCCATAAACCGTCCACTGTGGAGGTAAAGGCAGAAGATCACAGGTCTGAAGGTAGCACAGGATACCTAGCAAGACCCTGTCTCAAAAAGACATAAAATATCCTTAATATATTTAAGAGTAAAGTGAAATAAAAATATTTTTTCTTGTATGCTTTCTTTTGTGGCATAAAAAGAAATCTTATTCTTGGAAGCCAAATAAAGTAAAATAATTCCCCAAACTTCCTCATTTTAACTGCACAACTTTAATTCCCAGACTGGTATCCCTTTAAACTTGGCCTCTCTATGGTTATAGCCAAAGCATACTCTTGTCTACTTCAGACACAAATTAACACACAGGTAACCCCCATTCATGACAGCTGTTTCTACAGCCACCTGCTTTTTGGGGGTCTACTTTGTTTTTCCTAGTTTTTCTATTTATTGTAATTTAAATAGTTTCCATGGGCTATTCTACTGTTATTTTCTCTTTAAAATGTTTTCTAGTTCAAATTCCTCTGGAGTTCCCTCTCTCTCTCTCTCTCTCTCTCTCTCTCTCTCTCTGTCTCTGTCTCTCTCTCTCTGTGTGTGTGTGTGTGTGTGTGTGTGCAGAGCCATAAGATGTCCAAATATTTGGTTAAATATTACTATGGTTCTAGGAAGGTCCTTTGGTTGAGATTAGTATTTAAGTGAGGGGACTGAATAACACAGATCATGTAAGAGAGTCATAGCCAATCCACTGAAAGTCCAAGCATAACAAAAAGGTTATTTTCTTCAGAGGGAGAGAAAATTCTCCTGCCTTCAAACAATAATGTAGCTCTTCATGATTTTTTACAGCATCTTCCAGCTCTTAGACTTAGCCTAAGATGCTGTTTCAGTGTGTGTATTTGTGTATATACACACAAATTTGCAATTGGTCTATCCCTGGAGAACGTTGATTACTAATCTCTATCTACTTTAACTCTTAATACCATTTTTCTAGCTCATTTTTATTAGATCTCAATAAATTCTACAAAATTATTTAAATCTTTCTATTAAAAACTGATATACATATACACACACATATACACAAATATATCTTTAATTGTTGTTACATGTCTATTATATAACAATAACACATAAAAGGGATCATGAATTTGAAAGAGAGCAAGGCAGGGAGTACTTGGGAGGGTTTGGAAGAAGGAAAGGTAAGGGGAAAATGATGTAATTATAATCTCGGAAAACAAAATAAATTATTTAAAAATTGATATTTATATATACTGCTAATATTTCCTCAGCACATATTTCTCTCCAGCTGTAATGTTCAGTACTAGAACAGGACATCTACTTATTTCTTTCTAAATAAATAAAAGGGACTGATAATGCAAAATATAACTTATGGACTTTCTTTTAGATTATATGTATGCACATGTATATATCTATATATACATAATACATATACATATTAAATAAATACATTTACATTCTGCCTAAAACCTAATATACATTTAATATTTTTGTTTGTTTTTATTTAGACAAATCACACTTTGTATTAAAATAAAATTTTATTTAAAAGAATTCACCTTCTTCGTTCTTTTTTGCTTAGTTAGGGTACCAAATACAATTACAGACAGAATTTCACTAGGTGATTTAAAAGCTCAGTTGACATAGCATTTTAATGTTTGGATGAACTGCATACATCATGTTTTTCAAACTCTGCTGTATTGCTTTGCTAAAAGTAAGTAACAGCCCAGCACACCATCTGGTGAGGGTCTCTCTGTGGACCAACCCAGAAAAGAAAGTGAAGGAGTTTTCATTTATTCCATAGTTGTGCTTGCAAAACAGTAATCACAATCTGTTTCTAATACAGCAATGAATGCAAGAGGAACTTCAGAGCTCAGCGACCTCTTGTGATTTGATCCAAAGGCTGGAAAATTTAAGGCCATATCTCATCAACAGGAAAAGAAGGTTGCTTTCTTTTCTAACTTTCCTGTGACTTGGAAGAAAGAAATAATAATCCAGGAAATTGAAGTCTATGATCTGGAAAATATGAATTTGATCTTTTAAAAAGCATTCATTAAAAAAAATAAGTAGTTCCTTAATGATAGCCTACAGTACATCACAGAAGTCTGAGAATAATATAATTAGATGGGATCTGATGGTGTCATTGTGTGTACACATCTCTGCTGACACAATATGCTCAAATTGGTTTTTCTTTTGTCTTTTTTTGTTGTTGTTGTTAATTATGTTTTGTCCAAACCTTGATCCAGTCCAATGACTAGACAATGGAACTTCCCCCCAGCTCTCTGGGGACTCCATTCCAGAGACTAATAGATTTCACTGTCAGAAAACATTTCCCGGATTCAGTCTTAAATTTCCGTTACTTAATTTCATCCCAGTACTTAACTATAAAGCCTCTTACCCTACCTTTAAAGTGACTTGACTTCCATGATGTTTACAGCGTTCAAATATTTGTGAAATGCTGTAACTGGACATAATGGAAAATGAACAAATGATATATTTTACTTTAATCTTTTGCTGTAAGTTAAAGTCTGAAGCTTGTCGTGCACATATTTCCAGTTTGAACATCACACAATTTGCTTAATTGAACCATGTGTGTGCCACAAAACGGGTATTCTCATTGTGATCTCAGCAGTGCGAGTGAAATAACTTTTACTTCCAGCCATGTGGACCTTTTGGATGTTCACACTAAAATCTTGTTGACTGGTTTTACTGAGGACTGTGTTACAAGACCATGCATAATTTGCTGCTACTATCATCTCAAGTCTCCTGGCATTACTACTTTCCAAGTGCTGCATTTGCTGCCAACTGAATGACTGTGTTTCTGATTATTTTCCCCAGATGTATTAGCTACATTTTTCCAGGTTGAATCACATTTCATTTCCTGCCCATATTTCTAACCACTTTAAGTCTCTTTTATGTGCCCTCTCTGGTTTTGTCAGCACCATCCAATTTACCACTATCTGTAAATTTAATTAACATGATGTGTATCTTCTCTTACAAATCATTAATGAAGCTTCTCTACAATTTGGTTTCTTAATCTAATACTGTTTAATGTTTGTAGTCCTCCTATTTTCTTAAGAATATACCACTTCTGTCATATAATATGTCTTTTTTTAAACTTGGAAATGGTAGGCTAACAAAGATAAAGTTCAGAGTTGCTATTTCCTTTTTGAATATCAGTGCAAAATTATCCTTATTGTTGTACAAGATGAGGTTTTACTTACAGTTTTCTATCCTTCCATAATTGCTGCATTTTCATCAGTGTTCTTACACCACAACATGACATAAAATTGTCAAAGAATCTTCATTACAAATTTTATTGTGCAATGAACTATTTTAATTTTGTACAGCAATTTACAATGATACTATTCTGCCATATTAAACAAGTAAAAATGTTTTAATTTCAACAATTTGAAATCAGTAAGTTGAACCAAGATCAACGGTTCATATGAACTGAACAAAAAGTATTTCATTATTTCATATTTACAACTGTTGTTTACTTTTAATTTGTTGGTTATTTTAAAATCTTCTGCTATTTTAAAAACTATTTTTGGGCCAGGCATAGTGAAACACACTTTCAATTCTAAATTCAGGAGATAGAAGCAGATGAATTTCCATGAGTTCAAGGCTGGCCTGGTCTACATGGTCTACATCTGGCCTTCCAGATTAGCAAGGGCTACAAAGTGAGGCCCAGTCTCAAAAAAATTTTTTTTTTTAATTTTTGGGCCAGAGAGAAGGCTTAATGGGCAAAAGCACTTACCACCAGGCATGTTAACCTGACTTTGTTCCCTGGAACTCACATAGTAATGGAGAGAATTGATTCCTACAGTTTGTTCTTGAACCTACACGTGTATGGTATGACATGTGCCCACACTCGTACATAAAACATACACATACCAAAAATAAAAATAAAAGATAAGATATATTTTATAAGGAAAATCTCTTCTTTCTCATAGGGGCAACTGTTGGTATGAATTTTATTAAGTAATTTATTTTATAATGTATCCATGTAATCCTATAGCTCAGAAGCATTTTTCAAAATTGACTATCTTATATTTTTATTATTAGTTTCCATTTCATATGATTTAATTCTTTTTTCCCTAAGTGTTTCTCTTTTCCTGTAAGAACATCTTGCCATGTGTTTCCAATAATCTTGGAAGGAAGCACGAATTCTTTTCTTTAGAAGTTCCTCACCTAAATCCCGAGTGCTAGCTTGACATACCATCTTTTCTTCTCTTAAATTCATAGCCTTAAAATGTGTCTTTTGGAGCAGGAACCTGGGCCCTCTTGTTTTCATTTATAGGTAGATACATATTTTAAATGCTTATTAATCGTCTAATTATGGAAAATACATCTGATTGCATTAAGTCAACAAGAGGATGCCTTAACCCAGTTTTTCAGTCAATTCTCACATTTCATTTTATTTTTTAAAAGGATAGAAAAGTTATGGGCACCTAAATATAAAATCTACATTTATTTCCTCAAAAATTTAAATACACCCCCTTCAGTAGGTTATCAAGCATGTCCTTGTATAGTTTTTTGATGTTGTTGCTGTTGCAATTTAATTTCTATTTCTCATCTCCATATCCATGTGGCAACTTAACATATTTCCATTTTTAAGTCAAAGCTTACCTTGGTTTTCACCCTTAAATATGGTTATTATACAATAAAAAGTTGACAAATCTAGGACTCATTTCTATTTTACCAATTATCCTATCATTGCTTTCAAAGGACACGTGGCAGTTATTTAGAGAAAAATAGTCATCTCCACATGGTTTATAGCAGAAAAACCAGAAGCAGTCAAAAGACTAATAATTAGGGAGCTAGATAAATACAATCTAGCTGACTGGTACATAAAAGTACTGTAAACTTCACTGAAATTGGCAACTGCCAATTTAGTTTCTTGTGAGAGTCTCTCAGCCTTCTAATATCTGAGATTTAAAAGTCAAACAACTTATGGGTTCCCAGTAACACTTTAGTGGCAACCAATTATAAAAGCCACACCATCTCATCTCAAGATGAGTATTTCTGAGGTGTGAAATACTCTCAGAGTGTCTCACTGGGTGGATCTGATTCCAGAATTTGAAATTATATCTTTGTTTAGCTTCTTTCCTTGCCCCTTTCTGCTTCCCTATCGTTTGTGAGCATTCCTACAATAATCATTGCATAAGAATCCCCATTTTGAACTGATCCTAAGGGACTCAACTTGAGAGTGACAGCAGTACTCAGGAAGGGTGAGGTTCTAGAATAGATTGCTTGCTGGCTGTCAGAGAGGATCCCAAATTTAGTGGTCTTTGATTGAGGGCAAGCTATTGCAGTACAACTGTTACGGATTTCATTTGGGAACTAGAATGGAACACACATTGAAAAAAAAAATCATTGACATACGCCACAGAGCTCCAGACATGAGAAATAGGAAGAAAAGTAATCAACACCAATATTATGAAATTGGATTGCTGTTATGAGAGTTAGTGAGAAAAGGAAAGAAAAGAATGATGGTTTCAAGATAACTACTTACCAATTCAAAACAATGTATTGATAAGAGATGGACAGACAAAAGAGATACTTAGCAGTTAAGAGCACTCACAGCTCTACAGAGGACTCAGGTTTGGTCTCCAGCACCCACATGGCAGCTCACAACCATCTGTAACTCCATTTCCAGGGGATCAACCCTGATTCTGACATCTGAGGACTCGTGTATACATGTGGTACACATACATATACTCAGACACACACACACTCTAAATAAAATATATTTTAAATGTAAAATTCAAAGACTTTCATTCTTAATCATTTTTATAGCAAAATAAATAAAAACATTTTATACAAAAGGTCTACAAAATGTCTTAGTCAGCACATAGGTGTATCAGATAATAGAAGGTAAACGAACCCAAGCATATTTCAAGAGTGAATACACTGTGGTCAGAGATCTACTCAGGGTTTAGCTCCCTCCCCTTCTTCTAAATAAAGAAATCAAAATAGATATGCTAGCAGTTAGAAGACTTCTGATATTGGTTCCCTGACATGTGGAACCACAATTATCATACATAGAAAAGTTCCATAAAATACCATATCCACTAGCAAGCTAGGAAAGTTGTATAAAGTATTGTATCTCCAGGGGGAATACATAAAGCTCAGTCTTATCTTTTCAAAAGCTAAGAACAGAGAGTATACAGGGTTAATTTTAGTTGTCATCTTTTTTAACCATAATGCTTTTAGTCAGTTTTAGATATTTCTACTATTGGTTTTAGATGGAAATTTCTAGTGAAACGTGTGGACTCTTCCTAAAGCATACTTCCCTCTGTGATGTAGACAGGCTTCATACAATATATAACAGGCTTGGAGAGATGTCTCCTCAATTTCCCTCAAGCAAGAAAGCATCCATCAGGGTTGCCTTTGGTTTCATCAGCTGAATTTCCTCTCATTTATCCTCCTGATTCTACAGTACACTGTTTTTGGCCCCAAACTTCAACACTTTGCTTTGTCTCTGCCCTGCCAAGTATCACCATCAGACTTCCCATTGGTCAGGCCTCCGCAATTGCATGAGACAATTCCTTAAAATAAGTCTCTTTCCCTCTATAAAAACGGCTTATCGGTTCTGTTTCCTTGGGACACTGATGAATACAAGATGGTAGACACATGACATCACTTGTCAGATTCCCACACGAGTGGAGTAGTGATGTCAGAAGATAGCAAGCTATGGTAACGTAACCAAAGCAGTAGGCCCCGAGAGCTCTGCTTCAGATTAGAGCCTTTACTGCTACAAGTTAACATGCCTCTGATATAGTATATATCTACTGATCTGAAAATTGCTTTCTTTTTCATGTTTTATTAATATATGCCTACTTTTTGTACATTTTTATAAAGAGTCATATGGATCCAAGGCTGGCCTAGAGCTCCTTTTGTAGTTGAGGATGAATTTGAACTTCTGATCCTCCCCAGGGTTGGGGTTACTGGTAGAAACTACCACAACTGAGGTTAGACAGTGTTGGAGAACAAACATAGGGCCTTGTGCGTGCTTGGCCAGCACTATCCCACCAAGTTACATTTCTGGCTCTAGATAATGTATTCATTTCAGTTAGAAACCAGAGAGAATATAGAGCAAAGCCTGTGCTGAGATGGAACAGAAAACCTACACACAGCGGGAGTTGTGAAAGGTTTCTCTGCTTAGACCCTGAATCAAGGAAACCTTAGGGAAGGATATCGCAAAAGCATATAACAAGACAGATGCAATCTTCTTCAACTTTTTGTTGATTAAATTCAAAACATATTAAAATAATTTAATATTTTTAGAAACAAAAGCCTATTATTAACAGAAAAATGTAGAAATGACATCTTGTTTAAATAGGAGGTACAATGTTAGTGCTTTCCACTACTAAATATAATTTAAAAATATATCAGTTAAAACTGATCTGTAGTGAAATTTACATATTTACTGTTAAAATGTATTTTAAATAGGAACTACCGAATACTGATGTTAGTCATGAGCATGTGATATTAATTGATATTCAACAATTGGAAAGCATTTATAAAATTATAGCGAATTATTTTTGTGATAATTGCAGTTTAGCACTTCATTACATTGCACATTAATCAGTTACAAATGAAAGTTAGGTAGAAGCTCTTCAATTATACAGTTAATGGATTTTAAAATATGGACTATTCCTTTGTTCTTGAATCGAGGTCTAAAAACTTTCCTAGAACCACTTCAAGGTTTTGTGGCAATGGATAGTCTATTTGTTTTGTCAAGCATGTAGAAAACAAGTTGTATTATTCAAGCGCTGTAATACTGAAATGACTTAGTATATCATGTGTAAGTGTGGTTTCATATTGAACTAATGAAAGAGTGGGATCTTCATTAAACACATTTCCAAAATCGTTCTCTTTCTCGTGGTAGCTGGGTGAGTTCTCATTTGGAAAAGTTTGTACTTTAATATTGAGCTCAAAAATTAATAAACACAACTTTACAACTGCAAAGTTACCTAACTGTTGTGTATGAAAAGAAATTTGAGAAACTTAGGTTCAGTTTCTCTCTCTCTCTCTCTCTCTCTCTCTCTCTCTCTCTCTCTCTCATGCACGGGCGCGCGCGCGCACACACACACACACACACACACACACACACACACACACACGGTTACAGGAGTGACGGTGTTTAAGTCCCTGAGAATGATGGCACTCATGGTTGGCAGTTCTGGCTTAAAACATATGACAGAGCCAAACACTTCCAGCCAAGCACCCACTGGTGCACCATCCCAGAGAGCCCCATGTTGACTTCCCAAGCTTTCTCACCCACACACATCTTAGTGTTCCCGCCAAGCACCCGCTGGTGCACCGTCCCAGAGAGCCCCATGTTGACTTCCCAGGCTTTCTCATCCGCACACATCTTAGTGGATCCCATTTTGTGTTGTACATAATGCTTTGTTCTGTTTTTTAAAACATCCTGCCTATGTTATTTTAGAGAAACTACTAAGACATAGCAAATAATTTGCCCTCCTTTTCCCATTAGCCTTATTTTAAAATTGGCTATATTGTTCTCAATGTCTAATGTCCCTAATTGAGAAGTTAATAATCTTTAAGATGCTAATTTTCTTAGTACACATACATTCAGCTACTGCAACAAAATACTACCAATAAATTATTTTCGTTGCTTAGCTAAGAGAGGTCTCCCAAAATTTACTTTAAGGCAGTTTTGTTTTCATTTTATTTTTGTTAAGAAATTCTACTTACTGAGATAATTTAAAAATTGTTATCTTTTCTAACCATTGCTTTACTATGATGTAAAAAACTTGATGAGTACTAGTGTCATCCTTTTTATCATAGCTATCATGACACTGAGTGAAACATGATGCTTTTCAATAGAATTCAACAAGAAGATCTTCCACAGTCCACTGGGAAGCACGCTGTGACTAACATTATCATGGTGCTCAGTGCGAGTGATGCCAGTCACAGACTTGCTCACCAGAACCGCCAGTTATGGTCTGTGTCACAAGACAGTAAAAGAGAACTGAACTGACTCCACATTTCACATAACACCTCACTGGCCCACTCCGTGGATGGATGATATTCACCAAATCTAATCAAACAAAAATGGGATGTCTTCATAAGAGAAATGTGCTTTATGAGGTAAGATAAAATGCCCATAAACAGAAAGTCCTGATACAGTGATGAAGATTTTAGGGTCACACAGGATATGTTGGGGTACTTGCTCTAAATAGAAAGACATAATATGTATTATTCCTCAAAACTAATTTTGAACATTCTAAGGCTTTGTATACATCTTCAGATTATATGTACACTAGGGAAATAGCTTTGAACTGGCTGATGTAGAACACCACCTCTGCTGAGTGGGGTACAAAGAACAAATTCCATACTAGGTCTATGCTACCTAATGACAGCTATATTACTTAGATAATACGATTGGTCCATTAGCCCAAGGTTATAAAAACTAATCAATTATAATACAATTACATATGGGTGTCTCTCATAAACAGTTACTTAAAAGTCTTTGACAAAATATTACCATGTCATAGCCAACTCTACATATGTACACACACATATATAGATGTATAGATGTGCATATGTATACATATGTATAAGCATATACAACAAAGTAGTAGTTATAACAAGAATGTAAAGTTGGTTCGATATTTGAAAATCAGTGCAATGTTATCTACCAAATTAGAAAACCTAAAGAAAACCTACATGATCATACTAATTGCAACAGAAAAAAATTCATAAAGTAAAACATTTTCATGAAAAAAAGCTCAGAAAACTAAAAATGAAAGAAATGTACTATTGTAGTTTAAATATAAGATGTCTTCCGCTAATGTTTTAATTACTTGGTTCCTAGCTGGTGGTGTTATTTTAGGAGGTGGTAGAAATTTCAGGAGATGGATATGGATAAAAGTAGGGCATTAGTACATGCCTTTGAATAATATACCTCATGCCTGCTGCTTCCCCCACTGGCCCATCTCTCTCACTGCTTCTTGTCAACTCAGAGAAACGAAAGCAGAATCTGCCATGTGCTGATGCTGACATTGGCCTCTCAGATCAAGGGCCCAGGATTAATCCAGCCAAAAACTGTGGACTGAAACCCCTGAAACTATGATGGAAAATAAACAGTTTCCCTAAGCCATGATGTTGAAAAACACTCCCCCCCTCAAAAAAAAAAAACCTGGTAACAGAGAATTGGAATCATTGATCTGTTACAATGACACTGTGGGAAAAAATTTAGAAAAATTTGGAGAAGTGGGCGAGAGCTTTGCCTCAAATACCGTAAGCAGAGCCTAATGAGTTAGAAGACCAGAGAATGGTCTCAGGCTGTGCTGAGAGGTTTCTGAAGGGAACAAAGACACATGGGAATTAGAATAGATATCATCATTATAAGATCTAAAAATAGCAACAAGTTAGTTCACATGTTCACTGTGCCTGAGATCTCAGGAGTTTAAAGGTGAAGGATTAGTTAATCTAGTAGAGGGAATTTTTTAAGGCACCTCAGTATTTGGACAAGGCACAATTTTTGGGGGGTGGGTTAGGGCACAGTTATTGAGGGCTGCTATTAATCAGATTTACAGTATGCATAGGGGAAAAATGTAAAATAGAAAGATCTGACAAATCTTCGGTTGATCTCAGAAGTCTGTAAAGCTGGGGCTAATGGAAGCTTGGTTTCTGAAAAGGTTAGTGCCATTAAAATCAGTCAAGAATCAATAGGAAAGATGCTATGAGGGTATCTCTTGAATTGTCCAGGTATCACCCATGGCAGGCTCAAGGATATGAAAGGGCAAATAAATTTAGAACACATCCTCCTGAGAAAAGAGAGCTCTAGAGCAACGTTTGTGCATTACTAAGTAGGATTTCTCTCAACTGTCTGGCACTGAGTGGCCCTGATCTAAGAATGTCTGTCTGTTGCTCTGGATGATGGCAGATTTTTATGTTGTCTGTATAGTATTGGTCTTGCAGGCATGCAAAATGTAAGCATTAAAGGGTCATGAAGGATTCCATCAAGATTCTAAAGGAAATCCCGAAAGGCTAGGCAATATGTAGATTTGGAGTCCCTGCAGGAAGCCCCTTGGAGGGCAAGCATGTAAAACTGAGGGGTGATGTGAGCTGAAATGGAGACACTGGAATAGAGAAGACAACAAGAATGAGAAATTACTTCTGAGGAGAACCATAAGCAATGAATGGAGCCAGCCCCCAATGTGAGCCATGTGGGCTGTAAATGACAAGGCTAGAAGGTTGGGGCTGCATTATGGGAGCTCCCAAAGTTGTAAGTCATGGAGCTAGGCTATCAGTGATTGCCCCTCTGGTTCAGTCTTGCTTTCATCAGATTCATCCTTGCTATCTTCTGTTCTTTTTTTTTTCTTTTCCAATCTGAATATTTATTTAATGGCCATTTTATCTCAGAAGTATATAACTATCCTTTTATTATACAGGAGCTCCCAGATAAGTGTTTGCATCGAGTCCCAGAAAAGACTTTGGAGTTGAACTTCTGAACAACATTGGAACAGTCAATATTTGGGGGACTCTTGGAGACAGTCTATGTGCAGTTTGCACTGTGAGATGGCCATAAACCTTTCTGGGCTAAGAGTGCAATGCTATCATTTGAAAATGAAATGTCACTTCAGGCTCATGTTCTTGTACCATTAGCCCACAGCTTAGGAGGTGGCAGAACTTAGCTATAGAAAGTAGATCAAGGGACATGGACCTTTGAAGATTATACCCAGCATTGGGGTTATTTACTGTTTGCTGTCCAACACAAGGTAAGCATCCTCTGTCCCATGCTCCTGCTGCATGGTACTCTGTTTCATCCAGATTCATCTAGACCTAGGAGTCAGAACATGGGCGCATCCAAGATAAAGAATTCCTCCTGGGGGGCGGGCCAAGATGGCGGCGACCTACACTGACGCATTTTGAACGCGGGGGAAAAAAGAGCCTTAAAAAACACAGAGTTATTGGGCACTGTGCAAAAACCGGAGGGGCTCGCCCCCCCCCCCCCCCGGAACACTCACAGCTCGCAAGGGACTGTTAAAAGTCCCAGGGCAAGGCTCTCCCCAACTCTCACAGACATGGAAGCCACTAAACCCGGGATTCGGGAACTCCCATTTGGAGAGGTGCCTGGTAAGATCAATCCCAACTTACAGCAGGCAGAATCAGGGTCCACTTGGCCATAGATCGCTGGCCTATTGGGCTCCCCACACATCAGGTTGAACTTATACCCACTTAAAAAACTTTGCGAGATAGTGGAAGGCTTAGCAAGGAACAAACAGGGGGCTCAGTGGGTGGTCTGCAGCCACTCGTGAAGTGGAGGGCGGGAGGTTCCCAGAGAGCGCAGGAAGCTGGGAACACAAAGACGGGCGGGAGGGGCCGAATCCCGCACACTCACGGTAGGCCAGCTGGGGAGGGAGCACGGCTGGCAGGGCCAAATCCCCGCGAACCCACGGCAGGTCATCTGGGGAGAGAGACAGGCGTGGGCGGGGCCAGGGATCCATGCACCCACGGCTGAGCTGCTGGGACGAGAGGTCCACTCAGGCAGCCGGAGGATCCGGGGCTTGGGGTACCCACGGGACCCGTGGCGGCGCAGACAGGAAGGGAATCAGGCACAGAGCCCAGCCCTGTGACGAGAAGCCTAGAGAGAAACCAGAAATCGGGACCATAGCTGTATCCTGGAAAATCCAGACATATTAGGTGTGGAGCCAGACCCTGTCAGCCTCCGTGACGACAAACAAAGCCCACAGAATCTGTGCCTGGGCAAACAGGCCCATACCATCAGAACCATTACAGGCTGATAACTCAGAGTGCAACATAGGGAAGTCTGAATTGGGAGCAGTGAAACAATCCTGGTCCATTACTCACAACCTGGGAATAGGCTGCACCAGCTCACAGTGCCTCAGGCGATTAAAACCACAGTGACCTTGAAATCCCCCTGTAAGCAACGACAGATAGTCAAGTAACTCGTGCCCTGCACCAAATCATCCACTGAGGTTCCAATGACAGAAAACAGACAGAGAAACGCATCCAATGGCCAAAGGTCAAAAAAAAAATAGAAATCAAGGAATTATGACTCCAACAAAGCAGAATCATCCTAGCTCATCCAATTCGGATGACCACACACCAACAGAAACACATGAAAACATTGACAATTCTGCATTATGGAAAGTGATAGAATCCCTGCAAGAAGAACTTAAATCTATGAAGGAATTCAAAGAAGCCACAATTCTACAAATCAAAACAAGGAACAACACAATTAAAGAGCTCCAAGCCAAGGTGACAGAGCTTGAACAGGAAAAGGAAAAAGCCATGAAAGATTTTCATACAAAAACAAGCAAGCTGGAGAAGGAAATGTACAAAATGAACAAAAACATACAAGACATGAAAATAGAAATAGAAACAATAAAGAAAACACAGTCAGAGTTAAAAAAGGAAGTGGAGAACCAAGGTAAGAGAACAGGAACTACGGATGTGAGTATCAACAATAGGATGCAAGAGATGGAAGACAGCATCTCAGGCATGGAAGATTCAGTGGAAGAAATCAGTACAACATCCAAAGAAAATGAAAAGGCTAAAAAATCTCTCACCCACAACATCCAAGAAATCAAGGACTCAATGAAAAGACGGAAACTAAGAATTATAGGTATAGAGGAAAGAGAGGACTCCCGACTCCAAGGTCCAGGAAATATCTTCAACAAAATCATAGAGGAAAACTTCCCAAACCTGAAAAAAGATGCCAATAAAAATCCAAGAGGCTTACAGAACACCAAACAGATTAGACCAGAAAAGAAACTCCTCTTGCCACATAATAATTGAAACTCCAAATGTACAGAACAAAGAAAGAATATTAAAAGCTGTAAGAGAAAAAGGTCAAGTCACATACAATGGCAGACCCATCAGAATTACACCTGACTTCTCCCCAGAAACGTTAAAAGCTAGAAGGGCCTGGTCAGATATACTACAAGTCCTGAGAGATCATAGGTGCCCAGCCAGACTACTTTACCCAGCAAAACTCTCTATCAACATAGATGGAGAAAACAAGATATTCCATGACAAAATCAAATTTAAACAATATCTACCCACAAACCCAGCCCTACAGAAAATCCTAGAAGGAAAATCCCAACCCAGAGAAGAAAACTCCACCCAAGAAAACAAAGGGAATAGAAAACCCCTCAGCAACTAAACCAAAAGAGGCACAGGACCACCACCTATACCAAACTAATGGGAAACAACAACCCCAGGTCACTAATATCCATCAACATCAATGGTCTCAACTCCCCAATAAAAAGACACAGATTTACAGAGTGGATCCGCAAGCAAGACCCGTCCCTTTGCTGCATACAAGAAACACATCTCACTACCAGAGATAGTCACTACCTCAGAGTAAAGGGCTGGGAAAAGGTTTTCCAGGCAAATGGACCCAGAAAGCAAGCTGGAGTAGCCATCCTAATATCAAACAAAACAGACTTCCAACTGAAGTTAATGAAAAAAGACAAAGAAGGGCATTATATACTCATTAAAGGGAATACTCATCAAGAGGAAATCTCAATACTGAACATCTATGCCCCAAATACAAAGGCACCTACTTTTGTAAAAGAAACACTTCTAAAACTTAAAGCACACGTCGATCACAACACATTAGTAGTGGGAGACTTCAACACCCCACTCACAACAATTGACAGATCATCAAGACTGAGGCCAAACAGAGAAATATTGAGTCTAACAGAGATCATGAAACAAATGGACCTAACAGACATCTACAGAACGTTTCACCCAAACACAAAGGAATACACCTTTTTCTCAGCACCCCACGGAACCTTCTCCAAAATCGACCATATAGTTGGACACAAAGAAAGCCTCAACAGATACAAGAAAATTGAAATAACCCCTTGTATCTTATCAGACCACCACGGAATAAAGCTGGTCTTCAACAGCAAAAGAATCAACAGAAAGCCTACACACACATGGAAATTGAACAGCTCCTTACTGGATGACCACTGGGCCAGGGAAGAAATAAAGAAGGAAATCAAAGACTTCTTAAAATCCAACGACAATGAAGACACAACATACCCAAACCTATGGGATACAATAAAAGCTGTGCTACGAGGAAAGTTCATAGCACTAAGCATTCAAAAAGAAAATTGTGACAGCTCATATTAGTGAATTATCAGCTAAGCTGGGTGAGTTGGAAAAAAAAGAAGCAAACACGCCCAAGAGGAGCAGAAGGCAGGATATCATCAAACTTAGGGCTGAAATCTACAACTTAGAATCAAAAAGAACTATACAAAGAATCAATGAAACCAAGAGTTGGTTCTTCGAGAAAATCAACAAAATAGACAGAGCCCTAGCCAAATTAACTAAAAGGCAAAGAGAAAGAACCCAAATCAACAAAATCAGAAATGAAAAGGGAGAAATAACAACAGACATCGAGATCCAGAAAATATTCGGGTCATACTTTAAAAATCTATACTCCACCAAATTTGAAAACCTAAGCGAAATGGATAATTTCCTCGATACATTCCACCTACCAAAACTAAATCAAAATCAGATTAACATCTTAAACAGCCCAATAACCCCTAAGGAAATAGAAACAGTCATTAATAATCTCCCAACCAAAAAAAGCCCAGGGCCAGATGGCTTTAGCACGGAATTCTACCGGACTTTCAAAGAGGAGCTAACACAATTACTCTTCAAACTCTTCCACCACATAGAAACAGAAAGAACACTGCCAAACTCATTCTATGAGGCCACTGTCATTCTGATTCCTAAACCACACAAAGACCCAACAAAGAAAGAGAACTTCAGACCAATCTCCCTCATGAACATAGATGCAAAGATACTTAATAAAATACTAGCAAACCGAATTCAAGAACACATCAAAAATATCATACATCATGATCAAGTAGGCTTCATCCCAGGAATGCAGGGATGGTTCAATATATGAAAGTCTATCAATGTAATTCACCATATAAACAAGATGAAAGAAAAAAACCACATGATAATCTCGCTAGATGCAGAAAAAGCATTTGACAAAATCCAACACCCCTTCATGCGAAAAGTTCTGGAGAGAATGGGCATACAAGGGCCGTACCTAGAAATAATAAAGGCAATATACAGCAAGCCAGTGGCCAACATTAAATTAAATGGAGAGAAGCTTGAAGCATTTCCTCTAAACTCAGGGACAAGACAAGGATGTCCACTTTCACCATATCTCTTCAATATAGTACTTGAAGTCCTTGCTAGAGCAATAAGACAACTAAAGGAGATCAAAGGGATAAAAATTGGAAATGAAGAAGTCAAATTATTCCTATTCGCAGATGATATGTTAGTATGCATAAGTGACCCCAAAAACTCCACCAAAGAACTCTTACAGCTGATAAACAACTTCAGCAAGGTGGCTGGATACAAAATTAACTCAAAAAAATCAGAAGCCCTTCTTTATACAACAAACAAGCATACCGAAAAAGAAATAAGGGAAACAACCCCTTTCACAATAGCCACAAACAATATAAAGTACCTGGGGGTAACTCTAACCAAGCAAGTAAAGGACCTATATACCAAGAACTTCAAGCCACTGAAGAAAGAAATGGAAGAGGCATTTAGAAGATGGAAAGATCTCCCATGCTCATGGATAGGTAGGATCAACATAATAAAAATGGCTATTCTACCAAAAGCAATATATAGCTTCAATGCAATTCCTATCAAAATACCAACACAATTCTTTATAGACTTGGAAAAAGCTATACTCAACTTCATATGGAACAACAAAAAACCGAGAATAGCTAAATCAATCCTGTACAATAAAAAAGCATCTGGAGGTATCACCATCCCAGATTTCAAGCTGTACTGCAGAGCAATAATAATAAAAACAGCATGGTACTGGTATAGAAACAGACCAGTGGATCAATGGAATCGAATTGAAGACTCAAACATGGACCCACACACCTATGGCCAACTAATCTTTGACAAAGAAGCCAAAAACGCACAATGGAAGAAGGACAGCATCTTTGACAAATGGTGCTGCTCCAACTGGATGTCCACTTGTAAAAGAATGAAATTAGACCCATAACTATCACCTTGTACAAAACTTAATTCCAAGTGGATCAAAGACCTTAACATAAGGCCGGCCACACTAAAGATAATAGAAGAAAAAGTAGGAGAAACCCTCGAACTCATTGGCACAGGTGACAACTTCCTGAACAGAACACCAACAGCTCAGGACCTGAGATCAACAATCAATAAATGGGACCTCATGAAACTGAAAAGCTTCTGTAAGGCAAAAGACACTGTCATTCGAACAAAACGGCAGCCTACAGACTGGGAGAAAATCTTCACCAACCCCACATCTGATAGAGTGTTATTATCTAAAATCTACAAAGAACTCAAGAAACTAAATGCCAAGAAACCAAATAATCCAATCAAAAAATGGGAGACGGAGCTAAATAGAGAATTCACAAAGGAGGAATCCCTAAGGGCTGAGAGACACCTGAAGAAATGCTCAACATCCTTAATCATCAGAGAAATGCAACTCAAGACGACCCTGAGATTCCATCTCACACCTGTCAGAATGGCTAAGATAAAGAGCTCAAATGACAGCACATGCTGGCGAGGGTGTGGAGAAAGGGGAACCCTCCTCCATTGCTGGTGGGAGTGCAGACTTGTGCAACCACTATGGAGGTCTGTCTGGAGATATCTTAGAAACCTTGGAATAACTTTGCCTCAGGACCCAGCCATACCACTTCTGGGTATACACCCAAAGGAAACCTCACGGAGACACAGGGAAGTCTCCTCATCTATGTTCATAGCAGCCTTATTTGTAATAGCTAGAAACTGGAAACAACCCAGATGTCCCTCAACTGAAGAATGGATTAAAAAATGGTGGTACATCTATACAATGGAATACTACTCAGCTATAAGAAACAATGAAATCATGCAATTTGCAACCAAATGGATGGATCTAGAGAAGCTCATCCTGAGTGAGCTAACCCAGACTCAGAAGGATGCACATGGCATCTATGCACTTATAGTAGGATTTTAGCTATATCGTACAGGATATCTTTACTACAAAAAACACACCAAAAGGAACATGGACATAAATTTCTTTTTTCTTTTCATTTCTTTTTCTTTTTCCTTTCCCTCTTTTTTCTCTTTCTTTTTCCTCTCTTTTTTTGTTGTTGTTCTTTGTTTTTGTGGGTTTGTGTGTCTGTTGGTTTTTTTTTTTTTTTTTTAGTTTCCCCCCCGTAGCAAGGAGACACCTTTCACTGGCAGTACTGCCTCGTAGACCTCCGGTGTATGAAGAGGCCCTCAGCCCTCATATGACTCCTGATCTGTGGTGAGAGACTGGTATGCAGGGATACTCCACCCCAGAGGATCAAGATGGAATGGTCAGCGAGTAGAGCATCGGAGGGTGGGCCTGGGAAGCAGGAAAAGAGGACAATATGTCAAGGATGTAACCTGTAGCAACAAACAAATAAATTTACTAATTAAATAAAAAGCAGGTAACAACGTTAATACACTGTAAAGAAATTAAAGGACACAGCCGTTCAACCTGGTTTTATGAACCTCCAAGTGTCGAAAAAACATAGAGCTAAGGTAAAATACAGGAGAAATGTGGTGTTAACCCATGCCTTTAACTTCAGCAGAGACGGGAGGAGCACCAAAGTGTTAGTGGACTTATAAATTCTAGAGTTACATGGAAAAGGGTGGTGAGGGTACACACCCTTAATCCCATCATTCAAGAAGAGTACACCCTTAACCCCAACACACTAGAGACAGAAACAGGCAGATCTCAGAGCTCAAGGTCAGCCTGATACAAAACAAACTCTAAATAAAGAAAAACTTTGATCCAGGAGTGGTGGAACACATCTTTAATCCCCTTAGATGGGAACCACAGGTATTGGATCCCAATATTTAGAATGCAGAGACACACACATAGGATTTGGAAGGACCTAAGTTTAAAAGCTACTTACAAAAGGCCCATACAACACAAACAAATTGTCCTTCGAGACCTCAAAATATATACACTAAAGCTGGTTTAGCTCCAAAATAACAAAATAATTTCTTCTTTAAACCAAATTGAAGGATAACACTTTATATATTGTCAAAAACCAAATTTGCTTCAGGAGAAATATTACCTACCCCCCCCCAAAAAAAGAGGGCAATTGTCCCTGAGTGAGGAATAGGGCAGGGCTCTGTTCTTATCATTCCAGGAGAATCAAAGCATCCATTCAAGGAACCCAGGGACAACTGGACAACGGAAACCTCAGCAGAAATCAGAATCAGACACCAAAAGAAGACGAGTGACCCAGATGATTCAGCCTCACAGACTCCCTCAATAGATGTCTCCATCAAAAGCCTACAACCACAACAACTCAATATCGCTAAGACCGTTCAGCTCTACACAATCCCCCAGCCAGAACCTCAGTAAAGCCTGGAAGTTCAGCTTCTGCCTACAAACTCCTTAGGTCATCTAAACAGCTGAGAACAGAAGGACTGAACATAAAAGGATTGTATAAACATTTTTAACCATTTTTCCATTTTGGTTTGGGCCCCAAACAGGTTTACTACAACCCAAATCAGCAGGAAGTCATTTTAAGAGAGCGACGTCCCATACCCAGAGGGTGGGGAGGGTGTTTCTCTGCCCCCCTATTTTCGGTTATTTGAAGGACAACTGAAAACACTGTTATTTAGGGGAAGAGATTACAAGTTGTTAAATGGTCCTGTTTAATGGGTTTTGGAGGTTAGACCCAGGGTATTCCTTCTTTCCCTTTTCTGTATCCTTCTTTATCTCCTATGAAGGAATGCATGGACTTGAGAAAAATCAAGACACAGCACAGGAAGGATCAAGAAGAATGGTCACATTATTGAATATGCCCTTATACCCTTGTATATTGATACAAAATTAATAGTATATTTGGCTAAAGTGGTATTGACCATTGTTTATTGTGCAAAAATAAGATTGTATTGGTCTACGTCAGTATTGATATTTGTATATTGACACAAAACTAAGATTATAGTTGGCCACAATGGTATTGACCCTTGTATATGGACGCAATATTAAGATTGTATTGGGCCGCATAGGCATTGATCTTTGTATATTGATACAAAATTAAGAGTATATTTAACCACATTTGAATAGATCTTTGTATATTGATACAAAATTTAAGGTAACGCTTCCTAATGGTATCGTACCTAGAGATACTTAAAAATGAAATGTGAAGTTCTGGTCTCTTGATACCAACCTTCTTAAACTGTTTAGGATAGTTAAGAAAAACAAACTCCTAGTTATGCATGCATGTCACCTTGTTAGCTACTAAGACAGTCTATCACAGATATTCTCTAAGCTACTCAGTAATCAAGTTGTTAAGAGACAAGCAACATTTGCTTATCTAAATACAAGAGATAGATAGGGCATCTTCAAAAACCCCAAGAGATCTGCAGAATATGGCATTCAAAGATGTGGTCTTAAATTAAGATTTTTTTTGATATCGTGACATATCAGCTCCTGACAGCACCCCCTATTCTACTCCAAGTAGAAGAAAAGCATCGAAAAATCTCCAATGTGAGATGGTTGAATTAGTGGCAAGCCTATCTCTTGGCATGAAAAACCCCTTGCGTCAACTGCAGACAGACTGCTGTCCAAAAAGGACAAAACTTGGTAGCAGGGAAGTCGACAGCCTAGCTCTGCCAAGACAGGGTAGGTTAGTCCTTCA